>CP136064.1:95601560-96201826 GCA_032622095.1 Siphonodentalium dalli
GTATTCAGTATTATTATCAGGAAGATAATTGTTTTTGTTATCAACGACTAGTTATTTCTTGAGACTCCCGGCCCTTCAATCCATCCCCCCCCCCATAATAGACCATTCCAATGTACATACTTTATTGGGAGAATCCATTTATTATAGAAAACGTTAACCTAAAATTGCATGTTTCTTCTAAATTTTAGTCTCCTGTTTCGGAGGAGGTTAAGCCAGAGCCAACTTCAGAAGGTACTGTTGTGACGCCTCCTGCATCATCACCTGAACCAGTTGAACAGGTTGCAACAGAACGGGCTCCTTCACCAGTACCTGAGCCTGTTAAAGAGGAACCAGTGGCTGAAACAAAATCGGAAGTTGTGGAAGCAGCCCCAGAACCTGCTAAAGAAGAAGTCAGGTCTGAGGAAGGCAAAGTTGAGAAGGAAAATGAGATAAATGCTGAGAAACCACCTGTACCAACTAAGAAGAATGCTGCACAGGAAATCGCACTTAAATACAGCTATAAGGAGGGTAAGTATCCGAGCTACTTGATGTACATCTCAGAAAAGTTAACTAAGTTAGAGAGTTCAGTCATAGTAATGTTGTTTATTGAATTATATTTCATGGAAAAGAGTGTACATTTCTTATCATTTCGGTACCAAAAGTTTGACAAAAGGAGAAGTATTACTTGGTGTGTGATCAATAATGTGTCAAAAAATTGACGCATTTTGGTGAAAATCATGCCATTGGGCAATGTAGTACATTTGTATGGGTTTCAAGGTGGTTTGGCCTGGATATTTAAATGGCACCACTTTTTGGAGGCTATTTCCCTTTAAAATTCAGTTTATTAATTGTAATTTGGATATTTTTTAAGGTAGAGCAACGAAACTTAACATAGTTGATGTTCATTGTATATGCTTGATATTAAGTATGAAAACTTGAATATCTAATGAGTTATGCATACTAATTAGGTTAATTAGCATATAATGATGCTCATTATTATGCAAATTCGTAATTTCTTTGGTTTTACCGCAGATGGAGCATAGTTAATCTCACAATATAGGCATGATTATTGTCCCCCGACGTTTCCGTCGGAGGACTATAGAAATGACCCTCGTCCGTCCGTCCGTGCGTCCGTGCGTCCGAGATTAGGTACCTTCATGGTGTAATCAACTCCTCCTACAGTTTTAAACGTAGAGATTTTAAACTCTGGGATATTGTTCCTAACATGTTGGTGATTTGCAACATCTATAGCTAATCAAAAATATAAATTTTTCCATATTTTTGGGGGGGTTTTCGACTTAGAAAATTTGGAACATTTTTGCCTTTTGGATGAGATTGGGTACCTTCATGGTGTAATCAACTCCTCCTACAGTTTTAAATGTAGAGATTTGAAACTCTGGGATATTGTTCCTAACATGTTGGTGATTTGCAACATCTATATAGCTAATCAAAAATATCATTTTTTCCATATTTTTGGGGGGGGGTTTGCAACATCTATATAGCTAATACAAAAATATCATTTTTTCGCGTTTGCATGCGTTTGTTCATCGGGTTGTTTTGTCCAAGAAATTTTGCGGTGGTTTGCAACATCTATATACTGTATAACATTGTTGCAAATAGTATCCTTCTAACAATTCCAATCATGAAGTTTACCACTCGAGTCGGGGGACATGTGGTCTGCGACCTTTTATTTTGTTTAAATTGTGGAAATAATTTTCACCCGAATGATGAGACATTTCTACCATAATATTTTAGTTAACTGTTATTGAATATTAATTAGGGGTATCATTATCCAGCCCTGGGAATTAAGGAAAATTTGCCTAGGAAATATATTTGCCTAGGTCAAAGAAATCGGCCTAGGCAAAAACAGATTTTACCTAGGCAATTTTGCAACAACATTGCCATCTCAAATCAATATTATTCAATAATAACCTGAATTACTTAGTTATTTTGGGGAACATTATTTCCAGGCCACTACTCAACATATGTACAATTCCACAAATCATCTCCAAAACAAGTGTCCTTATACCAGGTAACTAGTAAATGGCCCAGTGCCATGTAAACAACTGTAGGACAATATATGTAAAGAGTGATTTAAGGAAGTCATTTTGGCTAAAGAGGTTCTATTTCTGATAGACACAAATCAATTTTAGTAACCCAATGAACTTGTTTTACCTAGGAAATATAATTGCCTAGGCAAACCGATTTTGCCTCTGCTTTTACCTAGGCATTGCCTATTGCCTAGGCTAATTCCCAGGGCTGATTATCTATTTAACCACTTTATACCGGTTTCTTAAAATTCAATCATAATTTAAATTTGTAATTAATTTCTATTAGGCCCTATCTATTATGTATATATATATAATATATGAACAGTGATGTGGCTACATGGTCTCCATCGAGGGAAGCCCTACCATCAGTACGCGAAACAGAACAAAAATCCTGTGAATTACATTTACACCCCCCCAAATAGAGTTGAAATTTCCAACATTTATCTCAAGCTGTCCAAGTGTTGGAATTTCCTAAACTAACAACACCCCCTAATGAGCTGGAAATTTCCTACTTGTGGCCATTTACTCAAACAAGGAAAACCTTGACTTTTTATGTGAAAAATAAATAGTTAATATACATAGTGGTTGTAAAAATCCAAAATGTGTTATGTATCTGAACAATTTCAACATATACCGTACTTTGTCTTGAGTCAGACAACTTGAGATATTTCCAACATTCGACAATTTTGCCAACATTGGGACCCCACCCAGGAAATATCCAGGGCTGTTTTGATCAGTACCCAAATTCGAAGCCCAAATTTCCACAATTTCACAGTGGACAGTATTGATTGAATCAAAATTTTACTTTTAAATGCAATTCAAGAATATAGTATGTAAATATCAAATCTGAATAGAGCCAAAATCTGCATGTTCATATTCAATTGAAATCAAAAATATGTCATATTTGTAATATAACTAGCGGCTTTTCGAATTCCCGGTGGGAAATTCGTATACTTCCATATAATTAAACGTTTGTAAAGATTTTCGTTTTACTTGTATTGCGTTTTACCACTACCTATTCTTCTTGTTTCTTCCTATTTCTCGCGTTGATGATAATTTTATGTTTGATTTTTATGGTGTACACCTGTTTGTTTGTTTTCACTGTCATCCGCAGTTGACCAAAGTCTCTGTTACTGTGTTCCTCTGGTACTCGTGCACAAGTACTTTTCCCTGCGAATGTTTAAAGTCACGTTATATCTGGGAATATTAATTTACATGACTAAATAGTAGCTTGTGATTGCCCCTATACTTCTGAACTATGATACTGCTTTAATAATTCAATAGCATTAGGTATTTATGTAGACATACCAAGAAGATGGACACCTCTGCCAAATTACAGACATTTTAATTTGTATCACATTGCAGACAAGACAATTGAGTGCACAAATAGTCATACAATTTTTCTTGATATAAACGGTAAATATTGTTCCATGATCACATAAAGATACGATTAGATTAGTGGTACGTACGTTTTACGATACAATTATAGCGTTGCGATTGGTAAACCGTTCGCTCCAAAACTCAGGGAATCGCACTCAATTGGCGCGTTGATACTCCTAATAACATAAACTCATCAAAAACGTTATATCCCCATGTTTGATTTTTGGAGTATTTTTTCACCTTTCGTTTTCCGTGTAATTTACTTATTTGGACCCACCCGAATGCGAGCTTTCCGCTGGGCAGGTTGCTTACACGGTAGAACGCTCAATCAGGGCTGGCGATCTAGAAAATTCAGGAGGGCTATTAATAGCCCTCCTAGATATGCCTAGGAGGGCTATAGCCCTCCTCAACTTTTAAAGTTATGATTTATTTTATCTGAGTTACTACTGCCGTTAGTTTGTCTATTTTTGATGTTGTATAACCCCATTTAAATTAATTTTCTTCATGTGGAAACAAAGTGTCCACAGAGTTGTGAATGTCAAAATCCCCCACAGTAATTATGGTATGGTGAATATTTAACTATGTTTTATATGTTGTGATAATCTATATGAACCAGAAACAAAATGTAAGAGTGTTTGTCAGTCGGTGTCCAACCCATGCAACGGAATTGGGCGAGTTTGTCCACATTAAAAGCATTCTCCATGAAAGTGTAATTTTACGTAAAATACACAATCAAGAACAATATTAAATCCAGTATATTTGCACTTGAATATTGACTGCTTTTTCTCTCAAAGTAATCCATATTCCATTGTCGATCGCAGACTGCTGCTTGCAGCGGTCAAGTCGCTATCTATAGATTTACTGGGTGTTTGCAATTGGGGACATAGAAAATAGTTTCTGAACTTTAATAATTGAATAACAGTGTAAACTAGAATACGTGGATACATTTAGCTAATTATATTAAAATATTGTCAATCGAAGCGATAAAAGACGGCTGCAAGCTAAATACAATTTTCACTGATAGGAACCGGAAACGGAACGAAAGGTTGAACTTAATTGGGACAGTGACATTTGGTTCTCACTATCCACAAACATGTGTCATTTTATCCAGTGAAATATATTGTAAGCTCAATCTTATGAAGAGAAATTATTTATTTTGGTCATAAAATGTGTGAGAATCGATCAAAAGATCAGATTTACGAAACAGTTCGTTCCGGAATTTACTGATTCCGCTATAATTCCCATTTGACATTACCGTCAGGTCACGCATGCGCACAGTCCCCACACTGTACAATATAATTACGATTTTGATGCAGTATTTTACTCATTAAACACAATAAAATAACTAAATAATAAATGTCCTATCGTAGACGAGGCGGGCTATAAAACGCCCGCCTTGGAAAATTCTAGGCGGGCTGTAGGCGGGCAGCCCGCCTTGAGATTTCCAGGCCTGACGCTCAATGTTTGGGAAATTATCTACGGTATATCAAAAAACCTGCTCATGCATTAGTTCGCTCTTTCGTTAGCCCGTTTCGATTTGGCGGGAAAAATAGGTTATAGATACAGCACTTAACTATTCTCATTTAGATTATAAAGCCTCACCAAGAGTAAACCTTCGGCTTTAGGGCGATTGAAGCAGACATGACTAAGTTGCGCCTGATCATTAGCTATCACATCCACTTATCAAATTTTTTTTTATCTTGATGTCCGATTTTTTGAAAAAATTTCCCCCTTTTGATTTTCATTGAAATTTGTCAAAAGTTTGAACCCACCTAAAGCGAGGTCGCTTTTGGACAGGTTGCTTTGACACTAGAGTGGTCAAACTTTGGAATCGTAACTATTGGATACCGCCGTAGATGGTACCGTATCAATCTTGCTCAATAATTAGCCCGTTTAGATTTGATGCTATAAATAGATAATTTTTTGTCCCGGTCATAGGTCGGTAATGGTCACGCCTAAAAACTGACAAGTGCTATATTCGGGTCAGCATCACTCTTCCCATTCGGAGCATGCAATAAAAAATTTACAGCGCTGGACTTGTTTTTTGTTGTTGTTTTTTGTTTTTTTTGCTAAATCTGCTGTTTACATCCGCCACCGGTCTGTCTGGTCTCACAATCCGGTCTGGTCTCACAACCCCGGCCTGGTTTCACCGCTTTTCCGGGCCTGGTCTCACCCTCTCCTGCGCTCCAGCACCTCCAACAGCCATTTTCCTCCATTAGGGAGAGAAATTTATGATTTTGGACATTCAGTGGTCGGTAACTCTGTTAATTTTCAACCGATTTACAAAATTTTCACGGCATCGTTATCGGTGTAAAATGTAGACTATGACATGTAAGTTTGGTCGCAATCGAAGAGACTTTATTTTTCACGACTTTGAACACCCGTCCCCCACTCCCCGGGTAATATCGGACAACGTCCATTTTGTGGAACTGAACTACATTTAAGTTGCTCTGTATCATAAAATTTGTCCGGTTCCGCTGCCTCAATGCGTTCCAGATATACTCTACAATTGTCGATAAATGTGAGAGGCCGGTTTAAGGGCCATAACTCCATAAATCAAGCACGGACAAAATTCTCAATAGCTTAACGCCCATGTAAGTACTGTAGAATTTCTACACACGCCAAAAGTTTCAGCGTTCTACATTTAGCGGTTCCTGAGATTAAGAGTAACAAATTTTCCTCAGAAAAATAATAAGAATAACTAGAATGAAACTGTAATTGCACAGCAATTTCGATACTTCCATGTTCGCCAATGACGGAAATTGTGTCACCCGATAAAGCTTAAGTTTTCAGGAGACACATATCAGTATGGTGATACTGTAGCTGATAGTAATACTCGGCAACCACAGATTCTATCCACCAAATTCCATCAAAATCTGCACCAAAAACAATTTGAGATACATACCAACACGCCCGTTCTCGCAAACCGGAAGTGAAATCCGTTAACTATATATATCATTAGAGAGCGCAGATTTGCTGCACATCATGCAAAAAGTCCCAACTCGATATCTCAAGCCCTTCTGAATTGCATATAAAGAGCGTTGTTTTATCCTTGGACCTGTAGCGAACTTTTAAACCGGAAGTGCGAACCCTACATAACACACATAAATGCGCAAATAATGAAAAAAGTCCGAACTCGATATCTCACGCCGTTTCGGAGGAGATACTGGAACAACAATAAAACAGATAAAGAGCGTTATTTCCAAAGGTCAAGGTCACACGAAATTCCCTATTTGTGCATCGACTGTGTATACGCAATGACTATGCAGGTGTGCAATTTCAAATCAATTGGCTGAGCCGTTTCTACGACAAGAGAAATCAAACATCGATTTTGCAATTTTGCAAGGCATTTTAGGGGCGCAAAAACCCCATAAAATCTGGTTTTCAAGCAGCCATAACTCTAGAAGTGTAAGTCCGATTAAAAAAATTCAAGTGGCATAGTTCTCAGCGGCAGCTAGTGATGATGTCCACCAAATTTCATCAAAATCTGCGCCAAAATAGTTTTTGAGATACATACCCACACGCCCGTTCTCCCAAACCGGAAGTGAAATCCATCAACTATATATATCATTAGAGAGCGCAGAGTTTGCTGCACATCACGCAAAAGGTCCCAACTCGATATCTCAAGCCCTTCTGGATTGCATATGAAGAGCGTTGTTTTATCCTTCGACCAGTAGCGAACTTTTAAACCGGAAGTGCGAACCCTATCATTTTTCGGCGGTTCATAACACACAAACATGAGCAAATAATGAAAAAAGTCCGAACCCGATATCTCAAGCCGTTTAGGAGGAGATCTCTTCACAACAATAAAACCGATAAAGAGCGTTGTACCCAAAGGTCAAGGTCAGACGAAGTTCCCTATTAGTTCATCGACTGCCAATGCGCAATGGCTAAGAAGGTCCCGAATTTCAAATCAATCGGCCAAGCCGTATCGGCGATATAAGAAATCAAACCTCGATTTTGCAAGTCATTTTAGTGGCGCGAAGACCCCCCAAAAATCAACAAAATGTCGATAACTCTGAAGGTCAAGGTCGGAAATAAACCAGGTTTTTAAATAGCCATAACTATCGAAGTTTATGTCCGATTTTTAAAATTCGAGTTGCATAGCAATCAGTGGCATCTACTGATGACGTCTACCAAATGTCATCAAAATATGCGCTAAAATAGTTTTGAGATACATACCCACACGCCCGCTCTCCCGAACCGGAAGTGATATCCGTTAACTATATATATCGTTCGATAGCGCAGAGTTTGCTGCACATAATGCAAAAAATTCCAACTCAATATCTCAAGCCGTTCTAGATTCCCTATAAAGAGCGTTGTTTTATCCTTCGACCAGTAGCGAACTTTTAAACCGGAAGTGCGAACCCTATAAATTTTCGGCGGTTCATAACACACATACATGCGCAAATAACGAAAAAAGTCCGAAATCGATATCTCAAGCCGTTTCGGAGGAGATATGTGCACAACAATACAACAGATAGAGAGCGTTATTTCCAAAGTTCAAGGTCACACGAAATTCCCTATTTGTGCATCGACTTCGTATACTCAATGGCTATGCAGGTACCAAATTTCAAATCAATCGGTCAAGCCGTTTCGACGATATAAGAATTCAAACCTCGATTTCGCAAGTGACTTTTGTGTCGCGAAAAACCGCCAAAAATCAACAAAATGGCGATAACTCCGAAGGTCAAGGTCGGACGAAATTCTCAATAGGCCATTTACCGAGATCTTCCAAAGTTATATACTGAAACCGAAAACAGCAGGTGAATCTGTCCAGCCGTTCCGGAGATTAAGGCGTGTTATCGGAATAATAATAAGTAAAAAAAAAAAAAAATCTGAAGGTCAAGGTCGGAAATAAACCAGGTTTTTAAACAGCCATAACTATCGAAGTTTATGTCCGATTTTTAAAATTCGAGTTGCATAGCAATCAGTGGCATCTACTGATGACGTCTACCAAATGTCATCAAAATATGCGCTAAAATAGTTTTTAGATACATACCCACACGCCCGTTCTCCAGAACCGGAAGTGATATCCGTTAACTAAATATATCGTTCGATAGCGCAGAGTTTGCTGCACATAATGCAAAAAGTCCCAACTCAATATCTCAAGCCTTCTAGATTCCCTATAAGAGCGTTGTTTTATCCTTCGACCAGTAGCGAACTTTTAAACCGGAAGTGCGAACCCTATCATTTTTCGGCGGTTCATAACACACATACATGCGCAAATAACGAAAAAAGTCCAAAATCGATATCTCAAGCCGTTTCGGAGGAGATATGTGCACAACAATAAAACGGATAGAGAGCGTTGTTTCCAAAGTTCAAGGTCACACGAAATTCCCTATTTGTACATCGACTTCATATACTCAATGGCTATGCAGGTACCAAATTTCAAATCAATCGGCCAAGCCGTTTCGGCGATATAAGAAATCAAACCTCGATTTTGTAAGACTTTTTGGTGGCGCGAAAAACCCCCAAAAATCAACAAAATGGCGATAACTGCGATGGTCAAGGTCGGACAAAATTCTCAATAGGCTATTTTAACAGATATTCCAAAGTTATATACCAAACCCGAAAACAGCAGGTAAATCGGTCCAGCCGTTCCGGAGATTAAGGCATGTTATCGGAATAATAAGAATAAAAATAAAAGCCAGAAGAATTACAATATACTTCCATGTTAAAACATGGAAGTATAATAATAATAGAGAAAAATGGAGAAATGTAAAAGGGCGATAACTCTGCAAAGAAAAGATGTAACGAAATTCTGAGGCATACATTTTCAGTACCTCTCAGCTGCCTACTTTTCCAAGAAATTTCGCGTTCCTAGTGCCATTAGTTTTCTCGGTATGTCCAATTAAACGGTAAAACGCCTCAACAGAAATACAATATACTCCCATATTAAAATATGGAAGTATAATTATCCTCTGCGAGAAACAGGTGTCCTGGGAATTATCTCTGGATTGCCACCACCACCCCTATACCCACATCCCTGTATATGTACATGGCACTTTTATTTTCAAGATAGTTTGTTGTGTTTTTGAACTTGTTTTCGAACTTGTATTGATCATTCGAACTGTGGGATGGGACTCTAGAAACGGCACTCGTAAAATTAATCCTTGGTACTTCCCCAAAATATGTATCTATATTTGGGAAGGTCAATCGGAGTGGAAATCGATCGGAATTTGTGCCAAAATTCAACACGCATGAAATGTTTTTACGAAAAAACGGTCCACAAAATCGCTAAATTAGCATGTTTTCTCTTGAGCGGAGTAATGGACGTCATTAAAATAATGGATACGTGTGTCTAATATTGGAGAGAAATAGTTCAATACACCATTTTTAGCTCAACTTTACACAAGTTTTAGCTATTGCCATTTGCCATGGCTTTGTCGTCTGTCCGTGTGTCCGTGTGTGTGTCCGTGTGTGATGCGTCAACAATTTCCTTTAGCACGGGCTACAGGTCGTATCTTTGGTCGGATCATTATGAAATTTGACATGTAGATGGGAACGGGTCATTTTGGGTTCATTCGGGAAAAAAACATGGCCGCCAGTGGCCATCTTGGATTTCAATATTCAATCCATTAGCACGGGCTACAGGTCGTACTGTTCGTCTGATCATCATGAAATTTGTCATGGATGTTAATATTGACATGTAGATGGGAACGAGTAATTTTGGGGTTGTTCGGCCAAAAAACATGGCCACCGGCAGCCATCTTAGATTTTACTCTTTGGATGACTAAATTCTTTGGCACGGCCTACAGGTCGTTCCTTTGATCGGATCATTATAAATTTTTTCATGGATGTTAACAATGACACGTAGATGGGAATGAGTCATTTTGGGGTCATTCAGCAAAAACACATGGCCGCCAGCAGCCATTTTGGATTTTACTCTTTGTATGACTAAATCCTTTAGCACGGGCTACAGGTCGTACCTTTAGTCTGATCATGAAATTTGCCATGGCTGTTGAAATTGGAATGTAGATGGGAACGAGTCATTTTGGGGTCATTCGGACAAACAACATGGCTGCCAGCGGCCATCTTGGATTTCTAAATTCAATCAATTAGCACGGGCTACAGGTCGTACCTTTGGTCCGATCTTTATGAAATTTGTCATGAATGTTGACATTGTCATGTAGATGGGAACGAGTTATTTTGGGGTCATTCGGCAAAAAACATGGCCACCAGCGGCCATTTTGGATTTCAAAATTCAATCCATTGGCGCGGGCTACAGGTCATACTGCTCGTCTGATCATCATGAAATTTGTCATGGATGTTAATATTGACATGTAGATGGGAACGAGTCATTTTGGGGTCATTCGGCCAAAAAAAATGGCCACCAGAACTTGGATTTAACTCTTTGCATGACTAAATCCTTTGGCGCGGCCTACAGGTCGTAGCTTTGGTCAGATCTTCATGAAATTTGTTACAGATGTTAACAATGACATGTAGATGGGAATTATTCATTTTGGAGTCATTTGGCCAAAAAACATGGCTGCCAGCAGCCATCTTGGATTTTACTCTTTGCATGACTAAATCCTTTGACACAGGCTACAGGTCGTATCATTTGTCAGATCATCATGAAATTTGTACTGGATGTTAATAATGACATGTAAATGGGAACGAGTCTTTTTGGGGTCATTTGGCAAAAAAAAATGGCTGCCAGCGGCCATCTTAGATTTTACTCTTTGCATAACTAGGCCTTTCAACTTTCCACATTCCTAATCACTCCATTGACTTTAACACATGAAATTATTCCCTTTCCAAGTTGAGCCACAGTGTCATTGACACCTTCATTATTCTGAAGATTCTGAATATTTCTTTAGTTTTTATGAAAAATGATATTTTTTCCAAGAAAATTTAATTTTAAAAGCAACTTTTTCATCATTTTTCCGGTATTCGCCGGATACGTTACGTTGTCTGAACTCTCTGACTAAGTACTGCATGTTTGACAATACTTTCCCGATTCAATCTGAAATTTAGCATCATAAAATTTTGGAAAATTATTTCCTTTCAACAGTTGGGCCATACTAATATTATGGTTCCAAAAATAGTGGCATGTCCACTATAAAGTGACTATTTCCTGTCTTAGACATTACGCACATGCAAAGAAACAACACGTGATCAGTCGCCTGTACAACATATTTTATTTTGAAGCCTATGTATACACCTCCCTGCTGGCTGTTCCTGAGTACATAGTTTTCGTAAACAATAAAATCCTATTAAATTTCAGATCAATGGAGTCCTCTGAACCCAGAAGGAAAAAGGGAATATGACCGGGATTTCTTACTGGGTTTGCAGCATACAAATGAGTCTGTAACAAAACCAGATGGCTTGCCACACTTACCAGAGGTCATACTCGAAAAGGTACAATTATTCTATTATCTTAGATCCAGTTGAAGTGAGTTCACCAGGAACATGTTTTGAAAATCAAAATATGAGATTTTAGAGTACAGAAAATAAATATTTTCATGTTTTTGCTGAAAAAAAGTTATACTTAATATGATTGAAAAATTTATGCTGGCACTGAATAATATTCATTACCAGCATAAAGTTTTTAAATGTTAGGTAATTGAATCTGTACATTGCAAATATGCAAAACAGTTTTTGTGCTAAAACGGCACTTACAATATATTAGAAGCCCACCTATGCTAAACACTTAAGTCTTTGGTAAGTAATTGAACGAGCATCTTCATATTTTATAATTTTTTGGTGTTTATAAATATATTTTAGCCACACACTATGATGGGAAGCAAAACTTTTGAGAGACCTCCAGAGTTTGACTTCACACCCGGATACATCAGATCGTCACCACGTGTAAGTTTTTGACAGTAATACTAGCTTAAAGATTTGATTTCACTACCCTCGCAATTGTCTGAAGCATGTTCCAAGCTTCATACCTTTTCCCCGAAAAATAATTTTTGGCGGACTTCAGAAACGGGCTCCGTTTGTCTGTCTGGCCGTTCGTTCGTCCGTCCGTCCATCACACTTTTGAGTACCTTCATGTTGTAATCATCTCCTCCAGTTTTCATCCTGGAGATTTGAAACTTCAGAATATTGTTGCCCATATATTGAAGATGTGCAACATGTATATAGATGACGGAAAAATTATTTTTTGACAAAGTTATTAACCCTTTTCGACTTAGAAAATTTCAACATTTTTTTAAATTTCTTTTAAAAAGCGGCATCGACATGCCACGTTTTCGGGGGACACTGGTCGGCTGACCTTTTATTGTCATCTGTTTAATAAAGCTACCAAGGCAACTTTAACTGCTTAACCCAGGGTTTCCGCTAGCTAGTGTTTAACCGTTAAAATGTAGGGTCTGTAGAACCTAGGATAGGACCATAATTTTGGCCAGTCATATGCCGTAATTTGAAAATCACACTATGTAACACCTGGTTACATGCTATTTCTTTAATATTTAGACATTTCACTGAATTTGTCATCTGATATTATGAATTGAAGACAATCCTGGTCACAATATACATGTGCAATTTTGTACATGTATGTCATGGTAATATCAGATCAATCTAATCATGAAACCCAAACTTCGAGATGACCTCCAGATGGGAGCCATTGATTATTTCCAAAATCAGTTGGCCATCTAATCCGTAATCCAGCAGCCATTTTAAATTTCACATTTGAATCCATTGGCACACCCTGCAGCCCACATTTATTGGAGAAATGTTTGAACTGAGAACTATTACTTCTACATAATAGAATTCTTTCACTAAAACTGTTTGACTTTTATTCTTTATAATTCTACTGACTGCTCAGCATACAAAAAATGCCTCCCCAAAGTTGAGCTATATAGTGTAATTGACCCTATCATTTACCAAACTTTGCTAATTAACCCCCAATGTCATTGGAATTAGAGAATATTAGAACTGCAGCTAAGGTGAAAATATTCATTGATTTGGTAAATAGCAGTATCTCACTTTGAACTATTTGATTACTACTTTAGCTCAACAATGCCCTGACGTAAAAGTCATACTTCCAAATGGTGCTTATTTGGGCTGTTCTTTCCCCCTGATAATGTGAGTGATAATGCCGATGAGATTGTTGAAACATTATAATTGTGTGGGTTTAAATTTTTTTTACAGATGCCAAGTGGCATGAGTGGTGGTCGTGATGGAGGCAGGGATGGAGGCAGGGATGGAGGCAGGGATGGTGGCAGGGATGGTGGCAGGGATGGTGGGCGTAAGAGCATGCAGCAGCGAAAAGACAATAAGAAAATAATCCCAGTGTTCTCAAGTGGTAAGACTGTTGATCTGCTCCATAAATCAGAGAATGCCTGGAAACCTGGACACAATAAAGACAAGAAACCAGATGATGCTGAGGAGTCAACGACCTTTGTTAGTATATTAAGTTTTCTTCTAGGGCTCTGGTGGATATCAGCGATACATTTCGAGCTTCACGCCAAATTGGTTAATTGATTTGCAAGTTTTCTAATGGGGATGATTTGGTGTCAGGCCTGCAGATTTCAGGCATATGACAATTTAGTTCGCCTGGAGCTTACCTAAAATGAAAATGCTGGCACCAAAGTTTTCTGTAAGTCTCGCGATCACTGATTCTCACGTTAATTATTGCTCAATCATGTCCCAAAATGAGACATTCAAAATGATTAGTTCAATAAGTTGCCCATAAGTATTTAATAATACCAGTTGTAGTGATTATAATGGCAAATGTAAGTCTTCTGGTAACCTACCAGTTACCTAAATACTTGGGCTCAACAGCACCATGGCAGCCGATCCACATTTGAAAATAGTGCATGTGTGCGAAGCTCCATTGCGCTTCCGGTTAACACAAGTTGTTTTCATGGGAAAATCAAGAAGAAACCCTACAAGATTACATTGATATCGATATTTCAAATTTCAACAGGTCCCAAGGTAGTTTTTCTAGCATATAATATGCGTTTTGATACATTCTGGACTCGGAATAACCCCAGTTTAGCCCGATAACCGAACAATGGCCATTCAAATTTTCAATGGATAATTCTTGACCATGTACAAGTAATTATAGGAATTATTTAAGTGAAAAATTTATTATTTACAATGAAACTCCACCTATTAACAATCCAACTGGTTTGACAGTATTTAAAGCTTGTTGGTGTATATTAGAGACCATCCAGTTTAAAGAACTAATCGAGTGATTAAATTGTAATTTTATAGTAAGTTGTAAATATTCCAACCAAATTCCTATTCTACAAAAAAATTGTTGGAAACAAAAGGTTACCGCTCAGCTCAGCTTTGGAAATTAGAGAAATTTATGGTTCCACAATCACAAATTATGTCTCTTGTGCTAAAATGGGTAGAGGGAATGAGGTAAGTCACAAACTAATGATCGATCATATCTTATGTACTTGGAACTTATTTGATTCCATTTTCACAAATAGGTGACACAATAGGTCTTTGTATATCCCATATTTGTAACGAAAATTGCTTTGGTTACAAATGGCCATATTCATGGAAAATGCATTAAGTCCCTCCAAATGCAGCAAGTCCCTATCAAATACAGAAAGGCCCCTGTTAGTTTTGCTAAAACATTCAATTGTGATGGTAAATAGAAGTATTTATACATGCATTATCGCTATTTTTAGCTCAACTTTACTTTGTAAAGTTTGAGCTATTGCCATGGCTTTGTCGTCCGTGTGTGCGTAAGGCGTCAACAATGCAGTCTACAGGTCGTACCTTTGATCGGATCATTATGAAATTTGTCATAGCTGTTGACATCAACATTTAGACTAGAATGATTCATTTTGGGGTCATTTGGTAAAAAAATATGGCCGCCAGTGGCCATCTTGCATTTCAAAATTCAATCCATTAGCACGGGCTACAGGGCGTACTGTTTGTCTGATCGTCATGAAATTTGTCATGGATGTTAATATTGACATGTAGATGGGAACGAGTAATTTTGGGGTCATTTGGCCCAAAAACATGGCCGCCAGCAGCCATCTTGGATTTTACTCTTTGTATGACTAAATTCTTTAGCACGGGCTACAGGTCGTACTTTTAGTCTGATCATCATAAAATTTGTCAAGAATGTTAATAATGACATGTAGATGGGAACGAGTCATTTTGGGGTCATTCGGCCAAAAAACATGGCCGCCAGCAGGCATCTTTGATTTCACTCTTTGTATGACTAAATCCTTTAGCACGGGCTACAGGTCGTACCTTTAGTCTGATCGTCATAAAATTTGTCATCGATGTTAACGATGACATGTAGATCGGAATGACTCATTTTGGGGTCATTCGGCCGAAAGCATGCTATCTTGGCTTTTACTTTTCTCTTCATGTCTATAAACTAGTATTAGACATTCAACTTTCCACATTCCTAATCGCTCCATTGACTGTAATACATTAAATTATTCCCTTTCCAAGTTGAGCTACAGTGTCATTGACACTTTCATTTAATGCGCATCGGCTGACATGGCCCTGTTGAGCCCCAGGCGAACAAAAAATAGGTTACGCATAATATTGAAATCTGCAGGCCTATGCAGGGCTTAATTTTCCACGTCATTCACTGAATCGATTCGCTTGACAAACACTCGTGAGAATCAATATTGAATCAATATTAAATCAATATACTATTTCATAGAAATAAATATGGTATTGTTTCTCAGTAATATATAAACATGGCTATGCAACATTGACAGATAGTGCATTTTTATGTTTACCCATACCATAGTATAATTTATAAATTTTATAAAATTTTTTTTAAACTGTTGACTTTATCTGATGAAATTAATTGTTGACTTCATAACTTTTAATATCTGAATTGTTATATTTTTTGGAAATGGCTTTTGGCCACTGCTGTAATGTGGGTGTCCGTTAAAATAAACAATAAGGACTAATTAAGGAGGTGTAAAAGCTTTTAATTTTGTTTCTAAAGAGTTTATTGTTGAATACCATCATCACCACCTTATGATCAGTGATGTCTGATGATAATCCGATTAAAGCAATAAACTTGATGAGTTTGATACATAGTTTTGACACAAATTAATCCTTTTAAATGAGTTTGGATAGTAATAGTTTATTATGTAGATCTTTGATTTAACTAAGAACATTAAATTAAGTACTTCCAATGCACATTCAAACCTCTGTGTTTAATAGTAAGCAAGCACGTGTTCTTGTTTGTAAACATAATAAATATGCAATTCCAAAAAAGTAAAAAAGTTGGATTGGGAAACTGAGTCCGACACAAACTACTTTTGTAAAATTGAAAATTCATAGATATGTTTTAGTTTAAATTCAAAGACAGTTTTATTTGTTCACATTGGCTACTGCATGAGCGGTGGTGACCATGTATGGCTATACAATTTGCGGTTACAAAATGACACGACGGAACAAAGTAAGGTCTAAATTCCAGTCTCCTTAAAACGAACCAGTAGCTCATCATAAACTTCGTTGCTCAGCGCAATTTGCCATTTCCAAAAGCACCCAATCTGATTAGAATATGTGGATAGGGTACACCATGTATAATTGATAATAAAATGCCTCGTTGGAACAGTTGAGACTATATATATATATTTTTGCAAAACGAGTCAAATTTTCACCGGTAAAATTACTGTAAATCCTAAGCTAGTTTTGTCAAATTTGGAAGGCGACTTTGTTTTCGCCTTGCGGACATCCGAGGGCGACTTCGCCGGCCCGAGCCCGAGTGAGAATTTCGCCCGAGTCGCCTCCTAGCGTGGGGCCTGCTCTGGATGAGAGATATCAAATTTGAACGATTTTCGTTGAAAAACATGGCCTCTAGCAGCAGATTTTACTATTTGCATGAGTAAATCCTTTGGCACACCCTACAGACCACATCCCTCATCCGATCATCACCAATCTTTATATGGACCTTCATGGTGACTTCTAGATTGGAGCCATTGAAAATTAGCTGCCATCTTGGATATTGCTCTTTGCCTGACTATCCTTCCGCACAACCTACAAGCCACATTCGTCATCCAATCATCACCAAACTTCATATGGATCTTTGCTGTGACCCTCTGGGTGGGAGCCATTGATTATTTCCGAAATTCGTTGGAAAAACATGGCTGCCAGTGGCCATCTTGGGATTTCAAATTTTAATCCATCCCCACATATTTTGGTGAAATGTTTGAAATGAAAATAATTTCATCTACAGAATACAAGACCTTTACTGTTACTTTTTGGCTTTCCTTCTTTATCATTCTATTTATTGCTCAGCAAAAAATAAACTCTTCCAAGTTTAGCTACAGTGTCATTGACACTTTCATTCATGTATATTTTGGCACATTTCTGTATGTTGGGCACATCGTTTACGGACTTGGAAGTTGGATGAATATAAAGGCCTGCTTGACAACTATATTATGGCTGATTTTGATGAGATATGCCAGAACCCATGGTGCAACGTTGTTCACACTTGTTTTGTATCTGCATTGTAGGATCTGTATAAGAAGGTGACTGCTATCCTCAACAAACTCACTCCTCAGAAATTCCACACGCTCATACAACAGATGAATTCATTAAAAATTGACACAGAAAAAAGACTTATCGGGGTTACGGACATTGTCTTTGAAAAGGTATGCTGATAACTTGTTTTGTCTTTGAAAAGGTATGCTGATAACTTGTTTATACACATGGAACCAGATTGTCTATCAATATTTATTAGTCTCCTGAGCAAAGTTATTTTTGTCCCCCGAAAAATTTATTTTCGGGGGACTATAGAAACGGGGTCCGTCCGTCCGTCCGGGCGTTCGTCCGTCCGTCCATCCGTCTGTTTACTAATGACTACTTATGTGGCTAAGATTGTGTGAAATGGATATTTATGTGCATAACTTCCGTTGCGTGGCTAGCCACGTAACAGCTTTCAGATGGACGTTCAAAAATGATCTATTTGGCCTAATCAGCTTATTTAATTTTGTAGTCACTCAAAATTTGGAAACAAAAAGTCCATCGATTTAGACATCCATGACCCGTCAATAGGAGATGTCGGACACTGACTGACATTTATGTGGCTAGCCACCCAATCACGGACCTGTCAGTTTCTCCTATTCCACTGTCCCAGTTGCTGTGTGCAAGTTTTTGAGTTTTAATCAGCTTCTTCTGCTATAATTCCAACATGTTATGAATCCATAATCTGGAGTTTTATCACTATCTACTACTTGATAGCCACATAAAATTTTATGGCTACTTGAGAAGCCACATAAAAACTAAAGCCACATTACCATTTCTAGCCACATAGGTCGGAGCCACATATCTACCCATTTGTTCGTCTGTCCGTCCGTCTGTTTCATCCTAGAGATTTGAAACTTCAGAATATTGTTGCCCATATATTGAAGATGTGCAACATGTATATAGATGACGGAAATTTTTTTTTTTTAAAGAGTTATTAACCCTTTTCAACTTAGAAAATTTCAACATTTTTTATAATTTTCAGTATGTGGGTACCTTCATGGTGTAATCAACTCCTCCCACAGTTTTCATCCTAGAGATTTGAAACTTCAGAATATTGTTGCCCATATATTGAAGATGTGCAACATGTATATAGATGACGGAAAAATTATTTTTTGACAGAGTTATTAACCCTTTTCGACTTAGAAAATTTCAACATTTAAAAAAATTTCTTTAACAAAGCGGCCTCGATTTGCCACTTTTTCGGGGGACACTGTGGTCAGCTGACCTTTTATTTAAACTTTTAATAGAAAAAATTAATCTTGAATATTCACAAGAATAAAAAAAAAAATTTGTTGTTTGTCTGAATCCGGAAGAGATCAGCGAAATTTGGGTGATGAGTTCCGATCCTGCACAATTAGTGTTGACTGAATTTATACTGCAGATGATATTGGGTGCATTCTACAATGATAGTTTGACATTATTCAGATATAATAATAGAGTACTGAATTATGTAACAGACCCACAGCACAAAAAACATTCAATATTTGACTATGCAGACAAATTCTGTTTCTCGGGGCCCGTGTGCCCGAAACCCTGCACATGCAACATTTTTATTTGCGTTCAATCTGTTGGGGAAAGTTTTAATTGTGGAACCTTATTGATACTCTTATGTGGAAGTGAAATCGAAATTGACCTGTTTCCCCCCGATTCAAATTTCCAATTCATTTCTGTAATATGTTTATATTGAAACGTGTTCGTGGTGTATTTAGTCTGCATTCTCGGTAAAAATGTTTCTGTGATACTTTTGGCCAATATAAAAAAATTGCTAAATTTACATCATTTCCCGACCCTATTTTAGTCTCCTCCTCAATTTTTTTTTATTTGGATATCTTTTTACATGTATATGTAAATTTTATTCTTACCATGAACATCAAATTAGATTTCAATGACTCATTAATCAGTCTATTTTGATCAAATTGGACAATCTAAATCACCTTGTATCATGTAAGTTAGGATACTGCTTCAATTTCAAGAAGACTAGAACTGTCCATGCATGACCATTTATGTTACGAAGAATAAAATATAAACAATTTAATTCGCTCGCACACCCCATTTCTCTGAAAAAGTTGGATCTAAATCTAGTTATTTATTTATATTGGCCTTATTGGGTGATTTTTGACGGATTAAATCACATTGAATCTTATCAACTAACTGTTCTGGAAATAATTGGCATGGGCAACTGAAATTAAACCCAGAACTAGCCGACGCAGAGGTGGAATGCTTTGTTGGTTTGTGCTCCAGAAATAAAAAATTAAATAAAAAACCATGTGTGTGCATGTTTTTCAGAAGTTTTTTGACCTGGGAAACAGGATATTGTCTTTCTTTGCATGGCCTCAACAGTCCTTTTTTAAGACTAACTTTATATCTACTTATCTAATTTCAGGCCATATCTGAGCCAGGATTTTCTGTTGCCTATGCAAATATGTGTAAATATCTGTTGCAAGTAAGTGGTTTTATTTCAGAATCATTTCCGGCCTACTGATAAGTGGTGATAAATTTGTTAACATTATTTTGAGTTTAAAAGAAAACAATAACGCCATACCACAGATAATATTTCCCAACATAAATGTGTTGACAAATTAAAATCATTGTGAATTATTTATAATTGGAGACTCCATGTTTCTCTCATGAAGTCTGGATTGTTGCCTATTAACAATGTAAAACAGATTACAACAAAGAAACAAACTAACTTCAGTAACTAGAAATTAAATCTGACCCAAACCATTGTTTCCAATATATATGGTCATTTCTTATTGAAATCCACGTTTTTTTTTATATATATAACTAACTAACAAAACTAACAAAACTAACTTTGATTATCATTCCCTGTTAATTTTATTTAGTGGCAAATACACAGGCAATGTAGGCATAAATCGCTAGATCGAGATATCGGGTAAGGGTATAGTAAGGCCAACTCTCGGGATCCAAATAAAAATACGGTTTGTTTATTAATTTTCCAGGAAATATCTACCCTGTGTGGTCCTTATTTGGGTCTACATTTATTTATGTCATCCGTCTTCAGAACTGAATTGTAAAAGGTTTTTGATGATAATATATGTTCTTGAGAACAATTTCAATACATGTAGCTCTTTCTAATAACATGGATGTATAATTATACAACAGTATAGAGTAATTCAAGTTCTATTGTTAGCTTTGTTCTATCCAGGAAACAATTGTGATAGTTTAATGGGTACAAATTTGGCCAGTACAAATACTATTATAAGTACTGAATACAGTACTGAATTATTATTTAAAGCGTATGCAAGATCATTGGTATATCAAGTAGTACGGCTAGTTTGTTTCATCCTGTTTCCACCCTGGACTATTATTCTGCTCTGTACTATTAGAATCTTTAGAAATTTCCATCTTGTGCTATTATTCCACCCTGTACTATTTATTTGAATCCCGAGAGTTTATGTATGAGAGGACATGGGAACCACTGAGCCATGTTCATTGAAACAATTGTCTAATTGTACAAACTTGACCATTTCAGCTAAGGGTCCCCTCTCAAACAAAGGAAGGAGAAATGGTGAATTTCAGGGCGATTTTACTGTCAAGATGTCAGAAGGAATTTGAGAAGGACAAACAGATTGATGAAGAGACCATAAAGGCTAAGAAAGAAGCAGAGGAAGAAACGTCGCCGGTGTGTAGTCAAATTTCTTACGTGTGAAGCTTAAAGATGGTGTGACATTTCAGGCACTTCCCTGAAGTTTCTGTATAGATTTGTGGGTATAAAGCATTAACTTTTTAGTCAAGAGAGGCAGTCAATAGGATCTTTTGTCACTGATTTCCCAAATTTCTTTCCTCCAAGGCTATGCAAAGTCAATTTCACATTTCTCAGACCTGCATGCATTCATGGAATGTAGAGATGAAACGATATGGGGAAACCACCATCTGCTGATACCCAATTAAAATTACTAATCTGCTGATGACGATTGTTATATTTGTACCACAAAAAGTGATGCAACACTATCAACAACATTAACTAATTAGCCACGTAGTACATTCATTAACCCTTTACCCAACAAACCGGCCAAAACCGGCCAAATAAAGCTTCAACAGCCTAAAATATCTTCGGTCTGTCTCAATAGAACCATACAAATATGGATATCATTGGAACCGGCTCCTTGACCACATTGTGATAGTTACAGTTATGCCCTGTGCCAATGCATTCTCTTATATATGCGAGTCGACCATAGGTCGCCTCGCATATATAAGAGAATGCATTGGCCTAAAAAAAAATCTTTTTTTACCATTTTTTCTTACATTCTTTAACAATTTTATAATTTTTAATGTGTTAAGCCAATGCATTCTCTTATATATGCGAGGCGACCTATGGTCGACTCGCATATATAAGAGAATGCATTGGCACAGGGCCCTTCTGTTGGGTAAAGGGTTAAACTGAATTTTCGGTGACTTTACTCCACAGTATAGTCAAAGTTATCGAATGTAAAGCGAAAGATAAATTAATATTGCATTATGATAATACGGTGAACATTGTGACCAAACAATGAAGACATTTATCCACTGGTAAATTTAAGATTTCCCCCAAGAGGCTCAGAGGCCTGGTAGGTGACATAAAAAATTATAATGTAGACTAAATTACGTCATAATTATGTCTAGCTTTCGATGACATTCTATCTGAGCATGCGTGGTGACCGCGTTGTACTTCAACGCACTCCCGGGCCGGAATCTATTTTAGTTAAGTCGGCCTTTGATAAGAACTTGACACTAAGTAGAAAACGGTTACGTCGGACAGCCTGCATGCGTCTTTTTGATTAGCTGGAATAACTTTTTGTGTGCTACAGTCATCTACTTTAATACTGAATTGAAAGTTTGTTATTTTAAAAATGCCACAGAAGTGTGCTATAATCTGTGTCCGTCGTTTGACCGTGTGGTCGCAAATCTATTCACAATTGTGCATACGCCAAAGTCAGCAGTCTATTTTCAGTACCATACACAATTTAATTGATTTTAAAGTTGCCCAATGTATATCATTGCGCTTTACTGTTTATGCACTGTATTAACCACCATGCAGTAAGAGTACTATTTAAATGTAAAAGACTGACCATACTTAACAAGTTGGTATTGAAGTCACTACTTTGAGGACATTCAATGGAGTGTTCATTGTTCAATCATTTTGTACGGGTTTTCCTTTCTAGAGTTAATCGTCTTTGTTTATAATGAAATGTTGATTTTTTTGTCCGTCTGAGCATATATCTCGGCCACAGGTTGTTGGATCTCAATGAAATTTGGTATGGATGTTCACCACTATGAGGACTTTAGAGCAGTGTTCAAATGTTTTATTAAGGTTTTCCCTTCCTAGTCTTTTCCGTATTCATTTATCTGAAAATGTAGATTTTAGGGTCTGTCTGCCAGAGTAACTCAACCATATGTTGCCACATGGGGGTATGCACCGGGCGACAGCTCCATCACTTGTTAGCTCAACTTACTTTGTAAGTTTGAGCTATTGCCATGGTTTGGCGTCCGTCGTCCGTGTGTCCGTCAACAATTTCCTTTGGCGCGGGCTACAGGTCGTACCTTTGTTCTGATCTTTATGAAATTTGTCATGAATGTTGACATTGACATGTAGATGGGAACGAGTCATATTGGTGTCATTCGGCCAAAAAACATGGCCACTGGCAGCTATCTTGGATTTCAAAATTCAATCCATTGGCGCGGGCTACAGGTCGTACTGTTTGTCTGATCATCATGAAATTTGTCATGGATGTTAATATTGACATGGAGATGGGAACGAGTAATTTTGGGGTCGTTCGGCCAAAAAACATGGCCGCCAGCAGCCATCTTGGATTTTACTCTTTGCATGACTAAATCCTTTGGCGCGGGCTACAGGTTGTAGCTTTGGTCGGAATTTCATGAAATTTTTCATGGATGTTAACAATGACATGTAGATGGGAACGAGTCATTTTGGTGTCGTTCGGCCGAAAAACATGGCCGTCAGCAGCCATCTTGGATTTTACTCTTTACATGACGAAATCCTTTGGCGCTGGCTACAGGTCGTACCTTTTGTCTGATGTTTATGAAATTTGTCATGAACGTTGCCATTGACATGTAGATGGGAACGAGTCATTTTGGGGTCATTCGGCAACAAAAACATGGCTGCTGGCAGCCATCTTGGATTTCAAAATTCAATCCATTGGCGCTGGCTACAGGTCGTACTATTCGTCTGATCATCATGAAAGTTGTCATGGATGTTAATATTGACAAGTAGATGGGAAACGAGTGATTTTGGGGTCGTTCGGCCAAAAAACATGGCCGCTAGCAGCCATCTTGGATTTTACTCTTTGCATGACTAAATCCTTTGGCGCGGGCTACAGGTCGTAGCTTTGGTCGGAACTTCATGAAATTTGTCATGGATGTTAACAATGATATGTAGATGGGAACGAGTGATTTTGGGGTCGTTCGGCCAAAAAACATGGCCGCCAGCAGCCATCTTGGATTTTACTCTTTGCATGCCTAAATCCTTTGTCGCGGACTACAGGTCGTAGCTTTGGTCAGATCTTCATGAAATTTGTCATGGATGTTAACAATGACATGTAGATGGGAACGAGTCCTTTGGGGTCAATTGGCCAAAAAACATGGCGCCAGCAGCCATCTTGGATTTTACTCTTTGCATGACTAAATCCTTTTGCACAGGTCAGACATTGCAATTAGCACCTTTCCTTTCCTATATACTGTTAACCATTAAATTATTCCCCTACCTAAGTTGAGCTACAGTGTCATTGACACTTTCATTTCAGATTTTAGTTCTGTCCTGCCTATGTTTCAATTTGGCATCGTGGGGGTATGCCATCGCCTGCGCATGTTGCAACCTCTTGTTTTATCAGTCCAGTTGATTTATGCTTTTATGACATTTCAGGAAAAGAAGAAACAGATGATTGTTGAGCTTAATATGAATTACAGCAAAGCAAAGAGGAAATCTCTTGGTAACATCAGGTATGTCTTCAAAAGCTCCAAGCTTTTAATATACTCTGTAGGGAAACCCCAACCACAAATATTTTTGGTTGAGTTGTGTTAAAACAAACATAGTTTATGGTTTGATGAATGACAGTGGGCATCCTTCTGTTCAACAGACATTACGACCAAGCCTGAGTTTAGTGTGCCTGTCATTTGCAGAATGAGGTCCCCAGAGGGTGAATTTAGTAGCGCTATCCCGCATAGTGGGCTAGCATCACTAAATTCACCCTCTAGGGACCTCATTCTGCTTAGGCCTTGTCTACTCTTGAAAGTTTCTTTATTATCAAATTTCTATTGAAACTTCTTCATAGATTCTATATCTTTTTGTCCCCCGAAAAAAAAAAAAATTCGGGGGACTATTAAAATAGCCTTTGTCCGTGCGTGTGTGTTTTTATTCGGAAATGGTTTCCGGATGATAACTTTAGTTTCAGTTATTAGATCAAAAGCAAATTTCATAGGTGAGTTTATCAGACCAAAATACAGGTCAAGTTCGAATATGGGTTTGCTACGCCCATTTTTGCGAGAGTTATGGCCCTTTTTTAGCTCAACTTACTTTGTAAGTTTGAGCTATTGCCATGGTTTGGCGTCCGTCGTCCGTGTGTCCTTCAACAATTTCCTTTGGCGCGGGCTACAGGTCGTACCTTTTGTCTGATCTTTATGAAATTTGTCATGAATGTTAACAATGACATGTAGATGGGAACGAGTCATTTTGGGGTCGTTCGTCCAAAAAACATGGCCGCCAGCAGCCATCTTGGATTGTACTCTTTGCATGACTAAATCCTTTGGCGCGGGCTACAGGTCATACCTTTGGTCTGATCTTTATGAAATTTGGCATGAATGTTGACATTGACATGTAGATGTGAACGAGTCATTTTGGGGTCATTTGGCCAAAAAAACATGGCTGCTGGTGGCCATCTTGATTTCAAAATTCAATCCATTGGCGCGGGCTACAGGTTGTACTGTTCGTCTGATCATCATGAAATTTGTCATGGATGTTAATATTGAGATGTAGATGGGAACGAGTCATTTTGGGGTCGTTCGGCCAAAAAACATGGCCGCCAGCAGCCATATTGGATTTTACTCTTTGGATGACTAAATCCTTTGGCGCGGCCTACAGGTTGTACCTTTGGTCTGATCTTTATGAAATTTGTCATGAATGTGGATATTGACATGTAGATGGGAACGAGTCATTTTGGGGTCAATCGGCCAAAAAACATGGTCGCCAGCAGCCATCTTGGATTTTACTCTTTGCATGACTAAATCCTTTGGCGCGGGCTACAGGTTGTAGCTTTGGTCGGAACTTCATGAAATTTGTCATGGATGTTAACAATGACATGTAGATGGGAACGAGTGATTTTGGGGTTGTTCGGCCAAAAAACATGGCCGCAAACAGCCATCTTGGATTTTACTCTTTGCATGACTAAATCGTTTTGCGCGGGCTACAGGTCGTACCTTTGGTCTGATCTTTATGAAATTTGTCATGAATGTTGACATTGACATGTAGATGGGGAATGAGTCATTTTGGGGTCATACGGCCAAAAAACATGCCGCTGGCAGCCATCTTGGATTTCAAAATTCAATCCATTGGCGCGGGCTACAGGTCGTACTGTTCGTCGGATCATCTTGAAATTTGTCATGGATGTTAATATTAACATGTAGATGGGAACGAGTGATTTTGGGGTCTTTTGGCTAAAAAACATGTCCGCCAGCAGCCATATTGGATTTTACTCTTTGCATGACTAAATCCTTTGGTGCGGGCTACAGGTCGTAGCTTTTGTCGGAACTTCATGAAATTTGTCACGGATGTTAACAATGACATGTAGATGGGAAACGAGTCATTTTGGGGTCGTTCAGCCGAAAAATATGGCCACCAGCAGCCATCTTGGATTTTACTCTTTGCATGACTAAATCCTTTGGCACAGGCTACAGGTCGTACCTTTGATTAGATCATTATGAGATTGTAAAGGCTGTAGATGGGAACAGGTAATTTTGGGGTAATTCGGAAAAAACATTTTAGAATTTACTCTTTGCATCACTAAATCCTTTGGCACACCATAATCACCACATCCCTGATCCGATCATTATGAAACCTGTCATGAATGTTGATATTGACATGTACATCTTGTCTTATTTAGACATTTCAATTAGCACCTTTCCTATTCCTCCATTTACTGTCAACCATTAAATTATTCCCCTACCTAAGTTGAGCTACAGTGTCATTGACACTTTCATTTACTTAGAATCTTGTAATTTTCTAGTTTCCGGATGATAACTTCAGTTTGAGTGATCATATCTGAACCAAATTTGGTATGTGAGTTTATCAGTCCTATATACAGGTCAAGTTCGAATATGGGTTTCCTCCGCCCATTTTTGCGAGAGTTTGCTTGTGTACAATTCTCGATATAGTGTCTATATGGGATAATTATGCACTCTAAACATTTGAATTTCTCAACAGTTAAATTTTCTGATGTCAATCTTAAAGAAATGCTAAAAAATTCCCAGTTAGAAGCAACAATGACTAGATACATTTCTGTCATCAGTTACTCATCAAGCAATCTTGTAAACTTGTTTATTCACTAAACAAATAATCTGGTAACAAATAACACAGCCAGCATTAATGAAGGTAAAATTAACAAATAAATATCTAGAGTTTGCCGTGTACCATTTCAGGGGTCACTCGTTGGATTATTCTGAAATTTAGTATCGGATTTAGAGTCCTTGTTATTTTTTTCAGAAAATCTAATGCCCCCAATGAAGCCACTTTTTCAGGGGACACTGGCCAGACGGCCTTTTATTGTCCCCCGTAAAATTTATTTTCGGGGGACTATTGTAATCAGGCTCAGCTCCATCCGTCCGTCCGGAGTTATAACTCCAGTAATGATCATCCGATTTGATTGAAACTTGGTATGTAGGTGTCTCAACCAAGAACACATGTGCTCTGCAATTCTGGGTTTGATCCGATGTTCTTTTATGGAGTTATTTCCCTTTTTAGCTCAACTTTACTTTGTAAAGTTTGAGCTATTGCCATGGCTTTGTCGTCTGTCGTCCGTATGTGCGTGATTCGTCAACAATACAGGCTACAGGTCGTACCTTTGGTCGGATCATTATGAAATTTGTCATAGCTGTTGACATCAACATTTAGAAAAAACATGGCCGCCAGTGGCCATCTTGGATTTCAAAATTCAATCCATTAGCACGGGCTACAGGCCGTACTGTTTGTCTGATCGTCATGAAATTTGTCATGGATGTTAATATTGACGTGTAGATGGGAACGAGTAATTTTGGGGTCATTCGGCCAAAAAACATGGCCGCTGGCAGCCATCTTAGATTTTACTCTTTGCATGACTAAATCCTTTAGCACGGACAGGTTTGTACCTTTAGTCTGATCATCATAAAATTTGTCATGGCTGTTGAAATTGGAATGTAGATGGGAACGAGTCATTTTGGAGTCATTTGGACAAAAAACATGGCCGCCAGTGGCCATCTTGGATTTCAAAATTCAATCCATTAGCACGGGCTACAGGTCGTACTGTTCATCTGATCATCATGAAATTTGTCATGGATGTTAATATTGACATGTAGATGGGAACGAGTAATTT
Source organism: Siphonodentalium dalli (assembly GCA_032622095.1). NCBI lineage: Eukaryota > Metazoa > Mollusca > Scaphopoda > Gadilida > Siphonodentaliidae > Siphonodentalium > Siphonodentalium dalli. Next base: position 95,629,969 of record CP136064.1, read on the forward strand.
TGGGGTCATTCGGCCATCTTAGATTTTATCATTTGCATGACTAAATCCTTTCGCATGGGCTACAGGTCGTACCTTTGGTTAGATCATCGTGAAATTTGTCATGGATGTTAACAATGACATGTAGATGGGAACGAGTCATTTTGGGGTCATTCGGCCAAAAAACATGGTCGCCAGCAGCCATCTTTGATTTTACTCTTTGTATGACTAAATCCTTTAGCACGGGCTACAGGTCGTACCTTAAGTCTGATCATCATAAAATATGTCATGGCTGTTGAAACTGGAATGTAGATGGGAATGAGTCATTTTGGGGTCATTTGGACAAAAAACATGGCCGCCAGCGGCCATCTTGGATTTCAGAATTCAATCCATTAGCACGGGCTACAGGTTGTACTGTTCGTCTGATCATCATGAAATTTGTCATGGATGTTAATATTGATCAGATGAACAGTACGACCTGTAGCCCGTGCTAATGAATTGAATTTTGAAATCCAAGATGGCCGCTGGCGGACATGTTTTTTGTCCAAATGACTCGTTCCCATCTACATTCCAATTTCAACAGCCATGACAAATTTTATGATGATCAGACTAAAGGTACGACCTGTAGCCCGTGCTAAAGGATTTAGTCATACAAAGAGTAAAATCCAAGATGGCTGCTGGCGGCCATGTTTTTTGGCCGAATGGCCCCAGAATGACTCGTTCCCATCTACATGTCATTGTTAACATCCATGACAAATTTCATGATGATCTGACCAAAGGTACGACCTGTAGCCCGTGCTAAAGGATTTAGTCATGCAAAGAGTAAAATCCAAGATGGCTGCCAGCCGCCATGTTTTTTGGCCGAATGACCCCAAAATTACTCGTTCCCATCTACATCTAAAGTAGAGCTAAAAATGAGCAGTAGTAAAGGATTTAGTCATACAGAGTAAAATCAAAGATTTTTCCCAGAGTTGTGGGCCTTTCGACTTTGAAAAACATTTTTTATTATTTTCTGTATGAGGGTACCTTCATGGTGTAATCATTTAGTTTAGTTTCTCTATATCCCAAAATTGGCAAACTGCACATTACATAATCGAGGTTCCAAATGGGTGTACATCACAATGTTCACCATTTGGGAACTTCAATCTGAGTATGTCTCCCATAGCAGAATGAGGACCACAGAGGGTGAATTTGGTGATGCTAGCCCACTATGTGTACCTCTTTTTGTTTTCCTTTGCCTAATAAGAGGGCCTTATCATTGACTACGGCAATCAGCAATGCCGCAGCCATTTACTGAAGAAAACTGGACCCTTGGCAATTGTTGCCGTGGCAGATTGCGTAAGCCATATCTGAATTGAGAGGGCTGTAATAAGCGTAGCCCAAAGTTGTGTGTTCTATTTGCATGAGAATTTGTGATCAACTTTTTTTTGTTTTTTGTTATTATAGAAATTTTATTGCATTTAGGACAAAAAAATCAGTTTAGAATCACTTGTTCAAATGTGTATATATTTCAAAAATAAATCTTGTTTGGGTATGTAGCTAAATTAGTATGATCAGTAACATACGTATGTTTATTGGAATGCAAGTTGAATATTTGTATTTTTAGGCCAGGAAATCTTGCACGAGCGTTTTCATCACTCGTGTACCGCTCACACAACTTTTACTCACAAAGATTTTATGAACCTAAGTATGTAACATCTGCCGGGGTACTGCGAGTCACCATACCAAATTTGGATGAAGTCGGTCCAGAGGTCTGGGAGAAAAATTGCAGATAGGCAGACAAATCCTCTTTTATATATATATAGATGTTAAATTGATCATAAAAAAACTCTGCAAAGGTAATGCCATTCACTTGGAATTTCTGATTTATAAATGTTCTTGTACTTTGTTATGTCTGAAAAAATGCAATAGTTAGTAATACCGTTAATGCAGTCTGGGTGAACGTCGACTCTATATTTGAAATATAGAGTCTGGAGCTTATTTAGCCAAAACCATTTCTATTCAGCGAAGAGCTTCCCCAAAATGACGTCACGGATTAAAAAAAATACATCGATGATTAACAGGTGTCCCCACGTGTTATTTGTTGTGCTTCGCAATAGTAATGGCCTGTGTCGCGACATAAAATTACAGCAGATAATATTTGTCGTGTGTGCGACTATTCTTTTTCGGGAGATGAACTCGCTGCATCACCCGGAAAGCTGCATCCGAGAGCAAAAAATAAGGTCGTCATCAAAAATGATGCTTTAGAACTATTTAAAAGCATAAAATTAAGTCATTTCCTCGGTGTTAACTTTCAGATGACTTTTTTACGACAAATAATTTGATTTGCAAACCATGGTACAACAAAGTAAATCAAATACACGGACGTGAGTGAGTTCTATTTATATTTATGGGAGGCCAAGTTGGTACCATGCGCAGGCCTATCTATCAGGTCTAGCACATCCTTCAAATTAATCCGAATCGTACCGAATATATAATTTCGAAGCCATTGTTTCTGTCTGTTGTATTTGCAAGCATCGCTTTCGATCGGAGAAATTCCGCTCTGTTACTATATTTAGAGGTGACATTATGGGAGTCTCCGCCCACTGACACTTGTTTATTAACCCATACGGTTTCATTGGACGGAAAATAATTTACGCAATCAATCAGATTACGGAATCCCGAGGACTTGGAAATGAGATATCGATGTTATCCGTCAGACCTTATATTCAATGTTGTAATGAATATTTAGGTATGAGTTTACTCAGACTGCCGTTAATGGTACTATTTCAGTAATTGCACTGATTCAATATTACAGGTTTATTGGTGAGCTGTTCAAATTGGGGATGCTTACCGAGAGCATCATGCACAGCTGTGTGTTAGAGTTATTACGCTCAAAAGATGAAGAAAAGTTAGAATGCTTGTGTCGACTTCTATCAACAATAGGAAAGGAACTGGAAACTGATAAATCAAAGGTCAGATTTGTTGGTATAACAGCGTAGCTGGGGGGGGGGGGGGGGAGGGCTTCATTTGTTTGTTTTAAAAGCTATATTCACTGATGGAAAGAGCTCTAAAAATGATCAAGGAAATATGGGTTGATACAAAAATCGGACTTGGCACTGAAAGGGTTAACTTGATGAAAGTCAAGATAAAGTCTGTTGTCATGGCTCCTTGTTCACTGATTTTCACAAAGCTACATGCATGCATGCTTGTGATTGTAGTAATTAATATCTCTTTTCCTTCTCAAGAACCATCGGGCCTATTTAGATTATATTTTTTATAGAGGGTCCTTGTCATGTGTGACTAGGATTCAAACCTGTTCAACAGAAGTCACCAGGTCAGATAGGTGTGCAGCCAAGGCCGTAACTCTTTCTCTTCATAGTCATTCTTAAAGGGACTTCTTCTCAAGAAACATCTGGCCTATTTATCTTATATTTTGTATGGAGGATCTTTAGTTGTTCTGTAGTCTGTTCACTCAGACTGGTAGGCCTTATCAATGTTTTTGGCCAAATAACATGGTTGTTGAATTGAGAAATGGAACTTTCACACCCTTTGTATAAATGTTTAACATCTGAAAATGTAATATTTCGGTGAGATTTGAAATTTTAGTTCATGATTGCTCCCACATGTATGCCATGATGGAAAATTCTAAATTAAATTTTTTTTATGGAGTTATTGGAGTTTTCAAATTATGGATACTCCTATATTATTATCAAATCTTAAGTTTCTAACAAGAATAAATATTAGACTTGAAAGATCTGTTGGTTTGCAAATTGAAGATGTGTGACATGTATTCTGATTGTCGAAAAATAATTTATGTTATATTTCCTACAGATGAGGATGGACCAGTATTTCCAGAAAATCCAAAAAATTATTATTGGCGAAAAGAAAACATCTTCTAGAGTACGGTTCATGTTACAAGATGTATCGGAATTGAGACAGGTTACTATATATATTTTTAACATAATTCATATATAAATTACAATTTCACTACCAACTGAATATTACAGGGAGTTTTAGAATTCTTCAGTTTGCTGTGCTTGAAATTTAATAAAGACACATTTTTGCTTTGCTTAATATTATTGTTTAATGTGAAAGAGTGCTCATTATACTTTGAGCCCAACATCATTTCGCTTCGTCCACATTCCCAAGATCTGATATGTTGGGAGGCTGATAAGTCTACACCATTCTCATGGAGTACATATGATCTGAAAAAAGACTTCTTGAATTGATAAATTTTTCCGACTGGATTTTTCTGCACTGAACAGCACTGAAGTAATATTGTTTCTTGCACAACCCCCCCCCCCCCCCCCCCCACCCACCCCAAAAGGCTAGAATAAAAAGAATGTTTCTGCTTTCTGTGTAGAAATACAAATTTTATTCCGCATTGAGCAAACCTTGAATTTCTTCTAACTGCTGTCTTATGTTTCATGTTTTATAACCTATTTTATAACTATTACACCACTTCTGCAAGAATTCTACTCCCTCAAATTAATACATATATAATATACTCCAGGATATTATGCTGGACTCTTGTATATTGGCATTTTACTTTGATCATTGCTACCAAATTTAACACTTTTGCAGTGAAGTAGCATGAATTTCCCTATTTTGCCACTAAAACTGTTTTATTATTTTCTACAGCACAAATGGATTCCACGAAGAGCCGAGAATGCTCCGACAACTATAGACAAGGTGCGAGAAACTGCTCTACGAGAGCAACAAGAGAACAAACTACTCAACATCCAAGCAGCTCAAAACAAACGTGCCAATCGTACCAATCGTGAGTAATGTTAAATGACAAATTGAGCAGTTTTAAACAAACTTAATTAAGCAACTAAATTAATACATTGCTTATATAACATCAGGGTCATACACATTGTGTTAATTGTTCAGGTGTTGATTGTTTGATATATGTCAGTCTGATTAAAAACAGACTCTAACCAGTTTCGCAGTACAGAATCTGAAGAAAATGGGCAGGTTTCCATTACCACCAGTAAGCATCAAGTCAGTGTCAGCCAATCACAACATCTTATCAGCAAAGGGATGCAGCCATTCAGGTGTTTGCAGAATTCCTACACAGCGGTGGAATAGATAAAAATAATGCAATAAATTTTCTGTCACATTGATAATTTCACACAACATTATAGAGAATATAACAAATAATTTCACAGTAAAGGCCTATGTGATGAGTCCATAATTTACCATTAATAACTAGCAAGGAGAATAGAAGTACGTATTTCCAAGAATCTCAACCGTTAACATCAGTTTGAAGCAGCGGATATACAGGTCATTAGTAAATCTATTTGTGCGCTGTGACATTGGCACCTGCGAATCGGAAATTTGCCAACAGAGTCAAATCAGGTGTCCGACATCGAATCCGGACAAGCACTGAACAGAGAAAATCAAAGCTTACCATCGAATATCCTTCTAATTATTGTTCACTTATTCTCATAAAAGATGAGACTTTCTTTCAAATATGAAACAAAGAACCAAGACATAAATTTCAAGACAAGAAACCAACAGTTCACAGACTAACATCGTTCTCAACTTCATTTTTGAAGGAAAAATATTACAATATATCACTGAGTAATGCTATCCGTGAAAAGGTGATGGACTGCGATTAGACGTAATCACTTAACTAGTATAAACTCCAAATTACATCATACACAGCGCCGGGGAGACCTCCAGATGGGAAAACAGTACAATGCGGCAATTGCCCCATCAATTGAGCTCCATAAATAACAAATTTAGTTGTTTGTCAACATAAACTGGAAAGAATGTGCCGATTCAAAAATATTCGAATAGGAGAGCCGATTCGTTATCGACCCCGAATCTGGTCACCGATGTTGACACGGAATCGAAGCTTCGCAGGACCCTAATGTAACATCATACAGCATGGATCGCATGTAGAAGTTATTTATCACTTATTAATGCGACGCAGAGCTAAATATACCGAGCTTTTTTTGCTACATTTTTTGGTCAATGTTTTTCAAACTTGGCACAGATATTTAATACCATGGGTACATGTGCACCTGCGATTATGAGGTCTTTTTGACTTTTTTTCCCTGGAAATATGCCCCTTTTTCAACTTTGAAATTTTCAATACAGGGGTATACCTTTGTCTGAGCTGTTATTCTTACATTTTTTGGTTTATTGTTTTAAAACTTGGCACAGATATTTAGTACCGTGGAAATCGGCTCACCTGCGATTAAGAGGTCTGTCCGACTTTTATGTTGAGTTATCCCTCTTTTTGTTCAATACAAGCTGAATTTTCAATACAGGGGTATACCTTTGTCCAAGCTTTTATTCCTACATTTTTTGTTCAAATATTTTATTATCCTTGACTTCAAAATGGACACTTTAATGAGTTAGAAATTGGGCTATTTTCAGAAAAATCTCATATTTCTGGTCCTCATGGCAGTGGATCGGCACAGATGGGAGGGAACGATGATGGCTGGAACACTGTCGTTGCCAATAAAACACTAAATCGCATAGATTCTTCCAAAATGAAGCTTTCTAAAGTGGAGGTTGATGTCGACGATTCAAAAATATCACTAGGTCCATCTGGCGGCACTGGCTGGCGGTTTGGAAGTAGTGGTGGAGGATCCAAATCATCTCAAGAAAGGGAGAAACCGCCAAGCTACAACAAGTAAGAACCAAATTGAATGTCTGAAAGCAGGAAAGAAATTTCACAACCAATTATTTTATAACTATTGACCATAGTCATTCCCCAATGTTCTATCTCTGAAATGAAGTTTGTCTCATTATAATTTATTAATTATAAAAAAATTTATGACCAAAAATGCATTGATTGAAAATAATTAGCTTTTTCTGATGATTCTAAGCAATTATTTACGTGGGTAATTTATATTCGTACCACCTGTTACTCTTGATCTTTCAACCATGTTTTCTTTCTAATATTGTTGTGGTTATTGGAAGCAATGAATGAGTGTTCAAATGAAAAGACAATAATTGATTATACAATTCATCATTATGTCCTACCATGTAGTTCAAAATTTCATTCTGTCTTTCTGTTATTATAAAAAATATGTGAATATTTATTGGCAGAAATGTGGTTTCCTTTCATTGATATTTCCATTGATATTAAAGGTATTCTGCTTTGGGTGATAAATCAGAGCAGGATAACAGACGATTCACGCGACCTGGACACAGTCCTGCACGGGGAGATCCCCGAGGGGGTCGAGGCTCTCAGTCTGGTGGCTTCCACAGAGGTAAACTTCCAAACAGACAATCACAAGAGGATGACAGACACAAAGCCATTGCTATGGCCAGGTGAGTTACATCGAATCACTGAAGGAGCTTCCTTTTTAAACCGCAAATGCAATCAATACAATCAGAGCCATGTATCGATTGGCATGGCACATTTAGATGCCGGTACGATTTTCAATAATATGTTTAAGGCATCCTTTTTTTTTTGGATGCTCAAACCCTAAGATACAAACTATTTTGTTTATCTGGCCTTATCTTGCAGTAAGTTACATAGTGTAGGTTTGGCATTCACAGTACACTGAGTACAGTTCTTAGCTCTGAACATGTGTGCCTTTGCTAATTTTGGTAATGACAACAAACATGATATCTACTTGAATTTTGATGCCTTAATTGCAAATTATTTTTATGCCTCATCATATTTTAAGTCATGTATCTATAGTAAATCAATATATTTCTTGTTCAGACAGGGGAGGGGGGTCGAAAAAAAAAATTCCAGGCACGTATGATGGGGTGGGTGGGTGTCTCTTGGGTCCAAAAAGCAGTTTTTTCCATATGCCAAAATTTTTTTCCATTCCTGTTATTCAGTCTTTTTTTTTACTGTGTTTTGAACAGAAACGGGTCATATATAGTTAATAGTAATTCTATACTACATATAGAGGTTATCAGAAGTTGGATCAGTTGCACAATGGCCAACAATAACCCAAATTCAACTTGACGGAACTAGAAACTGCGTTATTGGAAAAATAAAATTTAATCAGGATTCCATCTACTGATACAACAAAATAAGAATAACTATGCAGAACTCAGCTGAAAATAAGTAATAGAATGAAAGCACACTTGACCATGAAGTGAAATTGGGCTATCCATCCATATTATTCCCAATTATTACGAAGCCTATTTCTTCAGGCAGTGGCTACCAGCCTGCCATTACACGCTATAACATGTTTCCTCAGTTCTGGTTTCTGAGATGCCCCAAGAAGAGTAGCGCGGGTATATCATGGTTATGTTTGGTATTACTACTGTTCATCCCAGTTTGAAGAATAATGCTAATACCGTATTAGCATTATTCTTCAAACTGGGATGAACTGGGATGAACAGTTGTATTTCCACATGTTTTGATAAACAATTTGATTACAGCAATACAGTAATGCCCTAATTAAACGACTCCATAACCACAGCAGAATAATGGGTAATTTTTCAGGATTTAGTCAGAAATATGGCTTGTTGTCATTCATCGGAAAGCTCTCCCCTATTTCCGACTAAATCCTGAAAAATTACCTATTATTCTGCTGTGGTTATGGAGTTGATTAATTAGGGCATTACTGTTTTTCACATAGCAAATATCAAAATATCAAATAATCTGAAATTTGTTGTACTGGTACCATGTATTATGTAGAATACTCAAGTGTGATTATGTGACTAGATCATGTGACTATATATTATGAAAATGAATGTTAATAAAAACTTTGGCACTCTGCCTATATATCCCTTGAAATGTGATTATGTTGACACATTTCTTGATTAATGACACTTATATGATAAATTCAAATAGTATCGTTATCTCATTATGCACTGTTCTATTCAAATATTGTTCAATAAATTATGATAATGCAGGATAATCAGCTATTTGGTTGCTCAATTGATAATTTTCTCAAATTTAGGGGGGGTGGGTGTCCAAAACTGACCGGAAAAAACTTCCTGAAACGGAAAAAAAAAGGGTGGGTGTCCAAAATTATACGTGCCTGGAAATTTTTTCCGACCCCCCCCCCCCCTGGTTCAGACAAACATTTCAGTCATATAGATTATAGAAGGTTTCATAGACGTTCATTAGCTGGTGTTTTGACGTTTTCTGCAGATGTATGCCGGGGAAACATTACATGTATTCAAATTTAAGTTAAGATGATTTGTCTCACTACATGCCATTGGTATTTCAGGAATATTGGAGCTCCAAGTGGCAGGTCCACACCCCCATCAGGTGGTGCAAGCCGTGATAATAGTGCTACAAGAGGGTCGAGAGAAAAGGCTGCAACTAAACCACCTATCCCTGTCAAAGAGCTATCAAACGCCGATGTCGAGAAAAAAACCAAATTAATATTGGATGAGTACCTACAAATCAAAGATTTGAAGGTTAGTACTAGTCCACTGAACTCGGGGATTTTTATTGATTTTTATTGATAACTTCATTAGCTTGTTACCTCAAACTTCTTGAACACCGCTGAAATAGATAAAATTTCAAGGCCAATTGTATCCATTATTCCACAACTTATTGCCAACTAAACTGTTGATTGTGAGAATAACACCTTTATAACAAAACTGGCAAGTCTATATCATGCAGGAATGAAGAAAATGACGTTTGTATTTGTGCTAAACTTTGACAGAAAAGTTGAGAAAGTCGCAGAAAATGTTGGAACAGTTTGTTTTGGGGAAATCCTAATGATGCAGTGAATACACATCCCATCTCTGAATATAATTCAAACTTCTGCACAGAAAACTGGAAAAACCTAGTTTTAATATCGAGTAGATCGTAACATTTTACAACATGATCATTGCATCATGTTCAGTTTGTTGCTTTCGGATAACACGTTTATTTATCTGGTGTGATAGTATTGCTCTTTGCTTAAATAATCATCACTATGATTCCCAATATCAATAAAACTTTAAAATAAATTCAACTTCCCTATTTGGGTGAGGCTCTTGAGTGACTATTCTTCTCTCAATTGATTGGTCGGGCTCTTCCATCAATTATACCAACTGTTCTCTCGCCGATTGACTCCGCTCTTACAGCTGGCAACATAACACAAGCACGTGGTTTAAAGTCCTCTACTCGATCAAAGTTGAATTAAGAACTGGAAAGTTGGCACAAAAAATATAATTATTCAGAATTTGGCTACAAGAAATTGATCTTTGGTAAGTTCAGAGAGATTTGGAAATATTAGAAGACAATTACAGTACCGGTATGTTGTAATCTGTCATCGTAAACGGAATAATTAGTCTAACCACAGGTTTCACCTCGAATTGTATGAATCATTGCTATGTTAACCCTTTACCCAACAGAAGGGCCCTGTGCCAATGCATTCTCTTATATATGCGAGTCGACCATAGGTCGCCTCGCATATATAAGAGAATGCATTGGCTTAATACATTAAAAATTATAAAATTGTTAAAGAATGTAAGAAAAAATGGTAAAAAGTGTTAAATTTTTTTTTTTTTTAGGCCAATGCATTCTCTTATATATGCGAGGCGACCTATGGTCGACTCGCATATATAAGAGAATGCATTGGCACAGGGCATAACTGTAACTATCACAATGTGGTCAAGGAGCCGGTTCCAATGATATCCATATTTGTATGGTTCTATTGAGACAGACCGAAGATATTTTAGGCTGTTGAAGCTTTATTTGGCCGGTTTGTTGGGTAAAGGGTTAAAGGACCTATGGTAGTTCATTGGGTTATGGTTGAGTGAATTTTAGAGGCCACAGAGGGAGTCAGAATATAACATTGGGGTTTTCATGGATTTCATCCCGAGAACAGAAATCAATGCTTTTCTATGTATGAAAAAAATCTATTGAGTACTATATAGCATTTAGAGCTGTTATCAGTTTATCATGTCAAGGGGTCCTAGACAGCAATAAAAGGATTGTATAAGGCAAAAAAAAAAAAGGGTTTTGGTTCTCGGGCAATTTTTTTTTCAAATCAATGAGGGTGGGAGGGTTTTATTTTTATTTTTTATTTTTTCTGCGCATAGTAAGCATGGACAAAGATACCTTCCTCTGTCTAGTAATAACCAGAAATGTAGAGGGAACTGTTATGCATATAAACTCATTTAGTCTTATATAAAAATGACATTGTACTACCAGTGTATGACTGGGATTACCTAACATTATATAATCCCCCTGCCATTAACTACTGTTATTGTTGTCTAAAAACTGATACCTCTCCATTCCAATTTGTGATCCTGAATTTAGTCCTGTGCCTTTCAATTGTATAAAGTTACAATTAGTGTAAGTTCACAATGACTAATTGTGAGAAGAGCATGAGGATCAGCTAATCATTTTTATGTGTACCCATACCATGTATGGTACACATAATGCTGACGTCCGGATCAACCATCCGTCGTTCGTCCGTCCGTCTGTCCGTCTGTCCGTCTGTCCGTCCGTCCGTCTGTCCGTAGACATTTGCTATCCGATTCGATTACTGGAGTATCTTTTATCGGATCATGTTCAAATTTTATGTGCATGTTTACAATGACACACCCCTCACCTGTATAGTTTTTGGTATCGATCGGTTGATCGGTTTAGAAATTATTAACACTTTGCATCCACACATGGGCATGTGCTATCCGATGCAATAACCCAAGTGTTTTTTGTCCGATTGTGTTCATATTTAAAATGTAGGTTTATGATGACACCTGTATAGTTTTTGGTATCGATCAGTTGATCGATTTAGAAAATAATTAACCCCACTCACAAATTCTATCTGATGCATCTAAGTCAAACAATTTGCTTATGATCTGCCTCATATTTCTTACCTAGGTCTTTGTTAGCACGTTCTTTATCTGTATCGATTTTGGTATCGTTTTGTTAACCCTTTTCACTCTTATGTTTACTTAGTACTCATGCAAGCTGCTATGACTCAAAACATTTTTCATCTGATCTACACCAAAATTGGTACATGTGGTCCTCACCCCGAAATACAGATCAGGTTCGAATTTGAGTTTGATCCGGTATATTTTAACAGAGTTATGGCCCTTTATAATTCAAGTAATTTACTACCTATTGTATATGCCCTGTGAGAATTTAAGACAAACAACTTTACACAGTAATCTTCTGCATTATTGGAATCAGAAAATGACACTGGATACTCTTTGCCAAACCACTGCTGCTCCCAGAGGCTGACAGTGATTGATGATAATTTACTCCAGTTTGTGTGCAATAGTAATTTAACCCAACCTGTTGAAACATGTTCCTGGCATTAATACAAATAGTCCATTGTCCATCTGAAGGATGTTCTGGAGCATGGCTGTTTAGAGAATTGTTGTTTACAGAGACACTGTTGTCTTATCTTGAGAAAAAAATTAATCCACACATTAGTTCCATCATATGATGTCATTGGAAATGATTAACCCTCTCCACACATTATATGTTCATTCTCCTATTCTATGTCCAGGTTGATTGTGATCCACTTTTCACTTGCATGTATTTCATGATTAAAATTAACCTATTCCATAGACACATGATATCTGATAGGCAGATTTTAAATTATCTCTTTCGCCTTGGGCCAGGTTCACTAAGAATTTCTATAAGCCACCAATTGAATATTCATCATTTGAGGAAATATCTTGGTTTGAAATTCCCTCTATTGCATTTGGGCTGCAGGATAATAATAATGGTTCTGGTATTCTTGAATATTTCTGCTGTTACAGACATTGTATCTTTCCAATGATCAGCTTAGAATAAAATTAACCATAGGTACATGTATACTGTACGCAATCCAATGTTATGACTCTAATATTTTCAATTTGACCCTTCTCATATCTCTCCTTTAGTTATCTGATAATTCTGTGTTAAAATATTTTATATCCAACCATTATCAATCATATTTAATATCAAGGTCTATACCAGACCTGTTAAGTTTTGAAAATGTCAATCCGTGAGATTTTTGCGGGAGGTATGCCCAAATATGTTCATGTTCCAAAAAAATTTTTATGATGAAGATTGCATAATTTTTATGAGTTTCTATTTTATAAATATATAGACCAATATAAAATGGCAATGAATGTCCTGTTGGTAATTGTAATAGAGCTGCTATGTTTCAACTTAGAATTTATGCATGCTGCCATAACTCAAAAAGAAATTATCTGACCATAACCAAATTTGGTATGCGAGTTGCTCAACTCAAAATACATATCGAGTTCGAATATGGGTTTGATTCGATATTTTTTAATGGAGTTATGGCCCTTTGACATAGAATTCATGAATGCTTCGATAATTCAACAAGTTTTCAACTGATAGGAACCAAATTTTGTATGTGAGTTTCTCAACTCAAAATACAGATCGAGTTCGAATATGGGTTTGATCCGGTACTATTTACTGGAGTTATGGCCCTTTGATTATTTTATTCATCGCTAAAATATATCAAAGATACACAGGTGGCACTGTCTAGATAATATCTAATAAATCAGTTTCACAATGCTATGGAGACAAGAGATACTATCCAGTTACAATGCCATGAAGTTCTCTCTCTCTTGTACTGGTATTGAGTTCATTAACTGCTAGGAGTTGTGTTGGCTATATCAGATATACTTTATACTCTATAAGTATCTCTGGCCATATCATAGGTGGAATGTTTATATTTTATATTCATGGTTATTTAAATTTCACCTTAAAGGCATAATCTGGTTTCATTGTTTAAAAGCATTACCATTGGAATTTTGTTGGTTGCATGGGAAGACAACTTTGGTTTTCAAACTTTAAAAAACGAGAGCTCTGTATCAGTCTATGGGAACAAAATAATTGTTCATAACACTCTTAGAACTGTAGGTCTAGTTTGTTTTATCTATATATTAATCAAAAGCTTTTTCGACATTGATTTCAATTGTTTACAAATGTGAATTGAAATATTAAAGGGGCACACCAGTTTGATGTATTTTTCCTGTACTCTGCATGAGATAAAACTGTTTATGTGTACCTATACCATAGTATGGTACACATAGTGTCAATGTCCAGATTGACCACTCGTCTGTCCGTCCGTCTCTATCTGTCTGTCTGTCAGTTCTTAGACACTTTAGGCATAATGTGATATCTCTAACATTTTCTATTTGATCGGAACCAAATTTTGTGTATAGGTTTCTCATCCCAAAATACAGTTCGAGTGAATATGAGTTCGATCCGATTTATCTTAAAGCAGTTATGACCCTTCTTTCTTTTTTTTAAATTTAAAATTTTGATTTTTCATATTTGTTTAGATTGAATTTCCTCGCTCGATTTAACATAAAAAATATTTAAAAACTTTTATAATAATAAAAAAAATTATTGAGTTAAAAAAAAAAAATAGTTGCATGTAATATAATGATATCAATAAATTGCCATGTGAACATCCAATATCCAGAGCACATGCGAATACCTTTAATAGATGTCATTCCAAGTGAAATCTGTTATTAATTGAGTGGTGACATATGTTACATAGCTCTAGGGGGTGGTTGTATGAAGGTAAAGATGAACCTGCTGGCTGGATAATTGTTTGTCCTATCTGTCAAATTGATTAATGGCTAAACAATTGGATCTCACAATGAGAGGTCATTGGTTGAATAGGGACAGAGTTATGAGATTTAAAACGACTCCTCCCCACCCCAATTACCTTAACCTCTTCTTAAGACAAATAATTTGAGCTTTTGATTTTAAGTTAGGTACTGATATGTGTATCACTGTGATCATATCTTTGACCAATTATCAGTTATAGCTAATCGGTATCGCCAAGGTATGGGTTAAACATCTGCCGATCGTGATCGGCCTCTCGTCTTAATTGTAGTCATCTATTTCATGTTGTAAGCCTGCAAGTCACTTTTTAAGACATTACATGTTAGAGCTCAATGCACACTAATATTCAACACATATCTGCTATGGACATGGTTATAAAATAAAATAAAAATTGAAGATTTTTTGTCATAACATCAGGCATTGCAATAAAAAGGTCTAATGCGGCCCTTTTTATTCAATGCGGCGGGGCCTGAGAACCAAAACTTACTTTTTTTTTTGGCCCAACACTAAATCAAATAAGTATTTCCAAAATCTTTTTCTCCAGTCCAATTTACTTGGGTGGATCATTGCCAGGAACCTTATTTTCTCATTTGTTCATATTGTCATGGTTGAATAAATTTTAGGGGCCATAGAACGCTTAGAAGATTAACATTGAAGGTTATGGATTTTAGCGTCCAAGCTACTTGTAAAAATAGGATTTTACTCTTTTCATCACTAAATACTTAAAAAACATTTAAACTTTCCGCATTCCTTATCGCTCTATTGATTGTATTATATGACATTCCCCACCCCTCTGCAAGTTGAGGTACAGTGTCATTAACAGTTTCATTTTATTTTTCAGGAAGCCAAATTGTGTACAAAGGAATTAAATTCAACCAAGAATATCCATGTATTTGTTTCAACTGCAATAAACCATGTGCTAGAGAGGTCAGACGTTTCTCGGAAACATACTGGCCAATTGTTGTATGAACTTGTACTAGACAATGTGATTTCTATAGGAACGTATATAAATGGGTGAGTAAATTATTAAACATAACTAATTTGCCAGGAATCAGCATCAAGTAAAACAGAATTTTTCTTGTGCGAAACTTTTAAAATGCTTGCCTTAATGGCTTAACCTTGATACAAGCCCTCTCTCCTTGATGAATAATAAATTTGGAGAATTACTTCTCTCAATTAAAGCCTTGCAGGTCAGTCCAGTTAATATAGTGTATGAGGCATCCATTTAGAATTTCTTTGGTGATGAAAAAATATGTAAAATAAAGTATTCAATTGAAATGAGAAAAATAATGTTTTGCAAAAAAAGTATACTTTTAATATTGTTTTGGTCAGCGGCAATTATGTTCCTTTTATGGCTTGTTATATTACTTAAGGTTTTCAAATATTTCCAGGCTACGAGAAATTTTGCAATTTGGGGAAGATATGGAGATAGATATTCCTAAGATATGGAAGTATTTTGGAGAGCTGATTGGCCCTATGGTTCAAGATGGTGGTCTTTCCATTGGCTTTCTGAAGCAGGCAGTTGAAGGGCCTCTAGTCCAAAATAACCGAGCTGGAGTGTTCATTTCTGAAGTACTACATGATGCCAGTAACAGACTGGTAAGTATCAGGATTAAATTACATATCCTTATGTTCTCAGAGTCTTATTTCACATTCATTTATTATACACCTGTGATGGAGTTGTGGGGGGGGGGGGGGGGGGGTGGGGGCGGTGTACTGATATTCCTACATTTTCTAGTGCATTTTTTCTAAACATTGCACATAAAGTTTAGCCTCACTTCTAGTTTAATGTTCTTTGGCATGAGATTTTATGAGTTTTCAATTTATATGACCCCTACATTCGTATTTCAATTGAACTTGAATTGGGCCTAGCCGGCATGAAACCTGTGTAGCTTTGTTGACAGTCACTTGAACACTGGACAACTGACCACCGTGGAATAGATCACATTTCACCATGTTAGTCTTTTACAAAAATGTATATACATCCATTCTCAGACCCTACCACATATTTTAAATTGTGCCGCATGAAAAACTTGAATTATGCACTTTTTCAATTAGTTCTGTTGGTGTCACACCTGTATTGTAGTCTTCTTTCCCGCAACATGCTTAAAAGGATGCAAGGACGCAAATAAATGATGCCAACATACAAATAAACATTCATCAATGTTTAGTGCTTTATGAATGTTAAGTATAAATGAAAACCGCACCCTCCCCCAAACCTTTTTTCCTACTTATTATTATTTTCAATCCATAGGGTTCCAAAAAAGTTGGTGAGCTGTGGAAGCAGTCTGGTCTGCAATGGACGGAGTTTGTCTCGGGTGATATTGAAGATTTTCTCAAAGAAAAGGTGAATACCAACTCTTGTTAATCTTTCTTATTGTTTTCCTCATGTTCATGGGCAAATATTGTCACTTACTTTCAACATAATCGCCACCATTGAATAGAAAGTTGTCTCTTGCAATTTGAATACAGGCCAAATCTACTTCACTTGCTTGTTGCTATTAAGTGCATCCATATAAGTTATGTCTGCTGTCTTCGCGTTTACAAATAAAGAATTGACACAGTTTTTCGTCTAAATTCTAATTATGTAGACATGTCTCCTTAAAACTTAGACAAGTTTTGTAGAATTTAATAAGAACATGGTTATTTTCTGATACTTCAATTTTTTCATTTCAATTGTTTTATCTAGTTAAATGTTCTCTCCTACATGTCTCTTATCATTGCTTACTGTCTGGATCATGTGTATACTAAGTCATTGATTGGATTACATGTATCCCTAGGTCGGATATTAACTCTTAAATCTGCTCATTGTAGAATTTACAGTTCACTCTATCAGGGTCAGGTGATTCTCAGCCAGCATCACCCATAGGCATTCCATTGTCAAAAGTCGATGAACAACTGCAATCTATGCTGAATAAGGGTATTGATAACGAGAAGATTTTTGATTGGATTGAGGTAAGTGTAAGAAGATTGTACAACAAACATGCAACAAAGTAGAACAAAGCGAATATCAGTATATACACAGTAATGCCCATAATTCTACTGTGGTTTAAGGAGTTGATTATTTAGGGCATTACTATACATGTATATATGTCTATTTGCCATGGTGATCTGATGACATTATGAATGTTAATCCAATAATTTGCTGTTAATAGTTAAAGATCCACGGTACAAATTAGTCAAACTTCCCAAATTTTTAGTTTACCAGCCAAAGAAAAAAGTTATTTTTGCAATTGCCATCATTTGTATATCATGCGCATATCGGAAATCCACAATAACTTCCATCATAAGTGGAACAGTTTCCAACAGATTGTTCAGATGAATACAGCGGTATTATGTCCATAAACATATATAATATGCCGATGGTGAAGATTTGAAAATACCATATGAAGAAGTGACTTGATGTTCCTTTTTAACCTTTTTTCTAGGGAAATGTTGAAGAAAAGATAACCAAGAGCCCCAAGTTCCTCAGGGTTTTGATGACTGCAGTTTGCTCCAATGCAATTGTTGGTAAGTGCCTTTGTATGTTTCATAAATAATAAAAGACTATATGTGAACAGTTGTATTTGCAACACCATTTTTTCAGATTTGTATGCAGCTCAGTTATGAGACAATACACTAGTATTTTATCCAAATAATATATTTCTACAAAGCCCCTGCTCCAAATGAAATTACCCTTTTGGGGGCCACTGGCCGAGCAGCCTTTTATTTAACTGTACAGGCATGTTTAGGATTGCCTTTAGATGGGATCTATCTAATTTTTCCGAATTTCGTTGGAAAAACATGGCCACCGGTAGCCATTTTTTATTTTACTCCTCGCATGACTAAATTCTTTGGCACACCCTACTGACCACATCCTTCATACGATCGTCACCAAACTTATATATGGATCTTCTGGGTGACCATTAGATGGGAGCCATAAAATTTTTCCAAATTCTGGAAAATCTAATAGTGGACATCTTGTTTTTTTTTACTCTTTTCATGACTTAAATTCTTCTGCACACCCTACATGCAACATCCCTCATCCGATAGTCACTAAACTAGGGGTGACCTTTAGGTGGGAGCTATCAAATTTTTCCGGAATTCATTAAAAAAAAAAATTTGATTTCAATTACAGGAGAGGGTAGCTCCAAGAAAGTAGACACAGAAAGGATCCACCCAAGATCAGACTTACTCCAGAAATATCTGGATCATGGTCCTGTGCTTGAGTTACAAGCTTTATTCGCTGTTCAGGCTTTAGTGGTGAAACTAGAACATCCTCCAGGTAATTGACCAACATACACAATGCTCAACTGAGTTTCATCTTTTATGCCATTTCAAAACCTTCTAGTTAAAGACATTGTGCACTTATTTCAGTGAATAGAACTTGTGAGTATTCAGACACTTCGTAGAAAAGAATGTAATAATAATTCCGAAATTGCAAACCATACTGTTCATATGATTTCAAACAACCCAATGTCTGAACTATGCACTATCGTAGATATTTAGTCCTTAACTTTGGACAAATCTATCGCGATAAACAAACTAATGATTATGTTCTTGGTCTGTCTGTCTCTCTGTGTGTATCCGTTCGCTTTTGGTTTCCAGATGATAACTTTAGAACTGAATGGAATAAAATTTGGTATGCTAGTTTACAGCCAAAAATACAGGTAAAGTTCGAATTTAGTCTTCCGCCCATCAATTTTAACCTGAGTTATGGCCCTTTGTTGAAATTACCACAGATTGTATTTTGCCACATCCCAGCGATGCTATTGTTGTTTTTGCATATATATTAAGGTTGTATTTGACACACTGATTTGTGAGAATATCTTGATTTTTTTTCAGGAGTTTTACGGTCATTATTTGACACATTGTTTGATGATGATATAATTTCCGAGGATGGCTTCAATTCCTGGGAGAGCAATAATGACCCTGCTGAACAGGAAGGAAAGGGCGTTGCTCTTAAACAAGTCGTTCAATTCTTTGCATGGCTCAAAGAAGCAGAGGAGGAAAGCTGAGAGTAGCATTAGTTAGCAAGTTCTTATCAAATTTCTCTAAATATGGAAATGAATTACAGCAGCTTATTATGTGCTGGACATTGGATTGTGTGCATCAAAGGAACTCTGATTTCTAAATGAGACCTAGTATTTGTTGCAGCAGTTTATGCATTCTGCTGTCGTTCATTTCACATACCTTTTATCTGCTGGGACGGGAACATGGGGTTTCAATTTGTTCATTTTTTTCCGCTTGTATAAAATCCATAGAGAAATGTGTATAATATATTAATGGAAGATTATTTATTTTTATTATGGTGATATTTTTTCTATAATGATAATTTGTGACCTTCTTGCAAGAAAGGTTGCAAATAATCCTGTTGAATTGTGGAAAAATGTTTTTGATACTGCCTGTATGTACGTACAGTCATAGCCCTTGGAGGCACAGACTTCTGACTGGCTCGTTTGCATAAGTTTTATTTTCCGAAATTTGAGGAGAGGAGAGCTGATTATCTTTCTTGAATTGTTCAGAATGAGAATATTAAGACGATTCATTGAGTTGCCAGTCCTTCTAAAATAGGAAAGGACCCTTGAGGCATAACCTTTCTACTAAATCTATTTGGTAAATCTGATGGGAGCTATTTAGGAAATACGATTTCAGAAAGTTTGAAGTATCGACTATTAAGTAGAACTAAGTAAGGAGTGAGATACATCAATGTATATAATGTATCAATCAGTATGTAATATGGGGTTATTTATTTAATTATCCAACTCAAATCTTGGGTGCATAAAATACTTTATTCCAAATTGTAAGTGTTACTTCTGTTTTGTGATCTAAGAATAAATATGTTAATTTCCATACAGTTGACAAATAATGGTGTATCCTTTATTTATTTAAAACAAATCAGCAATATTTCTGACGAGAATCAGAATGAGATTACCCATCTACGTTCTCTTTTCTGATAGTTTGTCGACTTATTTCACGTTTGTTTGCTGCATGGCTCCATGAGCATTGATATTTTGTCCATCCTCATGTTAAGACTAAAGCAAAAGGCCAGTTAGAAGTCTCACTTGCATCAGGACCCACAAGCCCTTTCATTGGAGGGTCATATTACTCATTAAATTTGTTGCATGTTAGTGTAAATAGAATGGCAAAGTTGAAATTTGTTGGTTATTTGAGCTTGTCAGGTTGACCTGGTGGTGTGTCTCTTGCACATATGAAATGAACTATATTTTTACACTGGTTAATGTGCTGTATTTTGGCTGTGGCTGTATGGACATGTATATACTAGATTGCTTGTGTTACTTCCTAGTATGAAGAATGTGTTAACCCTTTACATTCAAGAATGAATATGGCTGTCGAAGTGAATTATACAGTCAACTAACAGTTGTCATTAATTTCCTGCTATTTCCTACCACTCTCCCATTGAGTTATAAAATATTGGAAAAGTATATTATTCATTAGGAGGGATCCATGTTCAGTGGATACAAGTAGATGACAGATAATACAAATGCAGAAGATACTTATTCATTGTGGCTGGAGGGGGGGGGCAAATGTTCAAATAATAAGTTCAACAAATGGCGTACATTGGAAGTTGTTATCCTAACATTTCATAAAGGAACTACTCATCAATGAGTATTAAAGAAAGGATTAAATCCCTTTAATTTTTGCCACAATTCTGACCTTGTCTCATGCTTTATTTTGATCTGAAAATCCTGATCTATCAGTTTCTTCAACTTGTCAGATTAAGCTTACAAATCTCAACAGATGTGTGAATTTGTTTTTTTTTTATTCTTTTTCAAAAAAATAGCACAGAAATATTTTCTAAGTGTAAATATGAAAGTATATTTTACAGTCTTCATGCTTGCAAATGGCATGATGTCGCTATTAATAATTTTACTACTGTAAACTGTTGTTCAGAAACCTGGTTTACATTGAGAAAAACATTTTCTGGGTTAAAACAAATGATGTTCCAGTTCCATTTTTACAGACAAATCTGAATAGCTATCAAAATGAAATGGATTCTTCGTTATTTCATTGTCTGCTATTGCACACATAAATCTCTTCCAAGCGAAATCTGCATTTCCTTGGATCATGGTATATGATGGATCAACAGATGATGGTCAATATACAATGTTTTTATGTCCAGTAATATTGCGATTCATGATGGCTCCTGACAATACTAGCAGGATAAACTCTGACATAAACTACTCTCCATGATCGAGTGTGTGTACACAAGACGCATGGCTTGGAACTTCATCAATGTCTTTCACAATCGATTTAATTGGTTGGTGAAGACTATGAAATCTTGTTCACAATTTGGGTAGGAACTTATCATTTGGGTAGGAACTTATCAGTCGAGACAATAAGACAGTGGATATTTTATAATTTTAATATGAATGAATGCTAGTTCTTGGTAGGTTGGTGATCGTTAATGTAAAGGGTTATTGATGTATATGTGTCATTTCATTGCAATTGTTGGTTGCTTCCATTTAGTATGTTCAAGCTTGATTTAACGATAGAGGCTAAGCATATGGGATCTGCAGCTCCCCCTCTCCATAAAGCATCTGCTTGTCAGTTAATGTGGACCGAAGTTGATCCAAAGCTGAACCTGAGCAGCTGAAAAATTTGCAGAATACATAAGCAGAAATAAAACTGGTAACTGAACTTAATTAAAAAATGTTCTATCACTTAGTGTATTTAAATGGAACATAATGTTTATCTCATTTGAAATCCATTGACAAATATTGATTACATCCGTCACTCAAATCAATTAAATTTTTACATGTACATAAAAAAAAAATTAACTTTTAACTGGCAAATATAAGATCTATTATTCACTTTGTTTATGCAAATTATATCTCCAGGTTCAGCTGTGTCACTGGTGGAGAGTCTGTACTGCCACATGCTTAACCTTTGATGTTTCGCTTTGGTGCTGATTGGTCAATTTGTTGATATGTTGATGCCAATCTGCATTGACAGCTATATGGTTGGGGAATGGGAATAGTTTGATATGACACTTGTTTATCATTTTGTTGATTAGTTGAGCTGTTAAACAAGTTTGATTGATACTCTATTGCAGGTTTACTAATTCTTGATTGCCTGTTTGATGCATAATCTAACTTCATCTTCCATTGTACCATTATCAGGTCTGATGCAACCTAATTAATCATTGAACAAGAAACAATAGGAATGAAACTGTCAGACTAATATAAACCAAAAGACACAAATATATCTGAGAAATAACGGGATTTATATCCTTGGGGTAGAGAACTCTTCTGTTAACAATAATGTCAGCAAACAAAAGTGTCATAATATGTACTTTGTACTTTTAATTGTTTATACCCCCTCCCCAAGTTTAGTATTTGCAGACCAGTAAATAGCTTGATATGACTGCAGTAGTTAAATAATATGTTTCATGCTGAGTTGTGTGAGACCTGATTATTGGCATCAATTGTTTCTCTCCTACTTATTCTCTTGCTTGTTCCTCTACCTCTCTTTCTCTTCCTTTCATAGTTATCACTGGGCCAATCTTTAAATCATTTCATTAATATTGATGGTGTTTTATTTGCAGTTTTTTCCTGTGCAAAAAAACAAGGGATCTAATACTGCTTAAATAAATTATATCTATTTCTTAATTGGAAATAATTGAATTTTTGTTTGTTTTTTGGTATGAATTCATGAACGTAATAGGGCTGCAACGATACGCCCATGTCACAGTGAGATACTTATCGCTATACGAACATGTACTGATGTAGGTAGCTTTGATTTTGGATAATTCGTCAATTATTTGAGTTACAACTTTAATATTAAACTAAAATGCTAGAATGTACAGTACGAAATGTAGAAATTAATATTGAACTACATGTAACAATATATTAAGAACAATAATATATCAAACATCTCAATAAGTGCGCTGACCAGACTTAGTTTGTTTATATTATTATTGTCTGACTGCTCAAAATACATCCATTATAATGTTTCAAAATATAGCAACCACTCAGATGAAATGGAAAATGTTCATTGAAATTGATGAGGCCTGATTATTTGACCATCACCATCCATGTTTTATTTCCACGCACTAAATATAAATCCTGGAATTTCTCCAACAGTGACCTCGAATGTACTGAAGGTTACGGAAACACTTATAGCTTCTCACGAGTTTCCTCGAGTGAGGTTTTTAATTAAATACGTTACTTATTAAACTAAACAAAATCAATATTAGCGATGGTATTGTGTCGTATCAACTATAGATAGTTAAATATTAAAAGAAATAATAAAATACAGTAATACAAAAACCCAATCGAAAACATATCGAACCGTGAATCGTACCGTCTGGATGTACTGCAAATCGCCGAAACCGCGATGTATCATTGCAGCCCTAGAACGTAAAATGCTCATATCAACAAAATGAATTGGAAACAATACCTTCCCTATTTCAAAACATTTCCTTTGAAGTATACATGTAGTTAACCTTAGAATTGTGGTGCTATTCACAAATCTGTTTGTAGAGAACTGGGAAACTTACTGATGATGAATTGTTTTGCCAGTTTACTTCTACTTCTTGGGCATTGGGCAATGCATTCTTTCAGAATCCTCTATGCATTGCATCTCAATCAAAACTATCCCGGTGACAAACTTGCTCCAGAAGAATCAAACTTAATCATGCTTTCTACTCTCAGACATCCGTTGTTCGTGATGCTGAAGGATACTAGGTTTCATAGTCATCAATCATGATTGGTTAATTTGTGCTTTGATTGCTTATATTTATTGTTTTTTAATCAGGTTAGTTATCACTAGTCCTTCCCACGAGATGGGCAATTGCTCTCATATTCATGCCGTTGGGTGTAAATAGTGGTAATCACTATCTGATTTATATGCTTTCAAATGTGGATAGCAATGAAGTAAACACTTCTCAATAATTGTCAGTTTTGTTTGGCTTTGTGAACTCAATTGTCAACAAATTAAAAACAAATATGGTAAAAGTTCTGAGTTTATGACGAAATTTCACAATGACTGTTTTTAGTGTATGTGTCCATGTCAAAGTATGTTGTGATCACCGATTCCCAGGTATTTTTCGTAAATTAATACTAATAGAACTCCTTATGAGAATGTAACCAGTTTAGTCCAATTTATATTTTCAATTCTAGCATTATCAACCAGTGAATTTAAGTGCTGACATGATTTGAATAATTTGCCAAGTGTGAACTAAATACGTGATAATATAAGGAATAATTTGTTACCCAAACAATCCTGCTCAAGGGAAGGACTGCATCACCGAACTCTTGGAATGAGCTTTTGAAACCTTTCATAAACTTTTAACCAACTTGACAGTATGACCTTTTCCAGATAGGTCTTCCTAAAAGTCTGCATAATGCTCATAATTTGAGGCCAGTGGACATTGCTATGGAAAACAATGGATGCGAACTGGTTTTCGATTCAGAAAATACACATGTTAATTCATTGGCAAAAGAGTTGAAAGAAATGTCCAATGAAATTGCATCTTGTGTCAACCACTCACGCGGTCAAAGGGTTGTACGTGTTGACTAAAGGATGTATATTGTACAATATTTATGAATATTGTATTGTGGAATTAATTGTAAACTTTTAGTGGGCCAACTCAATGCTACACTAATGATTGTAATTTATTTTTTCGGCAATTATAATATGACAATTTGAACATTATATTAGTAGTAACATATTGGATCCTTAATTACCGATATACTATATGAAAGGTTTCAATGTAAATTCTAAGTGTTTCTTCTCATATATATTTAATTGGACTAATGCAAAAGAGTTTTGGTGAATTATCTACTTTTGGTTTTTTTAATCAGCTATTGTAATCAATTTGTTAGCTTTCAAAGCATTGTGTGAAAAATCAAACCTGCTATAATCACAGCTCATTCTGTGACAACTGACAAATGTTAATGAAAGAAGAAACCAACTGTTGATTTGATTTCCAGGAATGTGTTAAGGAACATTATCTCAAGGAAATTATTTCAGAAATGTTTTCTATAGACCACTCTTTATTGCAGAAGTGCGAGCAACTGATTCTTCACGACTGTTCTGGAAAATTAAAATGGATGTTCTGGATTTGAATTGTGTGATGGTTTTCATGCAAATTGACATAAAAAAGTTCAGATTATGTGTTCGTCCAAATGCTGGATAGAGATAGTCACTGCATATCCGATGTAGAATGGACCTTGCAAGTTGTACTGGATTGTGTATAACGGCCATTCTGCTTGTTTTTCTGATTGAGTTCTGAATGATTTCTCATATGTATGTGTTATTGTGAAACCATCATTGATTCTCTGCCTCATCTACTGATATAATTCCATGAAATGAGGCTGCCCTACAAATGAAGCTGCATATGTTATCTGTTCTGATAAAGCTGTGATTTAAACAAATGTTAGTTTTTTATCGCAGATATTTGCGGTTAATTCACTTGCGACAATTGTGGTATAATGTGTAAACTAAACAAAACAAATCCTAATAAACCCAAATGAAGACTGATCTGTGTTCTATATTTGTTTCAGGGGGCTTTCATGGGGCTTCATGGGTAATAAGGTGCAATGATCCATAGGCAGCTAGCTGCAAGGTTGTTGCTAGCTGAAAAAAGTGAGGATGTTGGGGAAATTTTCTTTTTAATACTGATTAGAATAAGATGAACAAGTTGCAAAAATGAATTTCAGTGTTCTTGAAAAAAAATGTATGGCGTAGCTATCTCAGAAGTCTACCGGTAATTATTATTTTTAATTCTCCGATGAGCACTTTTAAAGATCCAATCAAAACTTGGGTCAAATTACAAAAATGCATTCTTGCTTGTGGGCTGATAGAATTTGCATTAAAAATTTTGCAATGACAATCCAGTAAAACCTCTCCAAACCCAACATCCTTTGGACCAGCCCTTCTATTCGGTTTAGAGAGGTGCTCGGTTTATAGAAAAATCACACTACGATTGGACTTTTTTGACATTGATCATCACTAAGAGTTGTTGAAGCATGCACAACCAACTGATTATTGATTAATTTAACTTTATTTAAAAAAGTACCAAATAAAATATAAATAACAGATAAAATTCGGTATATAAGAATTCTAAACATGGTATATTAAGACATAATACATGGAAACCAGTAAATTTTACGGCGATTCGAAAATGTTGCTGACAATGTTAATGTAGCACATATATTGCAGTTTCATACTGTTGTATATGTGCAACAATTTAATTAGCTGTCTTTGTTTGGCGAATTCTTTGAACAGGATTATAACAGCAAGTGTCCGATTAGATAACTGCTTATTTCACTCATTAAGTGATTTCAGAGAATAGAGCACTGACACTGTCTTTACATCAATCATCTTGCCGAGGTGCATGGACTCCTACTTTTACGACCACTGTCCAAACTAAACACTATAATGAAGCTCACTAAAAGTACATGAGGGCAGTGTACGGTCACCAATACAGGTTTAATCAACCTGTCACAATGAATGGGCCATCGTTTAATGTTGACCACAGATTTAAACTTCTAAAGGATCCCCAGTTTTCACCAAAGCCAATAAGGGCTCGGCATCAAGTATGGCAAATCAACATGTGTGTTCGGGTGGTGTCGATTTCCGTGTTTGGATTTGGAGGTAGAAATTAATGTATTCGTTCACTTAATGGACTAGAAAAGCTGTCCGATGTTCGGAATAGAGTTTCCGGTTTACAGAGGTAATTTTAATCAGAATGCACTTTGGTGAATTCGGGACCGGACAAATTGTTCAATATGGAGAGGGATTCGGTTTGGAGAGGTTATACTGTATCAGTAATAACATTGAAATGTTTCCGAGTGAAAATTTGCAATACAGTATTTAGGCTGCAATTATATGAACATCTATAGAAAGTTCTTCGCTTTATCAACACCTAAAATGAAAGTGCCATTGAAACTTCAGCGATCCGATGAGGTATGTGGTCTGCAGGGTGTGCCAAAATAATTAGTCGTGCAAAAGAGTAAAATTCAAGATGGCTGCTGATGGCCATGTTTTTAATAAAAAAATCGTTACAATTTGATGGCTCCCATCCAGAGGTGATCCTAAACATGCCTGCAAAATTTCTAAATAATTCTCCAATAAATTCAGGCTGTTCCGATGGATTCAAATTTTAAATCCTGATGCTTACGGCCATGTTTTTTTTTACGAATTTCAGAGAGGTAACCCTTATGAAGTTCAGTGATGATCAGTTAAGAGATGTGAACTGTAAGGTGTGCCAAAGGATTTAGTCATTCAAAGAGTAAAATCCAAGATGACTGATGGTGGCCATGTTTTTTAAGAAATTCAGAAAAATTTGATGGCTCCCATCTAGTGGTCACCCTAAGGATCCAGAAGGTGGTTTGGGGAAGATCGGATGTGCTCTGTAGGGTGTGCCAAAGGATTTAGTCATGCAAAGAGTAAAATAAAATATGGCTGCCATGGCCATGTTTTTCATCGAAAAATAATTCAAATTCGATAGCTCTCATCTGGAGGTGATCCTAATCATGCCTGTAAATTTACAAAACATTTCTTCTATATATGCAAGGGCTGCAGTCTGCGGATAGATTTCAATTAAATCTAAAATGTCTGCCGGCCGCCACGTTTTTAGCTCAACTTACTTTGTAAGTTTGAGCTATTGCCATGGGTTGTCGTCCGTGTGTGCGTGTGTCCGTCAACAATTTCCTTTGGCGTGGGCTACAGGTCGTACCTTTGGTCTGATCTTTATGAAATTTGTCATGAATGTTGACATTGACATGTAGATGGGAACGAGTCATTTTGGGGTCATTCGGCCAAAAAACATGGCCGCTGGTGGCCATCTTGGATTTCAAAATTAAATCCATTGGCGCGGTCTACAGGTAGTACTATTCGTCTGATCATCATGAAATTTGTCATGGATGTTGATATTGACATGTAGATGGGAATGAGTCATTTTGGGGTCGTTCCTGTCATTTTACTCTTTGCATGACTAAATCCTTTGGCGCGGGCTACAGGTCGTAGCTTTAGTCGGATCTTCATGAAATTTGTCATGGATGTTAACAATGACATGTAGTCAGGAACGAGTCCTTTTGGTTAGTCACGGTGTAGGAACTATTACATCGGAAGTCGTTCTATCGCCGGTTTGTGATGGTTCTTGACTGATTTGTGACGGTTTTTGCTGATCGAAATTATACATTTTCACGACTTTTTGACAGTTAAAACGCAATTTTGAGGCATCTAGGTTATAATTCGATTAGTTATTTTCAATCCCATCACAATCTGGGGCACCAAGGAGCGTGTTAATAATGAAACTTTCATTGTGCGAGTCATAACAACGACAAAAACCACGAATTTTGATAATTGTTTGGGTTCTCTCCTGATCGAGTCGGTTCTCTCCCCATTTAATCATTCTATACAGGTGAAACTATGACTAATATTTGCCATGGTACATGGTTCAAACTGCCAATTTTGTGAAAGTATACAAAGATAAACACAACAAACTATGCAGTAAGTTGAAATTTGCACCACTTGTCATTAATTTCGATGAATTACACTGCCTTTCTATGCTTATTCAACAACCTGTGTTACGCCTATCAAAATTCACAATGTCGCCAGCTAGTTTGAAAAATAACGCGTTTTGCAGGCCCAAAAATTTCATGAGTCAATAGGTTAACAATAGTGGAATTTCATAGCTCCGGTCTTCGGAAAGCGTGAGCGTGGACGGGATATATAGAGTTATCTGTCTTGTATTTTATTTCCTATTATATGTTTTGGAACTTCTGTATGTATGTATTTGTGTTCTAGACTCGAAAAATTCTCGACCGATCCGACTAAAATTTGGTGTGTAAGCCAACTTTGATCCGGGGAACAATATGGGCGGGTCCAAGTTCACGTGCGACCGCGTCCTTGACCTAGCTCGAATACGCTCATATAGGCATGTTTCTGGACCTCGACCGATCCCACTCAAATTTGGTAGCTGGGTCTACTTTGATCACGGGAACGATATGGGCGGGTCCAATTTCACTTGCGACTCACCGTGTCCTTGACCTTGACTTCGCTCATATACGCTCATATAGGCATGTTTCTGGACCTCTACCGATCCGATTCAAATTTGATATAATGTATAGGCCTACTTTGATCCCGGGAACAATATGGGTGGGTCCAATTTCACGTGTGACCTTGACCTTGACAATATTCGATCATATAGGCATGTTTCCGGGCCGATCGAACAATAGTTTGTCCAGGCGGAGACAATCACAAATAAATCCCTAAATAGCCCGGACGAAGAGGGTGCACATCGGCTAGTGTTGTCTATTTTCGTAGACGTATTTTACTCAACAAATAGCCAAACATAAGACGTTAAAAGTTCGTTGACAATGTTCTGATTACGCAGTTTATGAACTTTATGTCGGGCATCCGCTTGCTGGATGCTGATTATCTGTGTTAATTATAGAATTCTAGAATATGCAGCTATTAAAGCATATACAAGCACGGTAACCTTTCACTCAATCATATTTTAGATTGACTATTGGGATCTCTGAATTTTTAATAGAAGATATAAATGAAAGTGTCAATGACACTGTAGCTCAACTTAGGTAGGGGAATAATTTAATGGTTGACAGTAAATGGAGGAATAGGAAAGGTGCTAATTGAAATGTCTAACCTGCGCCAAAGGATTTAGTGATGCAAAGAGTAAAATACAAGATGGCTGCTGGTGGCCATTTTTTTTGGCCAATTGACCCCAAAAGGACTCGTTCCCATCTACGTATAAATGTTAACATCCATGACAAATTTTATGAAGATCTGACCAAAGCTACGACCTACAAATTTCATGATCAGACGAACAGTACGACCTGTAGACCGCGCCAATGGATTGAATTTTGAAATCCAAGATGGCCGCTGGCAGCCATGTTTTTTGGTCGAATGACCCCACAATGATTCATTCCCATCTACATGTCAATGTCAACATTCATGACAAATTTCATAAAGATTAGACCAAAGGTACAACCTGTAGCCCGTGCCAAAGGATTTAGTCATGCAAAGAGTAAAATCCAAGATGGCTGCTGGCGGCCATGTTTTTTGGCCGAACGACTCCAAAATCACTCGTTCCCATCTACATGTCAGTGTTAACATCCATGACAAATTTAATAAAGTTCGGACCAAAGGTATGACCTGTAGCCCACGGATTTAGTCATGCAAAGAGTAAAATGCTGGTGGCCATGTTTTTTGACCGAATGACCCCAAAACGACTCGTTCCCATCTACATGTCATTATAATTCATGACAAATTTCATGACCATCTGACCAAAGCTACGACCTGTAGCCCGCACCAAAGGATTTAGCCATGCAAAGAGTAAAATCCAAGATGGCTGCTGGCGGCCATGTTTTTTGGCCGAACGACCCCAAAATCACTCGTTCCCATCTACTTGTCATTGTTAACATCCATGACAAATTTCATGATATTCCGATCAAAGATACGACCTGTAGCCAGCGCCAAAGGATTTAGTCATGCAAAGAGTAAAATCCAAGATGGCGGCTGGTGGCCATGTTTTTTGGCCGAACGACCCCAAAATCACTCGTTCCCATCTACATGTCATTATTAACATCAATGACAAATTTCATGATGATCAGACGAACAGTACGACCTGTAGCCCGCGCCAATGGATTGAATCTTGAAATCCAAGATGGCTGCCAGCGGCCATGTTTTTTGGCCGAATGACCCCAAAATGACTCGTTCCCATCTACATGTCAATGTCAACATTCATAATAAAGATCAGACCAAAGGTACAACCTGTAGCCCGCGCCAAAGGATTTAGTCATGCAAATAGTAAAATCCAAGATGGCTGCTGGTGGCCATGTTTTTTGGCCGAACGACCCCACAATGATTCGTTCCCATCTACATGTCAATGTCAACATTCATGACAAATTTCATAAAGATTAGACCAAAGGTACAACCTGTAGCCTGCACCAAAGGATTTAGTCATGCAAAGAGTAAAATCCAAGATGGCTGCTGGCGGCCATGTTTTTTGGCCGAACAACTCCAAAATCACTCATTCCCATCTACATGACAGTGTTAACATCCATGACAAATTTCATAAACTTCCGACCAAAACAACGACCTGTAGCCCGCGCCAAAGGATTTAGTCATGCAAAGAGTAAAATCCAAGATGGCTGCTGGCAGCCATGTTTTTTGGCCGAACGATCCCAAAATGACTCGTTCCCATCTACATGTCAATGTCAACATTCATGACAAATTTCATAATGATCAGATGAACAGTACGACCTGTAGGCCGCGCCAATGGATTGAATCTTGAAATCCAAGATGGCTGCCAGCGGCCATGTTTTTTGGCCGAATGACCCCAAAATGACTCGTTCCCATCTACATGTCAATGTCAACATTCATGACAAATTTCATGAAGATCAGACCAAAGGTACAACCTGTAGCCCACGCCAAAGGAAATTGTTGACGGACACACGCACACACACGCACGACGGACGCCAAACCATGGCAATAGCTCAAACTTACAAAAGTAAGTTGAGCTAAAAAGCAAAGAACCCTACAGTTACAAATATTATTATATGGATGTTAAACCTTTGGTTACTAAATGCGCTGTAATGAGAATTGACTTGAATCCTATTGATTAATTTGTAGGAATGCTTAGCTATTAAGTTCAACAAGCAGTAACATATAAAAAAGAGAAAAGAATAATGCAGTTACAAATATTATTATATGGATGTTAATCCTTTCGTGACTAAATGTGCTGTAATCAGCAGCGACTTTAATCCTATTGATTCATTTGTAGGAATGCTCAGCTATTAACTTCAACATGCAGTAACAGATTGTTTGAATTATTAGCTAAACATTCATACAAATGAATCATTAGAAATCAGTGTTATGGGTGTCTGAACCTGGCTATTATAAGGCATATTATTATTCCACGCTGATAACATGTCAAGTGAGCAGGGACGTGGGCTGGAGGGTCTCCAATGTTGGGCGTCCACCGTGGAATTTCCAACCGCGCCATCCCCTTGAAACAGACCAAACTCATGCACAAGGCCTGGGCTTTGGTTTTTATGTTTACCCATACCATAGTATGGTAAACATAGTGTCGTTGCCCGGATTGACCACTTGTCGTTCGTCCGTCTGTCTGTCCGTAGACACTTTACGAGTAATGCGATAACTCAAACATTTTCTATCTGATCGAAACCAAATTTTGGTAATTTAAATAGGCGGGCATGATTATGATACTATACTCATCTGGACTTTCATTATTTTATTTCTGCCTATTAATGTCACTTAATTTCCCGTATTAGGTATTTATTGTGTTATTTCTTAATATACCTGTTCTATTATGCAAATTACATAAGCTACAGTCATTATCTGGTTTAAAATGTCAGATAAAAAAGACGATTTTCGGACCAAAGTGCAGAAATCGTTCGAATAAATCTCATGTACAGAACCGTCACAGCCGTGATTGGTTTGAAATAGAACCGTAACACGCACCCGTGTTGATTACGAGGTCACAGCTCCCAATTATCAACCCCTATCTGGATACTTCCTCAGCTATTTTACAAAAGAATAACACTGGTATACTTTATAGTCAGTGTTTGTCTTCAGAATGCGTTTCATATTTTATACGCCACGAAAAACAAAGAAATTGCGTCCACGTGGCTTGATTTTCAGTGATAACATGTTGATATTTACGCGTTGACTCGCTAATACAGAGTTAATTGTGGTTTCGAGTTCAGGTTTCGATAACACGGCACTTCTGCAGCCTCTGTTCATTCAGGAAAGTATAATATATTCAAGATATCTATAATTATGCGTGATTTTGTCACAAAAATGATTATTTTCAAGCATCAGGAACCGTAACAAATCAGGCAAGAACCATCACAATACCGGCGATAGAACGACTTCCGATGTAACAGTTCCTACACAGTGGTTACAGTGAAGTAATTCGATTGGTAGCGCCCTCCAACGGATTTTGGACCAAGATGCAGGAGAGAATTAAAAAATTTCTGGGCTCTGGTTGGTTAATAGTAGTTTCGATATTTAAACATATAAAATACATGCAATCACTCCTCTTGAAATTTCAGACTCCAAACAAAACATTGGAACATTGTAAAGTACGTGGTTCCTAGATTAAATTTTTTTGGTGTGAGGTAAAAAATGTCAATATTTTTTTCACGCAATTCTGACTCTCGATTATAAATCCCAAATTTAAAGGTACATTCCATGCTCGACGATATGATTTTTTTCATGCAGAAACTTTGCGCAGATGCCAATTCCGGTGACCTTTTACTCATTTATCACAATTCTTGGATAGTCAGGGCTGCAGGCCATTATATGTTAACACTGAGGCCTATGGGAAATCATTACTTCACTAACCTTTTGAGGTTATTCAGCCAAAAAACATGGCCGCTGGAGGCCATCTTGGATTTCAAAATTAAATCCATTGGTGCGGGCTACAGGTCGTACTATTCGACTGATAATCATGAATGTTAATATTGAAATGTAGATGGGAACGAGTCATTTTGGGGTCGTTCGGCCAAAAAACATGGCCGCCAGCAGCCATCTTGGATTTTACTCTTTACATGACTAAATCCTTTGGCGCGGGCTGCAGGTCGTAGCTTTAGTCGGATCTTCATGAAATTTGTCATGGATGTTAACAATGACATGTAGACGGGAACGAGTCATTTTGAGGTCATTCAGCCAAAAAACATGGCCGCCAGCTTGGATTTTACTCTTTGCATGACTAAATCCTTTGGCACAGCTACATGTAGGTTAGACATTTCAATTAGCACCTTTCCTATTCCTCCATTTACTGTCAACCATTAAATTATTCCCTTACCTAAGTTGAGCTACAGTGTCATTGACACTTTAATTTAACAAATTTCAGAAAAAAATTGATGGCTACCATCTAGAGGTCACACCAAAGATCTGTAGGAAATTTGGTGATCGGATGAGGGATGTGGCCTATGGTGAGCCAAAGGAAATTGTAAGATGGATAACTCTAAAATCAAGTGGTTATTATTGTTAATAACCACTTGATTTTAGAGTTATCCATCTTACACCCGCAATTTGTTTGAGCACGAGGCAGACTAAATTAGTGTCCCAGATCTCGAGAAATTAACGAATTTCAAAAATCTGATCACTCTGAGCTCTTTGATGTGTGGGTTCCTCGACTCGAATCAAATATTTTTTACCCCCGAAGCCAAAGAAATAGTAATATAGGACCCTCTGATCGGATTGAGTACATTTAATAACCGTTCCATAATTTAATTCACAGTATGCACTGGGCAGAGGTCGCGGGTGAAGTTTGCGTTTGGTAATTTTGGCAACTTTTTTGAGATTTCATGATAAACATTGAAATTTCATGATTGTAGCGATGCAGAGTGACATTGGTTCACAAAAGTTGCCTAAATCATGGAACCTTTACCTACTGTGCAAAAAGTTCACAGTTATTCAACTGCATGGTGGGGAATCAGGTGGTTTCTAGTGGATGAGTATCATGCATTCAAAATGGCCGAAACTATTGCAAATGTGACCAGAAACTAGGAAAAAGGTAATGAACTAGGATACGACATATTACATAGTATTTAATTGGCAGCTATGAGTATATGCTATTCTATTTTTCAGACAAGCTGATACCTCATTTGTGTCCAAACTCAGTTGTTGGCTCTGAAAATACTGACCAAAGTTGTCAGTCAAAGGATTTTCCTTGATGTATGGACTGGTGTATTACACGAACCTCCGACTGGCAACTTTGGTCAGAATGTTATCGAAAACTACTGAGCATTTTGAAACAAACAAGGACTTTCTAAGGTATCAACTTGTTTAAAAAATAATCTAGCATATGCTCGTAACAGTCAAATGCTACATTTTGTGTCCAGTTCCTCATGTATTGTTTGTATACATTTGCGCTGGCATTGGCCATTTTCAATCCGTGGTCCTCACCAACCTCTAAACCACGTGATTCCCCACTGAACTGGTGGATTATGATCTCTACAGGCATAGACAGAGTAGAGATTTATGGCATGATCTAGTGAAATACAAGTACTTAGCCATTTTTCTAAACATTTATTTTAATACCAAGTTTAACAGACATGTATAATAATGTGACAAGAAATATCTCGGCATTTTTTCTAATAAAAAATAAAGATCACTATGTTGTGCATTTATAAGTGTACTTTGTGATATTTTCCTGTTGAGATCTAAAAATTAGATTTAAGACAATTCACAAAACCACCAAAAACCTCATGAAGGCATATGCACAGAAATAAATAACATTGTCCTTTGGCAGGGTTTCCGCTAGGGGTTGGGGGAATGGTACCCTATGGCCACTGGGGGAAATCTCAGTCCATCAAGGATATGCAGATAAAAGTCAATGAATCAAAATTGTGTTTTATTTTTGACAAATTGAAGGGTTAAACCGTTAATATAAGGATGTTGTCATTCGGCAAATTGGCAATGCATATAAACGTTGGTATTTTATAGGTACTGTAAACATTGCAACAAATGTCAAGTTAAATTTGTGGATATAATAATTGTACTGAAATTTTGTCATACTGCCACCAACAACGATATTTAGAGGAAATTTTATTCGACTCATTACATTCATAACAATAATGAACATGCTATACCATAAAATATTCCTGATCATCCTTCAGTGGCTAAAACCTGGACCTAATCTACATACTAGTAATCATTAATCAGAACCAAAACAGTGTTAGTTGAGAACGTAACCAGGCAGAATCAATCATGTGGCTTTTAGTGATGTCCGCTGCAATATCTTTCAGAATAATAGTCCAGGCACATAAGGTTTCACTAGTGTTAAAAATTGGGGAAAACTGATTTTTTCAGGGATCAATAAGAACATGTTTATGAACAACGTGGCAAAAGTCCCCTAAAATCCGAGTTGAGCTTTTTGAGATATCTTGATTTTTCGGAATGGTTCAAATTCTGAAGCATCTCCATCAGGCCATATGGGAATGCAGTCATGTGTAGATCAATTAATTCCAAATTCATAATACATTGACATACATACAAACAATGCTTAGCCGTGAACCATATAAGTTGAATTGAAGTCCCAAAATGGCCGCCAAAATGGCCAAAATAGAATGAAAGTTACATTTTATGCATAATTGAATAGCTAGTCCCATAAGAGTGACAACACGCTCGAAATATGTGAGGAAGAATGATTGCAGAGAATAAGAGAAACATTTTATCGGGTATGTGCGAATTATCTCTAATATATATCGCGAGAGATATAGCGAAAAGCAAGGTCTCATAAAATGGTTAAATCTGGACTTTTTGACCGCAAAGAAACGGGAGAATAAGGCAAATTTTTCTGCACTATTTATCTTGAATCGTGTGATATATATGTACACTACACTGTAAAATGAAATTTAATAGCGAAAAATTGATTCTGTGACCTTTCATAGAAGCCGAAATATATGTGCTCATAGCAGTATCACTAATGTGACCGGTCATCGTTTCTTTTGATATATACACCATCAAACCTTTCGAAATACACTGCTATAGAGCAGTATGAGAGATATTCATAGAGTAATGGGTGAATTGTGCAGATTATATTCTCCATGTCTTAAAATATTAGTAATTTTTGCCTAAGAATAAGTAATAAAACACGAATATTTCGCTGTTATCACAAGAATGCATGGTGGTATACTATGAAAGCAATTTATCAAAACACAAAGGAGTATCATATACTTTCTTTAAAAAAATCTAAACTTGACCAAAATTGCCCACATACTCTGTGACAGAGACTGTCTTTACACCTGGAAATAATATTTGGTTATATTCACCAAGGTCACATATACGCGAAGGGTACTATGTTTTCTGCAACCGCATTACCGTGTGTATCCCTTCTCCCTAATGTTACACATATCTGCTGAACTAACAACCATAACTAGCAACATTGAGTCAATGTTCAACGCTGAAATAACAGCTTTAAACGATGATCACCTGATATTTTGCACAAGTTCATGGGTGGTTTTGGCAAGATATTTTCAAACAACAAAATACGGAAAACTAATATTGTACATTGCGTAATAGCATATTCCAGTTGCAAGTTGCCGACTGAAGTAAGTTGAACAAATTGTTTACTAAGAGACCGGTTTGGAAGCAGCACGAAAATTAGTCGTATATCAAATGTACGATGTGCTGTCTATTTGATCTGGTGTGATGCAGTGCTAATCTTTTGAAGAGGTGGCGGTTTCTTTGCAATATAATAAGAATTGCAACATACGTGTGTGGTTTATTATCATGTACAGTGATGAACAATCCGGAAATGTAACTACTATTTATACCGCAAGGATATGCACTTAAGTTTCTGTGTTCCATTCAATAATTTATCATCACGCCAAACGAAACTACCATACACTGTGTGGCGAAACATTACTTCGTATGTTGCATGCCCGAAATTATTATTTTTGGCCCCGACTGTAAACAGAAAACCCGAAATTTTAAAGACGTAATTCATTGGGTTTGACCTGCGTTGCAATGGCCGATAAATCCTCCACATGGGCCTGTTTTAATGAACTGTGTACCTTTAAAGATATTTAACAACAGACTTGTATATTGTTAATACGTATTTTACCTACTAGGTGGTTATATAATAAGTTGCCATCATTTCGGCTTAGCTTGGTGGTTGCGGCCATTTTGACAGCCATTTCATGACCGCGTTTGTAGTATTCTGATCGTGTCACTATATTCGCTCTCGTACTCATATTTCACATATACTGGTATAACTTAGTAATGCATATGACTAGCTTAGACAAAATAGAATATCAAAATACGACCAGATCGTTGACAACCAGTTTCGGGGGTATGGTTATGTTTTTACAAGTTTTGACAACTTATGATGTGCGTACTCGCTAGTTCTGCCTATTATAGCGACGGGGTGGTGTCTGTGCAGTTTTTAAAATAGATAGCTTGCGCCTATGTTTTGAGAAGCCTGAGAAATCCGACATCGAATACATCAGTTTGTCTTCAAAATCGTCAGTATTTTGGCTCAGTGTTTTATTTCATATCTATATATGCGAAATTCATTCGATATTTCCCTTTGAATGGGTGTCGTTGGTTCGAGAATTGTATATCGAACAATATTGA
Source organism: Siphonodentalium dalli (assembly GCA_032622095.1). Taxonomy (NCBI): domain Eukaryota; kingdom Metazoa; phylum Mollusca; class Scaphopoda; order Gadilida; family Siphonodentaliidae; genus Siphonodentalium; species Siphonodentalium dalli. Next base: position 95,668,499 of record CP136064.1, read on the forward strand.
GTGCTTTTTGTATACGTTTCGGCTGAAAAATTGTTACAACATTCAATTATTTCCATCATTGTGAAAAATATTGTTTTGTTTAATTATATGGAAAAAATGATGTAACTCAGAAAGCTCAAATCAGATTTTAGGGGACTTTTCGTGACGCGTCCGCGATGTTATGGCCAAAATAATATAAAAAAATCAGCTTTCCCCGATTTATTTCCTTACTTTTCCACTTCCATGTCTAATGTGCCTGGACTATAAGGCAATGCTTGTCAATGTGTGTTGCCTTGAAAAGCATTCTTTTCCTGCCAAATGGTTCACAATTAGCAATCAGTGTTAGTGGGCAAATAAAATATTCATTTATTACTCCCTGTTGGTTTTATTTAATGGCAGATACACATGTGTTAATTGTAGGCATTAATTTCATACATGTATGTGGATTGAGTAGGTGAATATGTCTGAGGGGAAGGGACCTGCTGCCCCTATAGCAGAAACCCTGCTTTTAGTATAGTGTAGATACCATACAAAAAAACACTGGAAGTATTAACTTCAAGACACCCCTGAAATCAGGTTTAACACACTTGATACAATCACAAGTAACAATGTTTGTTTGTGGAGCAGAAATAGCTTCAAGATCCACTGATTCCATAAACACACATTAAAAGCTGTTGTCTTTCTTCACAGCCTAGGAGTATTTATTCATCAAACAGTTATACAGTACATATCATCATCATGGTGTGTTCTGTCCATATACACATCAGAAGCTAATGACTTTTTTGATGGCTTCAAAACATCTAAATTTGTCAGGCATGTAGAAAGGTTCAAATGCCAGTCCGAATGGTGTATCATGCCCACACACTCTCTCGATAGGAGCTTCCAGATTCAGAAAACACCGTTTCTGTACTTCAGCTGCTATTTCTGCACCAAAGCCCATCGTATATGGTGCTTCATGCGCTATAACCGCTCTCCCCGTCTTGCAGACAGACTCGCATACAGTATCCACATCCCAGGGTAGAATTGTCTGTAAATCAATCACCTCACATGAGATATTAAGGCGCTGTTGGGCCATGTTTGCTACCTCGCGTAATACATGAATCTGTGTCCCGTACCCAATCAACGTGACATCATTACCTTCAATTAATACATCAGCTTTACTTAGAGGTATCTCATAGTCTCCAATAGGTACTTCTTCTATTGCAGCTCTGTACAGAATTTTTGGCTCGAAAAATAAACAAGGATTCTTATCCCTTATGCAACTTAGTAACAGACCTTTCGCTTGAATTGGACCACGTGGTATAACAACCTTCACGCCAGGCATGTGTGCAAAGAATGACTCCACGCTCTGTGAGTGATATAGCGCACCATGACCAACAGCGCCAGCTGGAGTTCTGATTGTGAGGCCTCCACAGTCAAATTTATTCCCACTTCTGTATCTGAACATGGCTGCCTCATTCCGTATCTGATCAAAACCTGGGAATATGTAATCGGCAAACTGAATCTCTGCAACAGCTGTTGCACCAGCGACTGCCAGCCCTATCCCGAATGCGACAATACCTTGTTCCGATAAGGGGCTATTAAATACTCTGTCTGCCCCATATTTATCCCTCAATCCCACGCTGCATCTGAAAACGCCTCCGAATGCGACATCTTCTCCAAAAAGAACCGAACTGGGATCAGTTTCTAATGTTATGTCCAAAGCACTTGTTATGGACTGGAATAAATTCATACGCTTTGTTTCCCCATATTTTGTCGCTGGGCTGTCAGGAACATATGACACAGAGTATGGTCTTAATGAGTTTATGATGTGCTTTTTCTGGTGAATTCTGTTGATGAATCGATTTGACATAAAAAACAAATCTCCAAATTTTGCGGCCATGTTTGTAAACCGGTGTTAAAAATATGGTTTAAATTTACGGATGCCCAAATTTGTCAGAACACCGGAATTTCCGTTTCCCAGTTGGCAAATTCAAAAAGGAAACGGGAATAAGTACGGGACGGGGAATTCAATTATGGTGAATATTTTTTTCTCCAATAAAAACTCGATTAAATTTTTAAAAAATAAGTGAGAATAGATAACTGTCAGCTCACAGTGTTGGGAAACATAATTTACATTTCGCAGACACGATGCCACAAAGTGGAAAGATGCTGAAAGTGCGCCTTGGAGATGTTTTTGCCGAGTGGGAAGACCATCGGTGTGCATGCGTCTCGAAAAAGGGCAGTCAGAAGAAGTTTGTGGAGCACATTTTGGCCATCCATAAAGTTGTGTGCATGACATACATACGCAAAAAGGAAGCGGATCGTAAACACAATTCTTCTGCAACCCAGACTGCTACTTTTGACAGGTACAAATTTGGCATTGTTGAGCACCTGTTCAAACCACAATTATTTTATGCGTAAATATCGCACTGAGAGTGAGAGTGAGACAGTACTTACTGTCAGTGTCACTGTGTCTCCCAATCTGAAAGGTCAGTATCATTGTGTGGCCAGCATAGTGTTATGAAAGGAAAATAAAATACTTATTTTAATTACAGTCGTTCAGGTAGTAACGGGTCACAGGCAGTAACGGGTCAGTTGCTGTTTATCGTCGTGGCAAAAGTCACAGATGCACTTGATCTCCCAAAATCCTGTTGATTCTTGAGAATGAATATGTGTTGGAGATCATGTGCAATTTGTGGCGAGTTCTGACGGTAATTTCCGATTTAATTCAATTTTTCTGACGGACAGTGGAAACGCATCGGAGGAAAGTAGGTCAACAAAATATGTCAAGTTGCAGATCGGCTGCTGCCAATAAAAAACAGAATAAAGTACACCCAAACTAAGCACTGTAAAATATTAACAAATTATTTATTTTTCAACTCCCAGACCCCCATAAAAGTTAAATTTGTCTTATTGTGTAAACATTTAATTTGTTTCGACCTACTTCCGTTGTCAATAGCGGGTCACATGCTTTTGTTGACAGTCGATCGCACGTGCTATCACGGAATGGGCTTCTAGACGTTTCGTACCATGGTCGTTTCGTACCTGGACGTTTCGTACCATCTGGTCGTTTCGTACCATATTTCTTGGTCGTTTCGTACCGCATTGTTTGGTCGTTTCGTACCATGTAGAAAATCAATTGGTCGTTTCGTACCATGTAGAAAAATCAATTGGTCGTTTCGTACCGTGTGTTGTACCATGTTGGGAATGGGGGAAAACAGTATTAATTTCATACTTTATTCTTTATTTTAAAATAACAATAACATATTAACATTAACAACATTATTTTACACAACAATATGGGACGAACATGATATTTGATATTAACAATCAGCCGACTCGACAGCAATGACAACAATTGTTGGCGCAAACAGTTTTGAACATGCCTTCAACAGACCACTGGTGGAGATGCCGCCGTTTTCGTAGTTACTCCACAAGCAGAATAGTTGCGCCTGGTTCTCCAGATACTGGAGTCTTTGGTACCTTTTCATCTTTTTTTCACCAACCAACTTTACTGTCATGTCTGTCGTTGCCGATTCCTTCTTGAGCATTGGAACCAGGATATAATATGGGACGTTTGTTGCCTTGTTTTTGTATTGGATGCGTCTGTGCCATCCCTCAGTGTCATTGTTCGTTCGGATGGAGCGCCCGTAGACGCACCACGATTCCATTGGTAGGCACCGAGAGTCCAGCCACTGTGATTCCACATATTCGTAGATTAACGGCATGGATGTCGTCTTGAAGGAAGTCTTTTGGCAGAAATCCAGTGTCGGTGATGAAGTTGTTGTCGTGTGGTGGTTTCGGCTTCACCTTCTGTCGCCTTCGATTAGCTTGGCGGATCAAATTATCTGGCTTTGGCAGGTCGGCGCTGGGGTTCTTGTCGAACTCATCCCGCATTAAATCTTCAGCCAGAGTTGACGCAGGGACGAAAATCTGTTCCTTTCTGACGGCCAATTGTCGCAGACGCGCTGAAATCTCGATGCCGGTCACATTATCAGGTTATGGAGTTTTGGGCCTGCGGTGAAGACATCATCTTTCTCTGTGATGGTAGCTGGGCAGGCTCCAGTCTTTTGGCGATGAGAACACCACCAATGTGTCGCCTTGCTGGTCCGGGTTTGCGTTTCCCAGTCGGAACTGGCGTCACGAGTGACCTCCCTTGGGCACTCTTAACAAGCACATGACTATTTACACAACACAGATTTGTTTTTAATTATTTAGTTAAGTTGATGTTTAAAATAAAAATGTATTTATAATATATATACATTTTACAGATTGTTTTTAAATATTAAGTTAAGTTGATGTTCAAAATAAAATTGTATAATATATACGAGTACTAACCTTCACATTGAAGACCGTGTTGACGCGGACGAACCTCTCTGGAACAGTCTATACAATTAACGTCGGAGAGAAAGTCAGACATGATTGTGAGATGAATGATGAAATGAAGAGTTTGGGTTTGGGAAGATCCCCCCGGGAAGATTTGAAAGGGCCGTAAGCCCTCTCCTACAACCCACGGTTGAGTGATATAGTGCCGCTGAAGAGCGTTTGTTGAGTTTGGTTGTGAGTGTTTCCTAGTCATTTGATGCTTGCTTGTGGAGTATGGGTTACATGCCACCATGATGAAATGATGGGGGATCTCATGTTACTTATAGGATTCCAACAAAAACAACTCACGAAAAGGTGTGATCAAGAAGCCAGGTGGTAATTAGTGGTAATCAGTAAGAGCTCACCTCTTGTTTATACAGCGTGATTAGTATTAACACTTGTTGTAAAAACATCTCATAAGATCTTTCCCGCAGTCAATCAGATGAATACTATTGTCAGCGTGATTGTTATTCACATTCGATGTAAGCAAATCTCATAAGATCTTTCGCCGCATTCCAGAACATGAATAATTATACATACATAATATAAATATATATATAAAATACCGTGTTTTCCCCATTTCCAACACATGGTACGAAACGACCAATTGATTTTCTACATGGTACGAAACGACCAAACAATGCGGTACGAAACGACCAAGAAATATGGTACGAAACGACCAGATGGTACGAAACGACCAAGTACCCACGGAATGGATAAAAACATGTCAATTGAATTCTAATGATTAGCATACGTTGGAAATAATAAAACATAGTAACATTTCATGCCTTCATTGGTAATTTAAGACATAATATAGGTTGAAATTGTTCTCATAGTTTAATTTTTCAACCAGAATTGAATGAAGAGTGAATGTTTTTTTAGACCAACAGTCAAATATTTTCCAATGGTCGGTAAAATAATTAGATTGGAATGGCTATCAGTTGGAACATTTCTAACTATACAGGGTGCCAGGTTGAAATATTCTAGCAGTTGGAATTCTTGAGGGACCTGTTTGGGGGGGGGGGGGGGGGGTATCCAAGCCAAATTATTAACCCACCCGCTATATATATGGGTGTGGGAGGGACAGGGACGTGGCTAGATCATGCCATGAACCTCTACTAATGCTAACGCCCGTTTTGAACTGATGGGAGTATGACCTCTACGGGCGTTAGCATTAGTAGAGGTTCATGACATGATCAAGGACGTGTCCAGAGGGTCTCCGTTGGTGACGTCCACCTTGGAATTTCCAATTACCCCCCCCCCCCCCCCACCCACCACCATTGAACCAGACAAATCTCCCAAAGCCCCGCCCATGGTTTGAAAATTTCATCTGGTGTCTCAAACTTTCCAACTGTTGGAAACGTCTAACCCCCCCCCCCCCCCCCCCCTAAGGTTGGAAAATTTCCCAAAATAATCAGAAATAATAGACATTTTCAGACCAATTTTTTTACAAAAAAAATAGAAAAATATGCTGCTGTTGGTCTAAAAACAACTTATTCCCCACTATATAATAACTGATTGGGCATATACATGTATACAAATAATTGAGAACAATTTCAACCTATGCGGGTAATTGTGGTGTAATATGCTCTAACTATAAAGTTGTGTTAGACTGGGTCAGGCATGATTTTCTAGCTTGAACATTTTTATCAATGTTGGGGAGGGGAGAGTCACCCCAACACCATACCTGTCACTACGTCCTTGAGGAGGGGTGCAAGGAGGGTGTGATTACCTGGATTCAGGAAGTTGGGTCTCGCCCAAGGGATGACCAGTGCCCATATGAATATGCTAAGGTACATCCACCAAATGAAGTGCCCAAGCCATATAATCCTCCCAGAGAAAACCACAAAATTAAAAAAAATATATAAACACCAAATGATAATTTCGCGATTTCAATTGTTCCGTTATAAATTGATCTATTAGTACATTGCATTCTGTGTACAAATGGATAGTGTGCCATGTAACTACTGTGATAATAACCTGACAGGGATGAATCCAGCAGGCACTTCATGCAGTGCTACATGTAGCTGGCAGCCAGTGGCAGGTCAATTATATTGGGAGGGGGCTGCACAAATTTAAAATTAACACACAACTGAGGGTGGGTTGGGCGCTTGGTGAAAATGGGTATCATGTCAGTGGCGACACACACCCAACACTCACTGTCATTCGCGACGTCCTTGGTTGTAACATTTACCTTCGTTTTTCTGGATCGGAGCAAAAGGAAAGTAATTGCAAGTCCCAGTTGTGTCGTTGCTTCTTTCTTGATGTATATGTTGAACAGTTGAATACAAATGTAATCTAAATTGAATCATGATCCACAAATAAAGCGATAAGTGGACTAGCTCACAAACCAATGATATTAATTGGATACATGTATATGTCAATCAGATTTGGCACTGGTAAGTGCTGCACATGCATTGCAATGAAATGAGTACACCACATTTGGTATTCTTGGTCATATAAACATGTACAGGGTAGGCCAAATGAATATGTTGTCAGTTTTGTGTGTGTGTTTGTGTCATTAATTAATTAATTTAGAAACTACAAAACATAATTATGTACTGTCCGAAAATAAATATAGAGCTTTGATAAAATCATTGACAATTAAATGTGAGTAAAAAATGTGAGTTAAAGATATATATATGTAATTAAATAAGTTATAGGCAATAACAACAAATTTGCCACTCAAGGTGACTCAAGACAGTACAATCCGCAATGAATTATAACTGATCCACTTGGGATTTGGGATGCAAGCGCCGAAGGTGCTCGAAACGATCAAATGATCTTGTCCGCCACCTTCTGTTCTGGTAAATTTCCATTTTCCAGTGTTTTATATCAGTTTGTTGCCTTTACCCCTGTTTATCCCATAGAAAGAATGGAGCTGTCCTATCCTGACTGCCAACCATCCACCCCAACTGCTGCCACCTCTGCTCTGATTATATACTAGTATATGTTTGTATTAGGAACACAAAACATGCAATCACACACTGTAACACTACTACATATGATTTGTGAGTGAATGCTATTAACTGTACAGAGGGCCATATTATGTTGGGAACAAATGTAATTTGAGTTTGTATCTCCACTATAAAAAAATAATAAAAACATATTTCTCAACTACTAATTTTTCTACAAATTAGTTATTGATTGTGATTCACAGTTGTTGGAAACTTGTCAAAAAACCCGAAAAGAGATGTCACCACCCCTACTTATTAATATAATTGATATAATTATTTTAATAAGTAGGGGTGGTGACATCTCTTTTCGGGTTTTTTGACAAGTTTCCAACAACTGTGGTTTATAGTAAACAAGTTTGTGTTAGATTAAAAACTTTTAATTGGAATAAATACATCTTGCACATGTTATTTGTGGTTTAATAACACACGAACAGCCATCAATTGTGATACATACAGTTCAAACGAAAGGTGACCCTTTACTGCCTGAATTGACCCCTTATTGCCTGGATTTTGTGCTATCTTTGATCGCGTATTTTAAAAAGAAAGAGCAATATTTATGAACAAAATGACATATAAATTTTTATCCATTGTACTTGCATACAGACAGGTGCAGCACAAACATAAAAAGTGACCCTTTACTGCCTGAATGACTGTACTGCTCTGAGGGATTCACCTCTGACTGTGTGTCTGAACTTTATAGGGTTCTTTTTATTCCGAATCTACATGTACATGTAAATGTAGGTTCTTTGTTCCGAAGGTTCTTTGTTCTGAAGTGCTCAATTTAACACTAATTTTTTATTTTTTTTAAGGACGACCAGCTGGGCACAGTCCAGCCGCGCATATGTTGTGCAGCAACATATGCGCTGGTCGTCCTTATATTGTTTTCGCTTTCGAACATGGGCGCGCCGCCATCTTGAATTAGGGGCGCTGCCATTTTGAATTTGAGGGGTCGCCATCTTAAAACGTCATTGCAATTAAATTAACTACAAAATATTACTTTTCACATAGCTAACATAACAGTATTCATTGCGTGAAGACATTACATGGTTTAGACTTTAAACAATAATCATTACTTAAATCATAAATATTGCTGATCTGACTCGGGTTGCTATGCCATTCGGAAAATGACGGAAATTACGTAAAGCTGCACATTTTCGTTAGCCACGTCGCGAAAACAACATAACTCATCTCGTAAATGTCTAAAATGTTTGTCATATCACTAAATAAACTTTTCTTTATTTTAGTAAATTAGTAAAAGCATGTTCATGTAAACAGGTAAACTGTTATGTTACATCATTATATGTTGTACCCAAAGCGACGTCATATTGGCACGTGCATTCCCCGCGAAAGTTATTGACGGCGACAAATCAGGCATAATGTCAGTATGGTTGGCATTAGGTTTGGTTGGGTTGACGTTGTTTCATAGAATCAAAGTGCGTAGTGTTGAAACGATTAATCGATTAGTCGAAATCGACGCGATTATTAAATTAGTCGATCCCGAAATATGCTAGTCGATAAAAAGCACTACCTAAGTGCTATCATGACAGCAGTGCCATTGCATGGCAATATTATCACGTAATCTGTAACAGTTAATACATATTAACTTCTTAGAGCTTATTGCATTGTTCCTTTAACCCAATATACGTACACATAACACTGTATCATTATACAAGCATAAGGGCCCTGCCCTTGCAAGTTAAACTTTTTGTGGGGTCCTGTTGATATATATATATTATAATTATATTGAATACGAAATAAATCTTATTATTGAATCTTAACGATGCCACTGCCAGTCATGCACCCCCCCCCCCCCCACCCCGCGACATGAGGCGCCAATTCAGAGAGACAATAGAACACACCAGACATCTCGTTAGCGAGACTTACTAACGAGACTTGCCTATTTATTTCCTGGTTACCGGCGACAATTTTGTTTATATAAAATGTTTTATTACCGGTACCTGCATTCCCCAAACCATGAGATTATATGGAGGTTGCAGGAGAGCCTGGTTTAAGACATCAAATTGGGAGACTTACGGGCAAAACGGGAGATTATATAGTTCACATGCTTTCTGTTTTAACATTCTGAAACGAAGAGTTGGATACTCAAAACTGCACATGGCCCTTTTTATACGTCATATGGGCATAGAAACGGGAACTCTTAGAAGGGGTCCGACTAGTCGACTAGTAGTCGATTACCTCTTGCGACTAGTCGATTCCTTAAAAACGCTAATCGTTTCAACACTAGTGCATGGCTCCGGTTGATGGAATCAAAATTACTTAATGCTAGTATTTATTTCCTATAAATGTATCTCCATGCAGTTGTAATCAAACTGATCAAATCCCAATCACTATAGATATGCAGGCCTACAGGTACAAACAAAAACATGTTTTTGGAAATTGAATGTTCTTCCTTACTTATATTCTAATGATTTGGGTTGTGATTGAAACAAACAAACAGCCCAAATTATGAATGGGGGCAAACCCAAGTTCTCACTCATAAGAATGTGTAATATTTTTCTGAATAAATTCTATCTGATTTTAATTAAGAACACGAGGACCGCTGTGCCATGGCAATATGTGCTAGAGAAATGCACATACTGACATAGGCCTATATGTTTGCCAATTTAATTAAACAAATAATATGCATTTATAATACCATGACGTTGGCAAATGGTCAGCACGGTTGGCATTAGGTTTGGTTGGGTTAACGTTGTTGTTTCATATAGTGCATGGCTCCGGTGGATTGAATGAAAATTACTCAATCCTAGTATAAATGTAGCTCCATGCAATTGTAATCAAACTGATAAAATCCCAACTACGGTACGGTATACTAGTATGATTTGTCGGAACAACCAAAAACATGTTCTTGGAAATTGAATGTTCTTCGATCCTTACTTATATTCTAATGATTCGGGTTGTGATTTCAAACAAACAAACAACCCAAATTATGAGTGGGGGCAAACCGAAGTTTTAACTCATCTGAACCCCAATTTCCAAGGCCAAGGGTTGGGGGAGGCGAGTACAACTAAAATTTCATCCAAATTGAGAATGGGAATATGGGCCAGTCGAAAAAATGACCCCAGGGAGACATGAAAGGGTGAAAGATGTGGGTGCAATATGAAAATTCAGAGGTAGATCCCACCCCCTACCACAAGCAATCAACTTCGTGTACGCAATTGGTTATAATAAATATTTATAGTTAATTTAATCTTGACGTTCATATATATAAGTTAACACATTGAGTTCTGAGTAGTGCAGGTCGTGACTGCATTATCGTCCTTTTTTACATGGATTTCAATGCCATAATTTCTTGTCTTAAATAAAAACATTATTTTTAAACTAATTTAGATTTAACATTTTAAAAACAATGGCCGCCAGTGGCCATCTTGGATTATCCTCTTTGTATGATTACTAGTAAATCCTTCGGCACAAACTACAGGCCACCTCCCTCATCCGATCATCACCAAACTTGAATTTGAAACTTCTTATGTATCTTCGGGGTGACCTCTTAATTCTTTAAACATGGCCACCAGCAGCCATCTTGGATTTTAAATTTGAATCCATCGGCACACCATGCAGCCCTAATCTGTAGTGGGTACAGTGCAGTAACCAATTCTGGTTTTAGGCGCACTGGATGGAGGATGATGTTGATTCTGTTGAGGACTCTGATGGTGCTGTGTCCTCAGGTTCTGTGATTCCACTGTTGTGGAGTGCCCATGAGAATAACTCTGGATCACTGTTGCACATGATCCGGTCTTCCAGTTGGTTCCAGTCCAGGATCGTCTTGTTAAAGAAAGAATGTTTTAATTGGTTACAGCTAGTATGGCATGGCTCGAAAGCTCTTACATTTTTACACTCTTCTTTTTCGACGATATTTGTTGTCACAGTCTACAAATTTTCTGGCTGTGATCTTCCTGTCTGATTTATTCGGTGTCAGATAGTCATTTGCGTTTAGTGTTGGTACCATCCACTCAACGATCTTGTGAAACTGGATGAGGCGCTGTTCTTTTCGTCGCTCCTCTAGAGATTGTAGATCGAGTTCCTCTAGCATGGTGGTGACTGATGTTCCTTGGCGACTGTAATTGTTCTATATGAACCTTACGCTCAAGCCTCATTCGCTATACTTTTTCAAGATGGTCAATGTCTTTCTTTAAGTGGGGGTCCCATACCACTGCTCCATATTCGAGCGTCGATCTCACTGTAGCAATGTAAGCTGTCTTTTTGCATTTCTCTGGAGCATGTCTGATGTTACATCTTAGGAGGCCTAGAGCACAGTTTGCTTTCTTTGTTCTTTTCCTAATGTGGGCTGACCATGTCAGATCATTGGTGAAGGTCAGCCCCAGGTATGGGGTCTCAGCTGTTGTTTCTAGTACATGTATGTGGTCTCCCAGTTGGTACATGTATGATGATTTGTTTTTGGTGCTCATGATGTTACATCCATCGGCAGCTAGTGCAAATTGATGGGCAGTTGTCACTGGTTATGACATTATATGGGTGTCCATACCTACCAGATCTATAAATACTAGTATGAATGCCCCACATGTGAGACAATGAATTTCCATATAAACTGCTGCAAACCCGGTGTCCTGGACAATTTGACCTCTGTAAATTTGGTGGCGAAAGAGTTATGCATCTTCAGGATAACCTCTAGTTACATAAGCATATAAACTTTCTGAGTCCCATATCGCCCTATGGACTGTAATATATGGCATGTTCCCATTTCCAATTTGAGCTTCAGTGTCATTGACACTTTCATTTTGCATCCAATAAAAGAATGTTCCTAATATGCCTACCATATGCTTGTTCTCATTGCATTATTTTGGATTCCCTTGTGGGTCGATCTCCATTATGCATGCATCTTTAATATGAATGGGTGGATTATAATTAGTATTTTTAAATCTTAGCTCAACTTTACTTGTCAAGATTGAGCTATTGCCATGGGTTGGTATTCGCCATTTGAGTGTAAGCACATGTCTCCAACAATTTCTACAGGCTACAGGTCGTACCTTTGATCAAATCATGAAATTTGTCATGGCTGTTGACATTGACATGTAGATGGGAACGAGTCATTTTGGGGTCATTTGGCAAAAAAACATGGCCACCGTCGGCCATCTTGGTTTTCAGTATTAAACAATGTAAATCCATTAGCAAAGGATACATGCCATACCGTTGGTATGATGGTTATGAAATTTATCATGGCTGTTGACATTTAAACTACACATGGATCTTCGGAATGACCACAAGATAGGAGTCATATAATTTTTCCAAATTTCGTTGGCAGCCATCTTGGATTTAATATTTGCATTACTAACTCCTTTAGCACACCTATAGACCACATTCCTAATCCGATCATCACCAAACTTCACATTGACCTTCGGGTGACCACTATATGGAAGCTATCAATTATTTTTTTTAATTTAATTGGGAAACATAGCTGCCAGCAGCCATCTTGGATTTTACTTTATATATATATATATCTTCATGTGGACATCTAGTATTAATTAGACATTTTAACATTCGCTCCATTGACTGTAACACATGAATTTATCCCCTCTCCAAGTCGAGCAAGTCAATGACACTTTAATCTTTTAATATTTGGATAGAGGAAAATTTTTTAATTTTCAAATTACATCAATTGCCACATCAGGACTATATTTCATATTTTAAAACTTCTGATGTTGGTTATTAGTGACAGCTAGGAGTCCCTATGGGTTCTTATAGAATAAAGATTATTATTAAAGAACCTTCGGAATACAGAACAGTGAGAACACATTTGATAATTTCGGATGATATTTAACATAGAATGATGCCTGGTGAGAGCGAAAAATGTTACTTAAGTGTTGGGAGGAGGGTTAGTAATTTCGAATGTATGCAACATATGTAGTGTCAGGTAACACGTTATATATACCATTTTGTCGGCAATACGTCACTCTCTCTCTAGTGAACTAACACAGAATTAGAATTTCGACCACCGACCTCGAGTACGAGAGGTCAAAGGTCAAATATATTTTGAAACTCCATTTAAAAAAAAATGTCAAATTGGAAAGTTAGCTTCAGAAATTTTATAATCGTCGGTTGGAAACCGTTCTAGTATAAATTTGAACTTTACTGTATACCAGATTCGGATATGTGGAAAGAAAATTAACACAGTCGTTATTGCAACCATTCAAGATGTCAGCCAAAATGTGTGCCAAAATAGCCAAAAACAGTAAAAATTCATAAGAATTGAAAACGACTCCATAATGGAAGGATATTGGTTACATTTGTGTCACATACTTAAAACAAGGTGTTGTTATGATGTGACAGAGTATATTTCAATTACTTAATCGGCAAATGAAGATCACCAAGACCGATACAATTGCGAAAAGTGTACATTTCAAGCATTTTCCTGTGCAAGATTCAAATTTTTACAGTGTACATAAGTCTTATCACTGTGATGTCACTCGCTCATAGAGAAATGCCTTTTCCGTGAGACTGCCAGTGAGCAAAGGAAAATATATCTAGAGTATAAGTTATTATGATCAGAGGAAATAACATTGAACTAAACTAGAAGATTAATACGTCCATCCAAAGGTAACCATGCAAACGCTTAAATTTTCACAGAAACGGGTACCGCACCCGTAATTGAAGTTATGCGACCGAAAGTTTGTATTGTGTACTAAGCCTATAGAATCGATATGCCAATCCATTTAGAATAGTTCAGTTGATATATTACTGTTAGAGCAAAATACAAATATTAGAAGCTATCTGGTTTGGACATATTCAGAACAATTCCAGCCAGCGCATAACACTCTTTATTTGCCAACTACTAAGTTAGTTGGCAAATAAAGAGCGTTATGCGTGGGCATGCTTCATTATCGCGAGGTAGTCCATACGGAACAGTCACGTTCAGCTCACTCATAGTTTCTAATATTTGTATTTTGCTCTAACTCTGTATTCTTTGTCTATTATAGTTCTATTATATCTAGTTTTGTTTTCGTTTTGCTTCATGATGGCTACATTCTCCCAAAGCGGTATAGAATGTGTGCTGCATGTTAGCGGAACTGGTGATTTTGGGCCAGTGAGACGCTACGACAGTAAGATGTGGGATGCTGTCCAAGTTGCGTGTCAATCGAGATTGTCGAAAGTCAGCTCATCAAAATATTCAGACATCTGCGCCAAGCTTTCTGGCAAGTTGTTTTCCGAGAGTTATGGGTATCACAGCGTCTGCCACAAAAACTTCACAGCAGTCACAATAGTTCCTGCTACAGACTTTGTTGGTACCTCTGCTGTTAGGAATGTTGTTCTGAGGACAGATATTGATCATCATATGAACACATCATCGGGAGTTCTGGCCCCACTATGTCTCTTTTGTAATAAAGAGCGAAAACATCGAACCAGAAGCTCTAATTTCGAGTCATTGGGTTCTTGTGAAACTTTGGAAGCAGCAGAAGTGATACATAATGCCGCAATGGAATACGATGATTGCCAAAATTTGCGGAATAGACTTTGTTGCTAAAGAAGAGAAATATCACCACTCCTGTCGCAGACAGTATCTAAATAAACTGAGAGTCAGCGACAAAGACAACACCCATCCACACGACTCAATAGCCCCGACTAGGCACGTATCGTTGAGGGAAGCACACGTTCGTGTCGTGCAACTGACGATCTATACAAATACATAGAGTCTGCGATCATAAATGATAAACGTGCCGAGATGCTTACATCCCTGCATGAACGATACATGGCTTATCTGGCCACACATGGGTTCTCAGATAGTTCATATAAAGCATTTACTTTGAGTGATAAGATTCTCAAACGGTACCAATGTTCTGTTCGCATGGGCAAACTCAATAACAAGCAGGGCAATGTCATTTACTCAACTGAAATGGAGAAGCAGGTGACACTTGAAAAAATCATGGAACAGGCCTGTTCTCTTTATAATAGGGTATTTCAAACAGCCCTTCATATACGAACATTGATCTTGCAACTTAAAAATACGACGAAAGATTTCCCCTTCCCGTTGTATCCAGAAGATCTTGCTAAAGGTACTGCACAACCACCAAATCTCCTGATAGATTTCTTTCGAGTGCTTTACACATGATATTCGAGACCATCAAAAAGCCATCGCACAGAGCGGTATGCTGCAGCATCGGCTGACGACTGTATGTTTTCTTGCACCAAGGGCGCATTAAAACCATCTAAGCACGTGTGTCTTGGTCTCGGTTTGAAGAGTATGACTGGCAGTAGACGTGTTATTGAAATCCTGAACCGATTTGGTCATTCTTTGAATTACCATTGCATTGAGCAGCTGGAGACTGACATGGCTCTCTTGGTGTCGGAGAAAAAGCAATGTACACCTGATGGTATGACCACTGCGCCTGGTCTCTCCACGGCATTGGCCTGGGATAACTTTGACGAAAACACAGAGACTCTCTGGGAGTGGGACACTGCATGACACTGTCGGAATATGCTATCAGAACAAACCAGCCATTGTGCCTACGTCAAACAAAACCACTTTTGAACCCCAAGTGCACGACCAGCGTAGACGGAAACGTTCCCTGGAATGTTCTAATATAACTGACCTAGTGCCATACAGAAAAAATCCTAAATTGTCAACATTTTATTACCGAATAAAGACCAAGCCACCTCCCACAAATATTCAGCAATTGAAGAGACGCGACGAAGTCTGGATGATTTCATGTCATCTATTTAAATCGACACCCATGTGGGTTGGTTGGAACTCTAGACTTCAGTGTGATCCACTGCCTCAGCAATGTATATCATATATGGAGAACATCAACCTCCCCAAACTCGTCTAGATGTAGTTGCGGAAACCATGAGGATATCTCAGAAGGTTGCACAAGAGTGCAGTCAGAAGGTGCTTGTAGTCCATTATGACTTAGCGATAGCTAAATCAGCCAAACAAATTAAATCAGTTGAGAGCCCGAAGTTTGATAATATATTTGTATGCTTTGGTGCATTCCATATTCAACTAGCATATTTTGGTTCACTTGGATATTTACTTGACGAGTCCG
Source organism: Siphonodentalium dalli (assembly GCA_032622095.1). Classification (NCBI taxonomy): domain Eukaryota; kingdom Metazoa; phylum Mollusca; class Scaphopoda; order Gadilida; family Siphonodentaliidae; genus Siphonodentalium; species Siphonodentalium dalli. The sequence goes on from CP136064.1 coordinate 95,684,799, forward strand.
GTGGTCCGCATATCCTTGTCGACACTGGAGTCTTAGCAAGTTTTTCTTTGAAAGGATTTATATCTGGAAAACATTATAATAGGTGCAAACACCTACATCCATTACTTGCACAGGCATTTAGAATTTTACACTTCCGACAATTCCTAGATTGGTACCAAAAGGGCATGCCTGAAGGTTTGCTGAAATATTTTCAACAGATGAACGAACATCCGTATCCAGATCTGATGCAAACTGTCGAGAAGTCTGTTGAATATGAGACTCTCATGACATCATATGAACAATACTTTGACCAAACAAGAGCGGGCGCCCACAGCGAAACAGCAAAGTATTGGGCAATGTACATTGATCTGGTTGAATTGTTTCTCCTGTTTAGTCGAGCCTGCCACAAAACGACCTTGAATTGTACGTGTATTCTTTACATGCAATGTCTGCTATCTTCTTTGCATCATCCAGGCACAATTATGCCATATGGATGGTGATGTATGTACTGGATTTATATAATGTTGAAGCAATGCATCCAGGTGTAAGAGAGATGCTTGAAAATGGAGCCCTATCAGTTCGACGTACTCATAACTCGTTCTCCAGGAGCCCTGTTGATTTGACCCTTGAGCAAACCATCAACAGGGACGCTGCATCTAGACTCACTGGAATAATGTCCCTATCTTCTGCTGGTGCACATAGACGATGGATGATTACCCGATCCATGAGGGGGTCAATAATCAGTTACTTAAATATAAAAGCTGGTAAGTCCCCAACTGAAGACAGTGTGAACGATTTGAAAACATACAGAGTAAAACGCGACAATTCAGATCTTCACAAGCTCATGGAAGGAATACAGTCCACACTGAATCCGTTCTCGGACAAAGTGCCAAGTTCTGACAAGTTCTGATTTATATTCGCTATCCACGGGCCGTGCTGTCGGGAAAATTGTAGCTACCGAAATACTCAAAGCTGTTCAAACTGGAGAGGCATGGCGGGATGAATTCAAGTCTGAATGCCTCAATGATTACAAGAGATTCGAGAAGACTATAGTCAGGCGCAAGGTTAAGAATTTTGCATCAACCGCCCTTTCGATGAAACTGACTTCTAAAGACAAGAAGTTGAAAGAAATCAAATGCACGCGTGACCTATTTGGGCGATTGTTATATCTATCTTGTTTAATGGACATCGATCTTCGCAAGCTTTTCAGTTACCCGCTGACGCCTGTGCCGCTGTGCATGGCTCACATTGACAGTACAAAAATAGATAAAGCAGTACAAAAACAGATAAAGCAAAATTGTTTCACAAACTTGAAGGAATGGTAGAATCAGAAGCGCCAAAGTCTGTAGACGCTTATATCGTTGATGCATTTTTCCTGATTCGTACACTCGCAAACCTATCGCCAACTTATGGCGGTATCGCCCGTGATCTGCTCAGAACACTCAGCAAATTTGCAAATCGTGTCGACTTTGTAGCTGACACATACAAACATCCGTCCATTAAAGACATCGAGCAAGAGAGTCATGGAGCAATCATCAATGAGTCGCGCGTTACGGGTCCAGATCAGAGAGTCAAACCGAAAACTTTTGCTGAAAATTTAAACTCGGAGACTTTTAAAGTGTCATTTTTGTCATTTTTGGCAGATGAGTGGGCAAAGAATATTTATGTTGAAGGGCTAGGGGAATGTTGTTTGATGTTTGGGTTTGCCAATGTGTGTTATAAAGTACCGGGCCTGTGGGAACGCTATGAACCCAGAGATGCCACTGAATTACACTGTAAACACAAGGAAGCCGACACAAGAATAGTTTTGCATTTAGCCCATATAACGCATCATTATCAGCTTCCAAATGTAGTCGACCGCTGTTCCGATATAGATGTTCTGATCATCTTACTGTACCACGTGGTTGGAATAGAATCATTTGTATGGTTAGATGTTGGTCACGAGAGCAACAACACAAGACGTTTTGTCGATGTGTCAAATATACAGGGCCATCTTGGGAGAATCGTTTGTGATGCATTACCAGGAATACACGCCTTTACTGGCTGTGATTATACAGCTTCTTTCATGCGAAAAGGTAAAATTAAACCTTTTGACATGGCGATTAAATCCGATAGATTCTTATCTGCCTTTGCTAGTTGAGGAACATTGACAAATGTAAGTCGTGAGACATTGGACTCTCTCGAATCGTTTGTTTGTTCCATGTTCGGAAAAGCTTTTTTGGAGAACGTGGATGATGCTAGATATGCAATATTCCGCACGAAATTCGCCACTTTGTGGCCTATATCTGGAAAAATGCCAACGCTTGCAATTACCTCAACAATGGACCCTTCCATGCCCGGCTGGGAGGAAGTGGAAGGTCGTTTTGGTATTGTGTGGTTTACTGGACCACAGATTCCGACAGATCTGGGAGAGGTGTTATGTGAGTCCGAGCAATCAAATGACGATATTGATGATACTGGTGATATAGAAGTAAATGATAGTTCCGAAGAGGACAGTTCTGATTGTGATGAGGATAGCTCTTAGTTTATTCTTCTGGCGAATTAATTGGTTTGAACACAAATTAGTATATTGGTCAGAAGCTTTGTGAAATATTTTTTTCAATTGAACAGTATCACATGTCCACACTTTAGCTGCTGAAATCTCTGTTTGCTAGTTAGTTCCAGTGAACTACAATAATTCATCTCTTGCATAGAACAATACTAGAAATTCATAATTTTCAAATTTGAATCGGCAATTTTTGTCTGTATTTGAGATAAAATAACCAGGTATACTCTGTCCCATTAATATAAACAACTTGTTTTACCTGTGTGACAAAATTATGACCATTATCCTTCCATAATGGAGTCGTTTTCTGTTCTTGTAATTTTTTACTGTTTTGGGCTATATTGGCACACATTTTGGCCGATATCTTGGATAGTTGGAATAACGTCCATGTTAGTTTTCTTTCCTCATATCCGAATCTGGTATACAGTAAAGTTCAAAATTATATTAGAACGGATTCCAATCGACGATTATAAAATTTCTGAAGCTAACTTTCCAATTTGACATATAAAAAAAAGAAGGTGTTTCAAAATATATTTGACCTTCGACCTCTCGTACTCGCGGTCAGTGGTCGAAATTCTAATTCTGTGTTTATTCACTAGAGAGAGTGACTTATTGCCGACAAAATGGTATATATAACGTGTTAGCTGACACTACATATGTTGCATACATTCGAAATAACTAACCCTCCCCCAACATTTAAGTAACATTTTTCGCTCTCACCAGGCATCATTCTATGTTAAATATCTCCCAAACGCCGCATTTCCCACTCGCAAGATATTGGTTTTCGTAAACTACATATAATTTGCCACAAAATGAGCAGAGTGGGTCTTTTGGTCAGAGTGACGACAATAAAACCTTATGGGCTCTCGGACTAGAACCTTCGGGAAAAAAACCTTCGGAATAAAGACATGAACCTTGTGAACTGGTATTCAGGATTCAGGGTGATATGGAGGGTAACACCCTCTTTACTTTAGTTACTTATTGATTTGAATTCATATAAATGCTATGTTATGTTGTGTTTTTTTTGGTGATGTTAGATCAATAAATAATAAGACCTTGCACCAGGTTATGAATTATACTACCAGACCATAATCTGTGATGAGTTTATCTTCTTTATTTTGAAGGGATGACAGCCAGCAATCAGACAGAATATCTAATCAAAATACTCAGGGTTCTACAACAAACAGGTAAATATCAGTTATATGATTTCTCATAGATAAATATTCCATGTAAAGTATTTTTATCCATAGATTTATTGACATTGTTCTGCAAATTTGACATTTGCAAATCCGACATGAGAGCAAATAACACTCAGGTAGATTGATATCTGATTTATTTTACACAACTTGTCTATTTGTTGAACCCTTTGCAGTCTCTTAGAAACATCAAGGATACATTAACTAGTACAAGTCTGCTTGTATGTAAACCAGCTAAGATATTGGGATAGCGAGATGCTAGTTTACTAAACTAGCATCTCACTATCCCAATATCTTAACACCAATTCAGTCATCCACCAACTTTATTTGCACTCAAAACATCCACCAATTCTTAGCGGACATGACCCTAGAAGCTGATTTTGATAATTTAATTTGGACCTCATAAATTCAAAGTTGTTTGATTTTATTTTGTGAATGTATAATTCTCGTGTTCTCTTGGATATTCAAAACTTGGTAAATTTAATAAACACACTTGTAACTATTTATCTTCTTTTTTTTACTTCCAAATGTTCATTCTTCGTCAGATTTATTATTTTATACACCAAAATCTGTATACGAAATGCTATTTTGTAATATCGCCCTTCTAACTTTATCAAAGAAGAGTGACTCTACCAAGGAGTATGAACTTATTTGGAGAAGAAATATTTTTCATTCTGTCTTGTCCATGACGTGATCAATTGTTTTTATTTGACAGAGAAGTTGGAGCTCTTGGGAAGAAAGGAGATAAAATGCCACCATCTTCTGTTATTCTGTACGACCCAGACAATGATCTTGAAAGCGATGATGACCAATCAGACTCGGATCTGGATTCTCCTAGCGACATTTCTATTGATGATATTACATCAGCTGAAGAATTCCTGGCATCCCTGAAACGTCCAAGAGTAAATACGACTGAGGTTTGTGCTCTTATCAACAGCTTTGACACAATGATCAGTTTAGAAGTTTCAAAGAAATTCAGATTCAAAGAGATCACTAAAAAACATAATAAGCATAAATTAAAAGCAGATGTTTAGTTTGTTATTTCATTCAGTGCCAACTTTCCATGTGTTTCCGCTGCCCATGTGCCATTTCCTGGCAAATATCATGTTTTATTGATATATTTTCCACACAATGTTTCACTCCATTGCAAAAGATATTTTACTGGCAATGCGACCAGTTGTTATCATAGGAACAACCTGGGGGCAAGTTGGAACTATCACTGGCATTGGTTGTTCAGTAGGGTGTATCAATGGGTTACCATGGTAATGAGAGTTATGTATCATGGATGACACCACATCTTATTCAGGTCATAATCATATCCTTGTCCTAATGACCAAATTTTATAGATGGTATTTGTTGTATAATGTAAGATATTTTGACCCGAATACTAATAAATTAGGCAATACTGTTTTGATAGCCACAAATGATGGCTAGTTTTATTATATCTTTCAACGTTTGCTCTACATGTGGTTAAAGTACATGTTACAACTTAGTTTATAATTGGAACATAGTTCTTTATCATGGTGGAAATGCTGGCAACTTATATATGTACATTGCCCACACTGAATGAGTTCATATTCGCCATTGATGGACAAGGAAAACATATGCACTCTTTATCATAGGTGGCGCTTTAAATTTATCGGTACCAACCAGATTTACCTGACAGAACTGAAAGTCAGTATTTGACACTAATAACCTGACATTAATGGACTCCTATGTTCGATTTTAATATTTTCTCATGTAGAAAATCCACAAATAGTTCTATGGTGTGCAATCATATATGTCACATATAATTTTCAGGGTTAATTCTGCAGCCCTCATAATTGGCTACGGCAATCGGCAATGCCGAAGCCATTTGCTGAAGCAAGCTGGGCCACGATAAAGGGTTGCCGTAGCAGATTGCCGAAGCCAAACAATCTGAATTAAAAGGGCTGATTCTGATATTAGCATTTTTGATCTACTGCAGCTGTAGGATTTATATGACCGGATAATTTGAAATAATAAATAGACTCTTGTTGAACAAAATTAAATTGCTAGATGATTGCCCGTCAAAATTACAGGTCCAGAGACTTTCATCGGTTTACTGATGCAAGCGACATAACTCTATCTTATATATCATGCACTTTAGGAAATGGAAATTTTGCCATTGCGACCCTTGGAAAATCTCAGGCCATCTTTAACCAATCAGCCTGAAAATTTGCCTGTCATATTCTAAGATGTGTTAGATCGTATGTTCCAAATTTGGGTTACATTGGATACATGGTTGAAAAGTTATAAACATACCAACAACGTGACAAGTTACACTGACAGACAGACAACAGGTTTTATATATTCAGATTCCATTACAATTACCTTACTCGTATTTAAATTCGCGCAGTGCTATTTTTCGCTCAGTTTTGAATTCGCGCACCATGCTGCGCTAATTAAAAACTGACAAAAATATTTTCGTAAAATGCTTGGATTTGATGACAGTTTTAGATTTTAATCGTAAATGAAGATACGTTTGCATATTAAACACCATCAGGGTGGCTTTACATCTTGTATACTTTAACATAACTGTATCATCAATGTCTTGTGAAGACGGGTGTTTATATGCTCCAAATAATTATTCTGATATTGAAATAGTTATAAACATAATTGAAATGAACTCGAAAGAAGTAGAACCACAACCGCGTATAGAAAACTTACATCAGAAAACAAATCAAAACTTGGCTGTGGCTTGTATATTGACATAACTAACCCAGACTGTGTAATCACGGTGTAGTGCCTGCGTTGTGAATAGGGGGACGTGCTTTCGTGCATCTTCAGTCTGCAATATGCGTATTTCTTGCAAGTATTTAACATCAATGATGTTACCATGATTTGTTGCTATATACTTATGCCATATACATATCAGTGATGTTTTTGATGTTGGTTGCCCGTATGTAAGTTATAATCCTGCAAGCCTGATATTTTGACCAACCTTTCGTAATATATATATATACATGTACGAAATTAACATATAACCTTCTTGTTTGCCGGTGGTTTGGTATAAACTCAGGAGTCGTACTATTTCTCACTCAGTTTTAAATTCGCGCACTGATGGGTGCGTGAAAAATAGTACAGTGCGAATTTAAATACGAGTAAGGTATGTAATTATTATGTACAATCATTTCTATTAAAATAACATACTCTTGCTAAATATAATTTTTAAATTTGATCGCATGAATTGTTTAATCTCTTTTCCTTTTGGTTACAAACTAGGATGGTCTTCCTCCTAACGAAGTTCTAAAGAGAAAAGCAAGCCACTCAACAGATGAAAGCATAACACTGTCATCCAAAGTCAGACTTGTGAAGCGGCCTAAGATATCTGATGGTACTCAGAATTTCATAAACGTCAGGTGAGAATATTCATCTATCTTAGACTTAAAAAAAGAAGCAAATGCATTCCTAGTGTGGGGCCCCCCGGGGGTGACTCATTGGTAAGATGATGTTGAAGCTGGTTTAAATCCCAAATAGCATGGATTTGGCAAGTTTGTCAGTTGCTTTCTGGAAACTGGTGATTTTTTAAGGGCAGTGGAGTGAATTTTCGATGGAATTAACTCGCTGAGTGGTCTTTCCTCCACCCATATACGTGACAATGCCATGATATAGTCTAGCGGCTAAAACGACAATAAACATCAATAATTCAAACCATAGCAATACTAGTACCATTATATTGGTTCTCAGGACCACCTTAGGCCCAAAAAAAGGGTGTTGATACTCAGGCATAGCCTCATAAAATAAAATGGCCCTCGCTGGACCATTTTATTTCGATTTGGATTTCACCATAGTTGTAAACCGGTAACATGAAAATAGGAAATTGTAGCTTGGAAATTAGTTTCAAATATTGAATAGGAGCTAAATACAATGGTGTATGTGTGGGTATTCAAGAAAAGACCAGAGGCAGTGATAACTATCAGGTGTATTGTCACCACAGGCTGTCCAAACCCGCAAGGTTATTGGTCAAATGTATTGAAATATTTTGTAAAACATCAGGACGTTAGATATTTGACCTTTGCAACCTTTGCACAGTAAGTAACCCTGCTAGATAGAGTTCCCCCCTTGCTACACTTGTGATCGAGGGTACTGAAACCCGAGTGATTTGACAAGCGGTGGATATTGGCCATGTTTATGATCGTTATTTGAAGTGTTATTGTCTATCATCCTTTGGGGTACATATACAGTCTCTAATTAGTCAGCGGAATAAGTGAATCAAGACTTTCAAGGATAGTTTGGAAGATCACTTTATCTTTTTGTTTCGACTGTATTTACATTTCGTATTTTTTTAAAGAATCGGATATGTAGTTCTGCATGTTGTTAAAAATGATAGTGGTGATGTTAAAATCATATCAATATATATATCATTCTAGGTAATCCCTATATGATGTGTGGGTAGTACAATGTCATAATTTGTCATTTGTTATATCAGACTAAATTAGTTTATATCATTATAAAGTCCTCCCTACATTTTTCTGGACCTGGGAAGGTATAATAACCCATGCTTACTATGTCAGTCTATGTTCAGAAAAAAATAAGAATAAAACCCTCACTCTCTCATTGATTTTCCAAAACAATTTGCCCGAGTCGGAGAATCAAATATGTTTTTGTTTGGCCTTAGCTATTCCAAATAAAGTCGCATATTCCTTATGTCCTTAGATAGAAGTGAACTGTTATCAGGGAGAAGTGGTAAAGGCTGAAGTTCAATTAAACCTTTTTAGCTCACCTCGTCCGTCGTCCGTCCGTCCGTCCTTCCGTCTGTGCGTCTAGCCGTCCGTCCGTCAACAATTCTTTAAACATCTTCTCCTCTGAAACCATCAGACCGATTGGGTTTATATTTACCTCTAGTCTCCCCACTAAATTTTGTTGAAATCAGGGGTTTGGGAGAAAAGATGAACAGACAGATGTACAGAAATGTTCAGTAAATTCCTTTTAATACTAGTATCTGTGCATTCCCATTACAAGCCAAGTCTACTCTGAACTGACAGACATGACACATGTTGTTTATAATCAGGGGCAGATAGAAAGATAAGAGAACTTCTATAGCTATAGGCAGAGTCCCCAGGGAGTGTATTCATGTCATTCATAATTTAAATGAGATTAATAGTGTTTTACATTTGTTTTCTGAAGTTGTCAGTAGCACCATCATTGTTTACAATACAATGGTCATTAATATCAGATTAAATTGATTTTCTCAGAGCTTTAAGTGTGTCTGGCATTTGTAGAATGAGGTTCCCAAAAAAGTGTGGGGGTATATTGGATTAAATTTGTTGGTCTGTTGGAGTGTCCTTCCATCCATTGTTCTGTCCATCCATCCATCAACAATTGTTTTCTTCTCGAGATCTATATGAATTCCCTACCTGTATGTGACTCACATTCAGATTTGTTCAAATAAGTTCACCAGGTCAAATAGGAGGGGTGCCAGGGCCATAACGTTTTCCCTCCATAGTAATTCTAACAACTATTACTACTCAAGAACCATCAAGTCTATTTAGCTTATATTTGTGTATGCAGGGTCCTTGGGTGGCATGTTTAGATCTGTTCCAATGGGGGCCTTTTTGGAAAATCAATTAACTTCAACTCTTAAAAACGAATGTTTATAATTATAAGATGAATAGATATCAGGGATGGGGATTAATGTTTGTTCAAATAGGGGCAGAGACCCCACCCACACTACCTGTAGCTATGCTTACGCTACTGGTATAATAAGATAATGTCATATTCTTGCAGGGATGTCCCCACAGTGTTGGGGAGGTGATTTACAGATTTGTTCAATGAAATGTAATTTTTGAGCTCACCTGAGACGAAGCTATAGTCATCACTTTCATCTGTCACCTGTTCATCTTTCTGTCCGTCCATCAATCTGTCAACAATTCTGTGAACATCTTCTCTAGATCATAAGACTGAATGGGTTCATATTTGGTGGATTTTCCCTAGGTGATTCATATTCAGATTTGTTTTTTTCTTTTTCAAATGAGGTCACTCTTTCAAATGGTTGTGAAGCCAGGGCCATAACTCTTGCCCTCCATGGTAATTCTTAAAAACGACTTCTTCTCATCTACCATCAGATATAGGGTGGGACCCGAGACATAACTGTATGCCTCTATAGTAATACTTAAAATGTCTTCTCAAGAGAGGTTGGACTATTTAGCTTACATATAGTATGGAGGATCCTTTAGTGACTGAGATTCAGATTTGTTAACATAAGGCAACCTGTTAAGAAATGACGGGGCTATGGGGACTTAACTCTTTTGTGTCTAATAAAATCATTAAAATACAAAATTCATTAAAACATCTACCTTGGAACTACTTGACTGTTTTTGGGTCCATGGTTAATTGGGCTTCAAACATGTCTAAATAGTTTTATAAAAAGGTGCTTGTGAGATTGGAAATTTCCAACAATAGAGAAAGTTTGAGATGACAGTTGCCAATCTAAGACTTGGGAGTCTGGAGCCTGGTCGGGAAGGGACATGAGCTGGAGGAGGGGGAGGGGTGATCAGTAGCATACAGTTGGTACATGAAGCCTCTCTATCTACATATCCTGTTTAGATCTACTTTTTTAAAGTGATTATGAAAAGTTCTAACTGTTATGGTCTCCAAAGTCACAGTCTTATCAGTCTTTGCAGTCTGGTGAGCGACCCCACAGTCTTTGACTGTCTTGTTATACCGAATGGATTCTCCCAGTTAACTATAAAAGTATACATCTGAACGGTCTATTATTCATTTAGAGGAGTGTTCAGGTAATAAAAGCAGACGACAGATAGAAAATCAGATAATTGAAGAGCAGAAGGATTCATATTCATAGGTGGAAACGGTTCAGATAATAAGTTCAACCAATGGCCTATAATAACGGAAATTGTCATTCAAGAATTGGTTAACCCTTTACCCAACAGAAGGGCCCTGTGCCAATGCATTCTCTTATATATGCGAGTCGACCATAGGTCGCCTCGCATATATAAGAGAATGCATTGGCTTAACACATTAAAAATTATAAAATTGTTAAAGAATGTAAGAAAAAATGGTAAAAAGTGTTAAAAAAAGATTTTTTTTTAGGCCAATGCATTCTCTTATATATGCGAGGCGACCTATGGTCGACTCGCATATATAAGAGAATGCATTGGCACAGGGTATAACTGTAACTGTCATATTTGTATGGTTCTATTGAGACAGACCGAAGATATTTTAGGCTGTTGAAGCTTTATTTGGCCGGTTTTGGCCGGTTTGTTGGGTAAAGGGTTAAGTGTGGGTTTGATGCAGTCTCATGCAAGCTAGACCAAGATCTAATTACAATCAACTGGGTTTGGAGACTCCTAAGGAATAAATTATTTCAAACAAAGGAATAGCGTCAATGAAATTACTCGCAGAGAGCCATCGCATCGAAGAATGTGATGCTTCGACCATGATGACCAATCAATAAGTTCCTGCAAAAGGCAATTAATATTCACACTTTTTCACTTATTCACACAAGCCACACCCACAGTGTTTGACTGCAGTCTCACTTTATTGCAAACCATGTGTTACATCACACTTGTTAACTGATCAAACTTGGAAAAAGTTATCCATAGTACCCGTTGTTGGTTTAAAAACCAGCTAAGATACCACTGTGTAGGAACTGTTACATCGGAAGTCGTTCTATCGCCGGTTTGTGATGGTTCTTGACTGATTTGTGACGGTTCCTTATGATCGAAATTATACATTTTCACGACTTTTTGACAGTTAAAACACAATTTTGGAGCCATCTAGCTGATCATTCGATTAATTTTTCCATTCCCCTCACAATCGGTTGCCCAAACGAGCGTAATAATAACAAACATTCCATTGTGTGTGCCATAACAACGACGAAAACTGCGAATTTTGATATTTGTTTTGATTCTCTCCTAATCAAGTCTGTTCTCTCTCCATTTAATCGGTTTTATACGGGTAATCCTATGGCTAATATTTGGCAAGATAATGGTTCAAACGGATCATGTCGTGAAACTAACCAAAGATAAAAACAACAAAATATGCATTAAGTTGAAACTTGCACCATTATCATCAATTTCTATGAATTAGACTGCCTTCCTATGCTTATTCCTGTGTTACGCCTATCAAAATTCACCAAGTCGCCAGCTAGTTTGAAAAATAACGCGTTTTGCAGGCCCAACATTGCCATGAATCAATATTAGCCGGTTAACTATAGTGTTATTTCATAGCGCTGGACTTCGGAAAGTATGAGCATAGACGCGATATATAGAGTTATCTGTCTTGCATTTTATGTTGTCTATTTTCGTAGACGCATTTTAATCAGCAAAAAGCCAAAAAATAAGACGTTAGAAGTTCGTCGACACCCATACATTGTTCTGATTACACAATTTATGAAGTTTATGTTTGGCATCCTCTTGCTGGATGCTGATTATATAGGTTAGGTGCTAGAATTCGTTATTTCTTTATTGCACTTGTTCTGCTGTTCGGGATAATCTGACGAGCAATCACTCGGGGTTTGTTCTAACTTCTAAGCCTCTAGACAGTGAAGCCATGCCACTCAGGTTCCTGTTAAGAGATACCACAAAAACAACAAATCATGCAATTAATTGTATCCACTCGCCTGTAAGAGGGAATAATTGTTTTATACTAGTAAGGCCAAACCTTTTTATTTTACTGCTTTACGGATCCGCCGACCCTGTTTTCTGTGGCCCGACAAGGAAATAAAAATCAAATATAATTTTTTGTTTTATTTTCACCACCGACCTTAGCTGTTTCTTCTTATCAGTAACAAATTATCTAACCACATTTCACTGGTGATTAAAGATGCATAGGACCCACCAACTATAGATATCTCTGGCTTTAATTACTTTTAACTACATCCAAGATGAAAACTGAGAAGTCATCTTGAGTTTATATGCTTCTGCCACCAAGATACCTGTATGCTTTCTATAAATCTTGACATCTCTTTAAAACTTTAAATGGCCTTTAGAATACATTTTGTATTCCTGGGAATTTATGGTGATCTTTATGACCAAAGACCAATAACAGTCCACAAGGTTTCTTAGATAGGAATGACAAGCTAATGAGTATGTGAATTTGCTCAAGTTACACATTCACTCTTTATCACTAGCACTAATATCACCATTCCCATGTGTGTATTAACCCTCTCTATACTAAATACTCATTAACCAGACAAGTAGATTCCTTAGGAAATGTTCAGATAATAAGTTCAACAAACGGCCATAGACCGTTTTCTAAACTTATTATCTGAACATTTCCCACCAACTAATAGGAATCCTTCTGCACATATATTATCTGTCGGCTACTTATTTTTCCATGACATCCATCCAGATGAATAATGGACTTTTTCAATGTATACATTATAACTGAATGGGGGAGTCCATTTATTTAATAATTAAAATGTTGAGCAAAAACAAGCTCTTTATTTCTGGATTTTTTCAATATTATTCAATATGAGCTATGTTTCAAAAAATAGTACATGTACTGGATTTGAATTTTGTGATATACGTCCGAAAACTGTTCTCTGTAAGTGACTGACAGAGAATTATGAAGACACAATTACCACCTTAGCGAATGTCCAAAAAAAAAAATTGATTCAAGCATTTTTATTTCTATTTTTTTTCCGACCGACCCTACCAAAACAACGTTAAAAAAATCCGTAAAGCATATCTTTTGTAATGTTAAATAAAGTAAAAATTGGATGAATTGAAAGCTAAAATTATTTGGTCACCCGCCTTTGACTTACTATAGCAGTCGCCCCGAACATGCAAGATCACCCCCTGGGCATCTGGTCTTGGGCACGAGTAGTCACGCATCCTCAGGGATATTCCTGAATGTAAATACGGGTACCAATACTAAACCTTTAAAAGTAACTCAATCAGCCAATGGAAGTTTTACAAAATCATGTGACTATTGGTCAAAAGAGTACAAGTGAAGTCGGGCCCATGTGATGTCGACCCCATATGAAGACCCAAATACGAAGACGACCCGACGCGAAGTCGACCTGAGAGAAGTCGGCCCCGATGATTAGATTGGAATTGAATATTTTTATTATTTTAAATGAGCACGGCTGACAATTACACTTTAAATGAACACATTATTATTACAATGTGTGTATGTACATAAGGAGGGACTTTCCTCAGTCATTGTTGTAAAATTAACTAAGGGAACAATTTCAATATATTGTTGGTGTGAAATTTCCATCCAATCTAGTGTAAGGTATGAAATTTGTAACTGTTGAAAAATTTGACCAAAGTTTGGGGCATACACCAATTAATCACCCCTCCCTGACCAAGCCCCACCCCCTCCCCACCACGCATATCCCCCGGCCACGCAATAACATATCAATGATTCAGTTGAACATGATTTCATAAGATATGGTCATGTCTGGGCGACGAACATGCATAAATGTCCCTTAGGCAGGACTTTCGAGGAAGAAATATGTTGGCATCGAACATTGTCCCACCTGGATATTTAAGTAATGGCCCTGTATTAATTAAATGAATATAACATCTCATAATCTCCTAAGAGTAATTTCTATTACCATTGGTATTTATATAGGCAGGCATGATTATGATATTATACCCCTCGGGATGTTCAATATTTGGTTTCTGTCAATTAATGTCACTTACTATTATTATTAGGTATTTATTATATAATTTCTTAATATACCTGTTGTATTATTTAAATGGCATAAGCTACAGTCATTATCTGGTTTAAAATGTCAGATACACAAGACAATATTCGGCGCAAAGTGCAGAAATCGTTCGAATAAATCTTATGTATAGAACCGTCCAGACCTGTTTACTTTCCCGATTTCGGCGGGAGTCTCCCGATTTTGTGTCATTTCTCATGTGCTCCCGATCGGGAAACCAAATCTCCCGATTTCAAAAGATAAACCCCAAATTAGCCGACGGCTGTACCAAGCATTAAGCCATGCACGCTATAGTGTTACAAATCAATTAGGAATATATCGCCTGCGAGTCAAACAGTGACAAAATGTTGACACAATGTTGACTCTCTTTTGTTTAACAGCGTTGAGTAAGTAAATGCGGTCTTCAATGTCCAGACAAGGATTATAATATATCAAACAAGAAGCTGTGACCCCCTGCTGATGGTGGAGGTACGTTCTCCCCCTGGAAATTTTTTGAAAATCCATTGCATTCCGAGCTAATCTAGGGCTCTTTGTGTCAGTATTTTGAATTTTACTGAGAGATCAATTTGATCAAGTTTCTCAGGCATAACTTTGGAAATTTGTATATATGTATCGATTGGAAATTCTTATATAAAGTTATTGTCATATATATTTTGGTTCAATGGATTATGCTTATCCTGCTTGAAATGAGACTTACCATTAATACTCTAATTCATATAATAGGCTATTTTCTAAAATTCAAGTGAGAGACACATACCGTTACATAATATACTAGTACAGAAATAATTAAGTTAGTAATTACTATTAGTACTAATCCCTATGTTCATTTGGTGTTATGAGATCCCACCTGATAATCAGGTTGATTTGATCAAATTGTCACTGTTCCTGTACTGTATTTGATTGAAATACTGAAGTCTGAAGGCTGAATGATAACAAACCTGAACTAAACTATTTGAAGTTTTCACAGATGAAAGCTAGATAAAGCCAAACATAATTTTACAGTATGATTCCAACTGTTAAACTTAAATCTTTTTGTACACTTAAATGTCTTGTGTCAATATATATAAATACATAAATGTTTTGCATCTTGTTATGATATGAATTGAGACCTAAATTGAAAAAAAGTATAAATTAAAAAAAAAAATTGTTTAAATTTTTGTCCAATTTATTTTTGGGCGCCTGGAGTTTGGGCGCCAAACCGGTAAACGGTATGAAAAACGGCCTGGATATGTCCCTGGTTAAATCATGTGTGTTTATTATACATCTTGTCACTACCTTTTGTGATTATGTTAAATCATTTGAAAGATAAATCGTGTAGCGCAGATTGCTCCCATTTTTTTCGACACAACTGGCTTGACAGAGGTTTAAGCAAATTATTATGTTCAGGGATAATCCTGGGTAGCACCAGGTGCCGATATTAGGCCCTATTCCCAATGCAAAATAGACTTGATTTTTCCCAATTTACAGTCTTAAAATTCCCAATCTCATTCTCCCAAGTTGACTTTATGTCAGTCATCTCATCGGTTGGTGGGCTCTTCCTCTTTTATCAACAGCAGTATCGGCCACTATAACAAGAAAACCGAAACATTTTATAACGCAATTCAATGGCATAGCAAAACTCTATTCTTAAAGGTACTCAATCTGATCAGACATTCCTAAATTACTATTTCTTTGGCTTCGGGGTAAAAAATATTTGATTCAAGTCGAGGAACCCACCCATCAAGGCTTAGGGTGATTAGATATTGATTTTTGAAGTTTGCTATTTCTATTGTTTGTGGACCAGAAGCACGTGGTCAAACGGACGAAGATGCGGATGAAGATGGATAACCCTAAAATCAAGTGGTTATTTGCAAATAACCCTTTCCAAAAATAGCCAGGATTATCACTTGTCACCTACACAAATGGGCAGTGTCACTAATCAATCAAAAAAGTGAATAGTGCTTTATTTGGAATATTTGAAGGGGGACTGTACTTAATTGTTGTTGTTGGTTTCTATATTCTCTGTTTCGTAGAATGAGGTCACCAGATTTACATTATTTGAGTACGAAGTAACTGCCGAGAATACCATAAGACTATGTTACAGATGGCAGATAAGCTGAAATGCAAAAATTAAACACTCCCCATCAAGATATTTAGTTTTGAAAAGTTTTCAGGCAATATATTTATATCAAATAAATGTTACATTATATGCATACCAATATAATACTAGTACCGAGTATCAACATCTTTTTTGTGACATGTTGCTCAATCCACTTCCCGTCATTAATTTGATTACGTCTTTTGACATGGAAATTCGTAACTTAGTTTATGACTGCAGCCATAAAGTAAATTATATTAAATTATTAAATTTGATTTGAAGATAACCTATTAACCTGAACGTTTACAGAAGACAGCTTTGACTCAAATTAATTATTTTTCTATACATTATCGATATTAGATCATTGTTATTACCGGGAATTTATTGAAATTGGCAAACAGCACCCCTTTAATATTAATGAGCTGTCGCAAGCTGGGGATTCCCTGAGTCTCTAGACCCAGTTGATTGTAATGAGATCTTGGTCTTGCTTAAGTGAGACTTGGATTGATGACAGGATGGTTGACAGGCAGCCCAAGACAATTATTGGTATGTGCGTTTATTGTCACATGCAACAGCTGTGCACCTATTAATGCAATAACTTGAACAAATGTCAACCAATTTCATTGATATTTGGTATATGAATCTTTCATAACAATATCTCGATCAATTTCAAAAACCATATTTGTCCGATTTTTTTTACATGGCCCTTAGTTTGTCTCTTTTTAGAAATTTAATCAATTTTGCATTTATAGCAGGATAATTTGAACAAACGTCAACCAATTTCATTCATATTTTGGCCATTTTCACAAACATTGATCAAATTGAAAAACAAAAATACAGGATCATTGAGAAAATTGAAATTAACTTAAAGTCAATTGATTAAGAAAGACACTACTAGCAGCTAATCATCATTGGTTTAATAAGTAAGCTTGCGCGACTTCTGATAAATTATTATACAGACCTACCTCGGCAAGTAACTGCTGACTGATTAACTATTACCAAGTGACAATAACCAGAGCGATTGTTGACTAGAGGCTTGAAAGTTGAAACATTTCGGCTGAATGAAATTCTCTTTGGCAATTTTTGAAAAAAAATATGGACAATGGTAGTGTTCAAACGATTAGTCGACAAATAATCGTCGATGTTGGTTTGTCGGAAAATCGACTCTAACTTCCACAGTCGACTAGTCGGAATACAGTATATAATCTCATCAGCTGGCCTTGACAATGCATGGTTTCACTAAATGTGGGTCAGAAAAGCAGTAAAGATAGCTAGTCTATGTCCAAGAAGCTTTCCAAAGTCCGAACATATGTAATAATGTCGAGCTTGACATAGAACTACGCCGAAACGGCGAAATTGTCATGAAACGACAACCATTAACTTGCTGAAAAAAATTATTCTTTTTATATATATACTCCCTATACCGCGGACGCAACAATTCGTAGTGCGCATTTTTAACCAACACAGGTAAAGAGGGAGGGGCTTCCACAAAAGTGTTCGTCGATATTAACTGAGTCTAACTCTCCGCTTGCTACGTATGCCTTACGGAAGTTATGGCAACTTGTGGCCTATGTACGCATCATCGTATATATACTCATTATAATGTGTGTCACACAGTGTATGTGTTTTTTTTTTGTTTTTTTTATTTTGATCTGACTCGGGAGACTGAGTATCGTTTATTTTCTATACTCTGGCAGGGAAGTATTTATTTGATTTCATGATTAAACAGAAAATCCCTCAATTATTTCCTCAATTATTTATTCTCATTATCATCGTAGATTCGTCGGGAAATTATTTGCGATCGGTGGGTAGAAATTCTAGAGCACCGGGTCATTTGCAACAAAACCACGTGACGTGTCACGTGATTCAATTCTCCGATCACAGTAGAGTGTAAATATTGTGATGATGGCACGGAATTTGTAATTTTCTTTCACATGTGTTTCATTAGTATAAGGTTGGTGACTAGTCGACGTCGACTCGACTTTTGGGGTTCGACTAGTCGACTCCAGAATCCCAGAGTCGTTTGAACACTAGACAATGGCCAATTTGGCAACCGCAAACAGTGCAAACCCTGTTGCAGAGGATAGATGCAATGGAAACTTAACATGCTCTACGCTTTTGAACTTGGAATTATTATTATTATTATTATTATTATTATATATATACATTTAAAAACGCATTAGACATCAATTAGTTTCAATGCGCTTTACATAAAAAGGTACACAAAAGTTCACAATAAAAAACAATTGGTCAACAACTAAGAATTTAAATTATGGATTAGGAGCTATAAACAGTGAGTCGTTAAAACTATACACAGCGGTAAAAAATAATTAAAACTCAAATAAAATTCATTGCATTTAAATATCTGATTTGAAGCTAAGAAGTGGATGCATAATCTACTGTTTTTTATTTGTCTGTTGCAATTTGAAGCACAGACGGAAAAGGTGTGTTTTTAGTTCTCACTTGAATGCTGACAAAGTGTCACAACGTCAGATGTTGAGCGGCAGCCTGTTCCAAACAGATGTAGCGACCTCCTGGAACGATCGGTGTCCATAGTTGTTATAAGGCTTATTTGTGGTTTTAATGTTCTGGCAGCTGGATATAGCGTGAGTCCGAGCTCCGACCACTCGAGCATTGACCACAAACATTTCTGATATGTATGGCGGATTTACTGGCAGATAGAGTTATAGACAGTCACTGCACATTTACTGTAGAAAGCACCAGGTTGTAAATGAGGATCATCATCATCAGGTTAACAGGTTGATTGAGGTCTGAGGGATTTGCCAATGAGAACGGTGGAACCTTCAATATGATCCTCTCAAGTGATTGGTCTATGGGATGAAGGATGCCAGCACAGAACAGCACAAAAGCGCTAGCAAGAGAATAACAGAAAACTGGAAAAGCAAATTTTGATTGTGAGAAATTGATGTTTTGTTTGCCACTTGAAAATCTCAACCGAAGTAGTCAACTTTGTATTTCCAGAGAAAATATATCAAATTCAGTACATGATAGAAATGTTAAAGTGGATATATCAGTCTTTAACATGGATGACAAGTATACTGATGTTTAAAATCTTCATATGAATAGAATGTCACAAGATATAAACGTGATGATAAGCAAAGTATGAGTGTTCATATATAACTTTTTATCTGTTTATTTAAAGATGCTCAATATCTTCCAGACTACAATTACAACAACATCATAATGTTTACAAATACTGATTTCAAGACTAAACATAGCTATTGGCAATAAAATACAGATAAAACAAAAGATGGGGTATATTATTTGTCTATAAAGGCATAATAACGTGGTTTATTTTTCACCGAATGTGATAAGAAAACTCATTTCAAGAAACTGGCTGTTCAATTTTTAAGCAGTACAACCAGTTTCTTGAAATTTAATTTTCTTGTCGCATTCGGTGAGAAACCTATCCTTTGAGTGACCTGCTTTACGGGTTGTTTGCCTTCAATAAATCTATGGCGATAACACTTTCTTGTACTGCCATAATGGGCAGGGGTCCTTTCGAGTGAATGAAGTGGACCAGATATGTGGGTGGTTCAAAAGTATACCCCTATATTATCAACGGGCCATGTTCAAGAAAATCCCATGCAGAAATAAGGCCGGTGACACTTAACAAACACTGATCACCCAGTTTACCCATCACCACATGATTCCGTTGAGGGTCAATGTTTAAAGAGTGATTTTTGAAAATGGCAAACTTTCCAATCAAGCAGCAATCAGAAGAATGTTAGAAAACTATCGTGACAATTAACTACCGCAATGTACTGCATTTACCATGTTGTCAATTCGTTCAAAATTTCAACACAATCGGATGAATAACACAGGAGATATAGGCCATTACATGAGGGGGGGGCTTACTTTTTTTGAGGTGTTTATTATATTATATAAAATTAGCTTGGAAGAGATAGACCATCTTTAAATTCAATAAATAACAGCACTCTTGCTTGTTTCATTTAGATCTGAAGAACAACTATTTGGAGATGTAACTCCTGGTTCATCAATGACAAGCAGAACGATAAATTCTATAGAGACAGCAGATTTGACTCTGACCGCTCCGGTTGATTCACAACATGAGGATGCTGTAGGTGATAACATGAAAATTGATGGCAGTGACTCAGATTATCAAGCTTCTGATTCTGATGGTGCCGACGTAAAACCAAGCATTATAACAACCAGAAGTGGGAGGAAGTGCATGAAAAAATCTAACGATTATGTTTACTTTTCTGACTCTGACTTGGCAGATTCTGAGGATGACGATTCTGAAATTGAATCATCTGATTACGAAGAGGAAGATCTATCATTTGATCTTGAATCGGATGATATGGAATCAGATGTTGAGTTGACGTTTGAAGAGTTAGAGAATCTAAAACCTGAGATTAAAGGAGAAACGATAGTTTGTAAAGTGTGCAAGGCATATTTTTATTCTCTGACAGAATATGAAAATCATAAGGAAAAACATAAGAATAATGTTACGAAAAATACTTATATATGTTCAGTTTGCAAATGTCAGTTTACAACTCTACACGGGCTGCATGGTCATAATCGTGTGCATAATAAGACCAAGGAAGATAGGTTAAAGATAGGACAGTGTGATCTTTGTGATTTTAAGGCTAAAAATGTTAGAACATTGAAACAACATTTGGCCATGGATCATAAAATAATTCCGGCTAATCACATGGTATGTGAAGTTTGCGGTGATTTAATACACAAAACAAGAATCATTGACCATTTAAAGAAATTCCATGAAACGAAAGTAAAAACTATTTTCTGTGATCAATGTTCCAAAGAGTTTATAGATCCGAGGATGCTCAAGCATCACATGTTAACACACATGGAGAGGACAATCCCATGTGAGTTTGCTTCTGTCGGCTGTGATTATCTTGGAAGGACTTCAAATGAAGTTAAAAAGCATGCAAATGTAAAGCATGTGATTGGGCGAAGA
The DNA here is from genome assembly GCA_032622095.1 of Siphonodentalium dalli. Lineage (NCBI taxonomy): Eukaryota > Metazoa > Mollusca > Scaphopoda > Gadilida > Siphonodentaliidae > Siphonodentalium > Siphonodentalium dalli. Next base: position 95,706,216 of record CP136064.1, read on the forward strand.
TTCAAATGTACTTACGATGGTTGTGATTGGACGTTTTACAACAATAATGGACTTAATAATCACATCAATCGCGTTCATCTTCAGCGGTTTGAATTGGAATGCAAATGGCAGGATTGTGGAAGATTATTCAAATCTAAAAAAAATTTAGATGTTCATATGCGCATCCATAGGGAAGATCGACCACTGAATTGTGAATTTTGTGACTATTCTTGTCGACAACGGAATGCGCTGAACTGGCATCTCAAGAAAACGCACAACAAGGATGTGAAAGTGAAAAGACGAAAAGGATATTCAGAAAAAACACTAAATGAACTGAATCCTGAAGGCAAGCCTGCGGGGAACATGAATGAGGACGCTGGTGATGAGAACATGAATGAGGATGCTGGTGATGAGAACATAAATGAGGATGCTGATGGTGAGAACATGAATGAGGATGCTGGTGATGGGAACATGAATGAGGATGCTGAGAGTTTTGTGGACTCTGAAGGGGTAGATCAAGACTGAAAGCATGAAACATAGATAACCTACAGTAATGCCCTAATTAATCGACTCTTTAACCACAGGAGAATTATGGGTAACTTTTCAGGATTTAGTTGGAAATATGGCTTGTTGCCATTCAATGGAAAGCTCTCAGGGAGAGCTTTCCGATGAAAGGCAACACGCCATATTTCAGACTAAATCCTGAAAAGTTACCCATAATTCTCCTGTGGTTAAGGAGTTGATTAATTAGGGCATTACTGTAACTGCTTCATGTTCAGCTGTCTTGAACAAATACCAGGGAATCCTGTTTATACCGTCATAACATATTATGTCAGTATCAACCAAATTCAACTGGTGACAAGTCTGATTGAAGGTTTTGAGAAATGGATGTAGATTTGTAGGCATTCCATGGAGTATGGAAGCAAGTTTGTCTGACATTTTGACATATTTTATGGAACGCAACAAAATCAACACCCATTTGTTATATTTACACTCAACTGGCATACTAAATGAGCATTTATCACCCACTTTCAACGGTATTATAGTAGTGCATTGCAAGTTTATTCCATAGAATATGTAAGTCTATTTGGCCCTATGTGCAATGTCACATGACGTGATTTCAACCAACCGAAGTCCTACATTCAAATCCTGCAGCATGAATGCTGGTTCTAATTAAAATTAGACTCTCGAACATCTCCGCATTGCAAAGTCTAAAGGAAATAGCTGGGATTTCCATTACCACTAACAAGCATTATCTGAGTGTCGGCCAGTCACAACATTTATCAGTAAACTGATGCAGCCAATCAGGTGATTGTCGGAGTTCCTATACAGCGGTTAATTCGGCACATTGCTAAAAATAGCACAATAAAATTTCTGTCACAGTGATAATTTCCCAGTGTTCATAAAATTAGAGATTATGACAACTAATTAAACAATAAAAGCATCTGTGAAGAGTCCATAATTAACTAAATGCAAGGAGAATAGAATTACGTATTTAACATATTTCAACAGTTAACACCTGTTTGAAGTGGGGGATTTAAACAAAACCGACAGGCGATATATGTCAATCGTAAAACTATTTGTGTGCTGTGACATCATAATTCATATTTATAGTGGCGATAAATTGACACACAGCTATTTCCTATAGACTCTATATAACGCGGCGCTGTTCAAGAGTCTAATTTTAATTAGAACTGCATAAATGCATGCACAAGTGCAGCCCTGTTAAAGACATATTAAGGACTTGTTCGGATGTTTGAAACTGATAACTTAGTACTCAGGCTTGGAAACATGAGGAAGCGAATGGATAACATTACAAATTATTTAAATTTGATTATTAATAACTATATTTACAGAACAAAATTTACAACGGACCAACTATCTATGAATGCTTTAATTGCAGAACTCAACTTTAGGTATAATTGCGAAAAATACAATGCATACTGCAGACTTGAACCAAGACTTGTTCAATACCAAATGGCTTCTAATAATGAAACGAGCACTTGAAAACGAAATCCGATAAGATACAACACTTTAAAGGCCGGTCGAATATATATCGCAATATTATATTGGTAGAATAGAAAGTCGAAATATCACCAGTCATTGACTGATTGTTTGTAAACAACGAAATAATTTGTCGGCAATGAATTACTTGCACACAAGAACAAAGGGTAACAACTCTATTAATATAGCACCCCCTCGCATATATAAAAGAATGCACTGGCTTACAAGGTCATGGTAAATATTGTTAGGCCAATGTATTCTCTTATATTTGTGAGGCTCGCATATATAAGATAATGCATTGGCATAGGGTTTTCGCAAAAGGAAGCTAAAGTCATGGAAGGGTAAAGCTGAGGAAAAATATCTGCTAATTAACTGAGCTGCGAGTGTCACTATAAAATTATGACATCTAATGATGTAACTTCTGTCATATTTTTGTCATCTTCATTCAGAGTTAACCTGACATCAGTGTATAAACTCCCTCTGCGCTAAGCTCTTATGTCACTGTACATGCCTATAATACACATGGTAATTATAATGAAAATGAATTTATGACTGAAGTCATAAATTAATTTTCATTATAATTACCATGTTGTTTGCATCGTTCATAGAGCACACATGTGTTTTTTGCACTAATCCATGGCTCAAATTCAGTCATATTGCATATATTATGTTGAGTATAAAAGGAGATTGTCCCACAAATGGTCAGATTTAGTGTACAGTACCCCTTTAAGTTGTCTGAGGTCAACGGCATCTATCTCATGAAACGCTACAGTCAATTTATCCCAGTTTCTATTTTCACTGACCAGATTGCAAACATTTTGGGTATATAATTAATTATTAGTGCCCTTTTAAGACATCTGATTCTGAGGTAAACGTGACATATCTAATAAGATTTCCCAGGTCAAATTACCCATATGTAACAAAATTCAGTGCGAGGATCCAAAAGTTTGGTCGTCTCCTAGCCAAAATATATATAAAATAATTATTAGTGCCCTTTTAAGATGAATGGGACCTATCTAATAACACTCCCTGGATCAAGGTATCCCTATTTAAAAAAATTCAGCTCCGATGGTCCAGCCGTTTGGTCGCCTATGAGCGGACAAACAAATGAACAAACAAAACTGAGTTTTATTGATATAGATGTACATATATTTACATACACCTATTACTGCTTCCGACTTTCCCATAGCAGTTATTTTCCAATAACAGCATATAACCCTCAGTCAAGCCTAAGTTTAGTGTGCCTGTCATTTGCAGAATGAGGTCCCCAGAGGGTGAATTTAGTGATACTATGCTGCATGTTGGGCTAGCATCACTAAATTCACCCTCTGGGAACCTCATTCTGCATGGCCTCATCTGTAATGGGAGACATAGACTCAGATTGAAGTTCCATGGTGAATGTACACCCATTGCGAACCTCGATTATGCAATGTGTTGTCTGCCAATTTGGAGATATAAAGAAACTAAACTAAAAAAGAAATAGAATCTAAATAAAGAAGTTTCTTTAGAAATTTGATAGTAAAGAAACTTTCCAGAGAAGATGAGGCCTGAGCGGAATGAGGTCCCCAGAGGGTGAATTTAGTGTTGCTATCCCACTATGCGGGATAGCATTAGCATCACTATATTTACCTTCTGGGGACCTCATTCTGCGCTAAAATCAGGCTTGCCCTCGGTAATAACTGGAGATTGCTTGAGTATTCATCAGGTTTGGATTTGGCAGTGTGCCAGAAATCTATTTCGGTCTATAAAATTAGTGTACGATTTATCCAGCCAAATAATAGTGCTGTTGTTTTTTTTCTGCTGTACATAATTATTGTTTTTCTTAGTATAACATAACCACTTGATTAAAACAAAAGGAAGAAATAATGTGTTATGATTGGATGAACTGAGATTAGAGTGATCTAAAACAATCCTAATTGTCCCCCGACATTCCGTCAGAGGACTATAGTAATGACCCTGGTCCGTGCATCCTGAACTTTTTCCGGGCCTGTATTCTATTATTTTCTGGTCAATTTTCTAAAAAATTGGCACATATATCAACCAGCTTGGGAACCTGTGATTTTGAGTTCTGTCGAACTCATTTGGCAGAGTTATTGCCTCTTATGCTTTGGCGAGGTCGGCAGGCAGGCATCCTTCCGGGTGCAAGACCTTTAGCACGATAACTCAAACAAACGTCAACCGATTTCATTCATATTTTGTTATATGGGTCTGTTTCAACATTAATTCGAATGAGTTAGAAAACCAGGTTTGTCCAATCTTTTATACAAGATTTATCGGACTTAGTTTGTCTATTTTTAGCGATTTTGATCGTTCGCGACAGTTAGGATGATAACTCAAACAAACTTTGACCTATTTCCTATTTCGATATTCGGTATTTGAGTCTAGGATCACCTCTAGATGGGAGCTCTAAATTTTGAAAAAATGTTCCATGAAAAATATGGCCACCGGCAGCCATCTTGGATTTTAATCTTTGCATCACTAACACTCTTTTTAGCACACCCTATAGAGCATATCCCTCATATGATCATCACCAAACTTCATATGGATCGTCTAGATAGGAGCTTACCATTTTTTACGAATTCTGTTTAAAAACATGGCTGTCAGTGGCCATCTTGGATTTTACTCTTTGTATGACTAAATCCTTTAACACACTTTACAGGTCACATTTGTCATCCAATCGTCACCAAACTTCATGTGGATCTTTGGGGTGACCTCTAGATGGGAGGCTCCCTTATTTCCCCGATATTCATTTTAAAAAACATGGCTGCCAGCAACCATCTTGGATTTCAAAATGAATCAATAACCACACCATGTACCCCACATTTATTGGAGAATTGTTTTGAAACTTTACAGGCTTGTATAGGATCACCTCTAGATGGGAGCTATCAAATTTTAACAATTTTCGGTGAAAAACATGGCTGGCGGAAGCCATCTTGGATTTTACTCTTTGCATGACTAAATCCCAAAATCCCATGGCCACATTGACAGCATTGTTTAGTTCCTAAATAAATATGTTTTGTTCATTCATGAAAATATGGACAGAATTCCATTTCCAATATTGCGTTCATTAATTTCAATGTTGTATTATCTTTTCAGTTTTAATTTTTTCAACAATGTTCATGTTTATTGATATTTCATTAAAATTAGATAAATATAATCAAATAGTCAATGCCATATCCAATGTGTTCACAATTGCATTTATCAGTTTATTATCGTAACAATGTTCATGTTTATTAATATTTCATTAAATTCAGATAATTATAATAAAAGTGTCAATGCCATGTCCAGAGGACTTAACTCCTTTCTCAGTAAGAATTATATTCTCAGAAAGAATTATATGAAGCTCCTAAAATATTTTCTTTGAAACTTTTTGGGCTGATTTAGTTTAGCTTATAGTTGTATAGTCCAAGTCTTCTCGTACTAAAACTAGCTAAGATTTTGGGATGGAGATGCTAGTATTTAGTCCGAGTTCCAGGCCCATGCATTCCTATGACACGAGTTACGCCCAGGATCTGTGGCGGGAATCTGTGGTGTATTTTACTCGATTTACCTAACAAAGCAATACATGATGCTATATACATCGGAAAGAGTGACATCTTATGGTCATAATGGTGTATAATAATCTAACTTTAATGTTAAATTACACATAGAATATTCCGGTTGATTGCCACAAACATCGTTGTTTTTTCTGTTTGTTTACTTAACTGAAAGCCGAACTCAGGTTCCGAAGAACTTCGGCATTGTCCGGTGTTTGTTTTGGCCGAGACGAATTTCGATACAAACAAAATGGCGGCCCCCATGATATTCTAATGCTCATTGTGCTTACACTGTTTTAAACTGTGAGATGGTTGTAATTCCTGTAATTTATTTAATGTATTACATTTATATCTTCAATATGTATTTAATCTATGTATTTATTTATTTATTGTCACGTATAATTACGATTACAATGGAGAATTCATCGTGCGTGGTTGATTGAAAATCTACGGAATATTTTCACCGGAAAATGCCGAACGCAGTTCGCAAGGTCAACTGAGTTCGCATACTTTAAAAAATATGTAAACACTGCGGCAAATGTTTCTTTTCACATTAAATTACCGCTTTCAATTCACAACCGATGTGGGTTTCAGATCAAATAGCATGTCTTCTGCGGAAACTATCCGTTTATTGTAGCAATTGTGATATTTTATTTCATATAATTGTGGTTTTATTTGAGCGGGTCACTAACGCTTAAGTCGTGTCATAGGAATGCATGGGCCTGGAACTCGGACTAAATACTAGCATCTCCATCCCAAAATCTTAGCTAGTTTTAGTACGAGAAGACTTGGACTAATAGTTGTATGGAGGGTCTTTGATCAACTGGGATTCAATTCACATGAGGCAAACTAGACGAAAGTGGGCGGAGCTTGGGAACAAGCCTTGAAATAGTGTGTCTGTCATTTGCAGAATGAGGTCCCCAGAGGGTGAATTTAGTGATGCTACCCCGCATAGCGGGCTAGCATCACCAAATTCACCCTCTGGGGACCTCATTCTGCTTACACCTCAGCAGAATGAGGTTCCCAGAGGGTGAATTTGGTGATGCTAGCCTGCTATGCGGGGTAGCATCACTAAATTCACCCTCTGGGGACCTCATTCTGCAAATGATAGACACCCTATTTCAAGGCTTGCTTGGGAACTTAACCCTTTCTTTACTCATTGATGAGTAAATTCCCTTAGGAAATGTTTAAATAATAAGTTCAACAAATGGCCATAGTTGAACTTATTATCTGAACATTTCCCACCAATGAACACAAATCCTTCTTCAATTGTATTATCTGTCATCTGCGTATATCTCCTAATAAGCACTCCTCCAAATAAATAATAGACCATTCCAATTTATCTATATACAAAAATAGTAGGATCGGTCTGTCTGTCGGGATTTTTCTCCCAGACCCCTGGACAAATTCAACCAAATTTGTTGTGGTGACTCGGGGTACCCTGGCAGATGTTATAATGACCTTAGTTTTTTCAAAATTTTGATTTAAATGTTTTTTATTTTATTTATTTTTTAAATATGGTTTTGTTAAACGGCTCTGTCTAAGATCAAAATGTGTGCGAAGTGCACACGGGGGAGGCCCCTAATGCACAAAGGGGCTGCAGTCCCCCTCCACCCTGAATAAAGGCTCCCAAAGGGAGCCTATTTCAGCTAGTACTTTTATAACTGAATGGTAGATTCCAAAGATTTAAAGACAGGGTTAATAACTTTCCCGCCGATATATTATTTAAAGGTACTCAATCTGATTCGATGGTCCCCATATAATCAGATTCCAATAACAACATTTTTAGAAATGCCACTTCAGTTATCAGAATCGATTAATTGCCCAAAAATAATGCTAACCACTGACAACTATAGTATAAAATTGCCCGAAACATGTTATTTGTCAACATGTTGTTCGACGAAATATGGCCATATTATCAACAGAAAGCCTCTTGATTTCAGAGTTATCCATCTTCATCCGCAATTTGGTCTGAGACCATCGGCTCGTCGACTGTTTACTGGGCCACTAATAATTAATGATGGTGAAAAATAATATGTTTCAAAAATTGATATCTAATAGCTTTGATAGGTGGGTTCCTTGACTCGATTCAAATATTTTTTCCCCCCAAATCCAAATAAGCACATGTAGTAATTGAGGGGCTCTTAATCGGATTATGCATCTTTAAAGTTACTTAAATTACCAGGATTTATATTATATAACCTCTTGGCTGCTGTTCGTCCATACTGAATGTGGTTGTAAAATGTCATGCTGTGTGCTATATGTCAGAACTCACATGTCCATACTGATTATGCACTAATTTCAGCACACTAGTAGTCGCTCATTTGTATCAATAAATAAAATTTAGAAATTATTGCATTGGAACCAGTGTATCTTGACGTTTGAAACTGTGTATGATATTCCAGGGTTGTGAATGATAATGGCTTTTGAACGCAATGATATCATATCCATGGGTGAATATATTAGTGCAAATAAACTGAGTAATATTCCAACAATCACATATTGTAACAAATAAATCATACAGACAACACTATTAAAGCACGTATACATGTAAATGTAAAAAATAAAAATAATATCTATCCTCATTATATCCTTGAAAAGTTTCCTTTTAGGAGATGAGTTTTCAAAGTTATGATAATGTAACATAATATTACCCTAAGACTACTGTAAACGACATATATGTCGTTCTACCCGCCAATCATAAAATGACATTCCATTGTATACATGAACTTTATAACAGAGTGGGAATATCCATTTAGTATAGAAAAGGTTAAACTGACATGGTTCATTGTATGGGAGGCCATGGGAGGCCAAATTCACATTTGAATCCATAAAAATATAATAAGATGTGTAATTTTGCAACAGGGATATTATATATATATATATAAATATGGGCAGATAATACATGAAATTTCAGTATTTAGACCTTTAATTATATACTATATATTATTTTTTATAGCAATTTTTCAGTTGTTTTAATACCTTGCATAAAAGTGAAACAAATGCTCTTCAATCATACCATAACAGGAGTAAACTAAAGTAATGTCCTAAATAATCAATCCCTTAACCACAGCAGAATTATGGTAAATTTTTCAGGATTTAGTCTGAAATATGGCTTGTTGCCATTCATCGGAAAGCTCGAATGTCGAAGGCTGATATGAGGTTACTTTGGGCTGATATCAAGCCTTACATGTATATCAAACCAACCAAGTATTATCCTATTTATTAATTAGTAATGAATTTATTAATTAGTAACTGACAACTCTTTCAAATGAGTGACATCACAGAAATCAATATCAACACATTATTTAGTAATAAAGTAGAATTCCGGAATGTTTTAAAACCATATTACTTGGGATTTTGATGTTGTAAAATGATATTACTCTGTTTAGGGGCCAAGCTTGAAATAGTGTGTCTGTCATTTGCAGAATGAGGTCCCCAGAGGGTGAATTTAGTGATGCTAGCCCACTATGCGGGATAGCATCACTAAATTCACCCTCTGGGAACCTCATTCTGCAAATGACAGGCACACTATTTCAAGGCTTGTTAAGGGCTAATTGAAGTGATATTCATTTAGCTCGATAACAGGTCGTTCTGGGCAAAAATTTCATATCTAATTAATAACAACCTATATTGACCCCCGAACAGGGCTGGAAATGTGACACAATCGAGCATTACGGTACTACATATAATATGCGGCTCCAAGCCGACATGTGGCTTTATATATATTAAAGATGGTCTATCTCTTCACAGAAATTTTTATATTGATTCCAGGAAATAAATTAATAGATTTGAATTGATGACGCCTGTCCAGAAAAGCTTCAGTTAATATCAATTTTATTTAGAATTTCTGATGACATTCATCGGACAGTTTTAGGGGCTATTTTTAGAACTGAAATCCACGCGAAAATGTTCTGAGGGTACGTACCAAGAATGAGAACTCTATCTTGTTAGCAGCCTCTATCAGGTAAACTTGCAGATAAACTAAGGCCACAACTACAGTAAACAACATAAATATAGTTCCACCTGCCAACGTGTTAATTATGTATAGATACCAGGGTATAATATAACAGATCTGATCCGAGGACACCTGTCCGAAAAAGCTTTTATCAATTAATATAAATTTTATTTAGAATTTCCAATGACATTCATGGGACAGTTTTAGGGGATATTTTTAGAACAGAAATCTGCACGAAAACTTTTGGAGCATACCAAGAAGGAGAACTCTATCTTGTTAGCAGATTCAGTCAGGGAAAATTGCAGATCAGCTAAGAGATTTACCGCGAATTACAATCAAAATGTTCTTGCTGTTGTAATTGTAGGCCCAGAAGAGATGCACCATCTTTAACTTCTTATCTGTCCATTTCAGATCTCAATATCAACCATTTGGAAACAAAGCTGATCATTCATCAACAACAGGCAGAAGTTCTGTCAAGGCAGTAGATATTACTCCGAATGCTGTGGATAACACAAGATGGGCGAAGTTTGGTACATGCGATGTGGATGATAAATCAAAATTGGACAGCAGTGATTCTGATTCTGAAACTTCTGATTCTGAGAGCGTTATCACGAAACCAGCCATTAAAACAACCAGAAGTGGGAGGACGTCCATGAAAAAACCTGACGATTATGTTTATTTTTCAGATTCTGAGTCAGACTCCACAGATTCATCTGATGATGAATTTGTTAATGATTCATCTGTTGATGAAGATGAATGTTTGCCATTTGAGTCAGATAATGGGGAGTCAAACATTGATGTAACATTTGAAGATTGTCATAGTATTAAGCCTGAAGCTAAAGGAAATACAACAGTTTGTGAAGTGTGCAATGCAGTATTCTTTTCTCTTAATGAATATGAGATTCATAAAGAAAAACATAAGGATCAAGTCACCAAAAGTACTTATATCTGTTCAGTTTGCGAATGTCAGTTCACAACCCACCGTGCACTACAACGTCATGAAATTCTGCATAGAACGGACAAGGGAGATAATTCCATAGCAGAGTCGACTATCAATTTCACATTTGAAGAAGTTAAGAGTCTGAAGCCTGAAGTGAAACGAAAGACATTAGTTTGTAAAGTGTGCAGTGCAGTTTTCCTTTCTCATAAAGAATATGAGATTCATAAAGAAAAACACAAGGATAATGTTACGGAAATTGTTTACATCTGTTCAGTTTGCGAATGTCATTTCACAACCCACCATGCACTGCAACGTCATGAACTGCATTGTACCTTCGAGGGAGATAATTTCATGGCAGAGTCGAATATTAATTTCACATTTGAAGAAGTTAAGAGTCTGAAGCCTGAAGTGAAACGAAATACATTAGTTTGTAAAGTGTGCAGTGTGGCTTTCTTTTCACTAAAAGAATATGAGACTCATAAAGAAAAACACAAGGATAATGTTAAGAAAAGTCTTTACATCTGTTCAGTTTGCGAATGTCAGTTCACAACCCACCGTGTGCTGCAACGTCATGAACTTCTGCATAGAACGATCAAGGGAGATAATTTCACAACAGAGTCAGTGATTAATTTGACATTTGAAGAATTGGAGAGCCTTAAACCTGAAGTAAGCGGAAAGACAATAATTTGTATAGTGTGCAGTGCAGTTTTTAATTCCCTTAAAGCGTATGGGATTCATAAAGAAAAACATAAGGATATTGTTACAAAAAGTACGTATATCTGTTTAGTTTGCAATTGTCAATTCACAACTCAAACTGGGCTGCAGCTTCATGAACGAATGCATAAAAAAAACTACCATTTCGCGGCAGGTTACTGTTGTAAACTCTGTGATTTTATGGCAGAAAATGATAGAAAGTTAAAGGAACATATGGCTGTGGCTCATAAAATAATTCCACCTGATCACACAGTGTGTGAAAAGTGCGGTGATTTAATACACAAAAAAAGAATTATTGATCATATGAAGAAAATCCACGAAAAGAAAGTAGAATCTGTCTTTTGTGATCAGTGTTCCCGAGAGTTTATCGATCCGAAGAAGCTGAGGCCGCACATGTTAACACATATGAAGAAGACGATTCCATGTGAGTTCGTTTCTGCCGGCTGTTGTTTTCTCGGGAGAACTTCGGAAGAAATTAAAAAGCACGTAAATGTAAAGCATGTGATTGGGCGAAGATTCAAATGTACTTATGATGGCTGTGATTGGTCATTTTACAGAAATCGTCTACTCGTTGAACACATAAGTCGTGTTCATCTTCAGAAGTACGAATTTGAGTGCAAATGGAAAGATTGTGGGAGGATGTTCAAATCAAAAAAGAATTTAGATGTTCATATACTAATCCATAAGGATTATCGACCGCTCAAGTGTGAATTTTGTGACTATTCTTGTCGACAAAGAAATGCGCTCAACTGGCATCTCAAGAAAACTCATAACCAAGAAATTGAAGTGAAAAGACCGAAAGGACACTCGGAAATAACTGTGAATGACTTGACTATTGAAGGGAAATCTGAGGTGGAGTGTACATCGGAGGAGAACTTGAGTGTAGATGCTGGCAACAAGAGTGCCGAAAGTTTAGTGGGCGCTGGTGATGAGAACGTGGAGAGTTTATTGGACATTGAAGGTTTCGATCAATACTGAATGGAATGTCTGAAACAAGGTATCAAAGTGTACAATCACAATAAATATTGATGAAGAACCTGTATTCAGAATGCCCAAGAGTTGATAAATTATGTGTAATTTCTTAGTCTGGTGTCTTAGTCTTAGGCCAGTGCGTTGTGTTGCGATGACATGTTCCGGTGTCTGCGTTAGGTGCATTTCGTTATATAATGAAGAGCTTCCAATTACAGCTCATAAGATTGATATTTGAATAGATGCAATATTGCAAATCAATCTATCTGTTATTAACCCTTTCAGTGCCAATTCCGATTTTTGTATCGACCCATATTTCCTTGATCATTTTTCAAATTTATTGATTATAATAATGTGATACATTGATGGAAAGAGCTAAGGTTGATACAAAAATCGGACTTGGCACTGAAAGGGTTAATGAATTCTGCGATAATGTCAAACCTGTGAAATCACACAGACTAAACTTTATTGACACAGATACAAGTGTGAGAACAGGTGAGAATAGGATTTTCCTGCATGCAAGCAGCTTATTTTGATTGAAGCCTATTAATCATTTAATGACTGGAGCTTCCTGAAATTTTGCGAAAACCCTCTGCCAATGCATTCTCTTATATATGAGAGTCTCCCATAGGGAGCCTCACATATATCATAGAATACATTGGCCTTGTAAGCCAGTGCATTATCTTATATATGAGAGGCTCTCTATGGGAGATTCACATATATAAGAAAATGCACTGGCACAGGATCTTTAATGATATACCAGCACAGCTCCCGTCATGAAAGGGTTATTAAGTGCATCGATGGTCACAGCTTGTCCTTACTGCCGACTATTGTTTAAACAATTTCCTACACCTTGGCCCGATATCTATAAATGCATAGGTTGGCACTGTAAAATCACCTGCATCTCCACAGCAATACCATAGTAAGACTCCTTACATGTTCCATGTACATGCATCTAAACCTGGCTATTGTTATGTGCATTATAGAGTCCTGTTAGCGATGCTGCCACCACCTATTCTGTATCCACAGCGATGGTGGCATATTGTGAGTCGTGGCCATATTGGATTCATCCAGCTCCGTTCCGTGGTTTCAGAGATTCATCCAGCCCCGGTTTCGTTGTTTTAGTGATACAGGTAAAAGTTCTGGAGTAGCATTTCCATATATGGAGCTTTTGAATATTCATGACTTCCATTATGGAAATGCTACTCCAGAACATTGACCTGTAGCACTAAAATTACGGAACTGGGCCTGGTGGATCCAATATGGCCGCGAGTTAGTGACAGGCTTATTGCCAAAAAGGGGGACAGAGATGAAGACGAGAAACAGTTCTCACTTTTTATCAGTATCTTTACCTGATGAACCTCATGAAATTGAAGATGATTGGGATCCATTAGACCAGTTTATTCTGGAGGTTCACATCCTTTGACAAATGTCTCTCAACTTCCTAACGCAAACTGGACTCCTCGACCTACGACCTCTGGGGCCTAGCTCACTGGTATAATTAGAAGTCATTTTTCACATGAGGATATATCCAGATCTGGAAGAAATATGTCACAACTATATCCAACGTTCCGCATAAAATAATCCGATTATTTGTATTGTTATTTGACAAGTTATTCGATCTAATAATTATGCATGGTTCATGATCTTTGATCACAAAATATCTGGAAACATGGACCAAGCATCCGATTTGAATGCTGTTGATAGTACATATTCACAGTGTCTTATCGACAACGCCGACATATCGTCGACGTACCAACGAATGTTGTCACCTCGCAACAATAGTGCTATTTGTCATGTCTACAGTAGTCAATTTGTGCAATGCAGTAATTTAATATATATATTTTATAGACTATTCTATATCATTGTTGTAAAATAAAACTTTAGTAATGCTTAATTTGACATTAAATGTAAATGTTTTTGTACCCACGAATGGAAGGAATACAACTAAATTCAAAAATGGGCGCATATCCTTGACCCAGTCACCCAGCTAAAAACAAGACAGTCAATGACTGTGGGGTCGCTCACCAGACTGCAAAGACTGATAAGACTGGGACTCTGGAGACCAAAACAGTCAGCACTTTTCATAATCACTTTAAAATAAGTAGATTTAAACAGGATATGTGGCTAGAGAGACTTCAAGTATGTAGCTTGGTGAAAATCCACCTTGAAATTGCCAACTGTACACTACTGATCACCCCCCTCCTCCAGCTCAACAAGTCCCCTCCCGACCGGGCTCCAGACTCCCAAGTCTTAGGTTGGAATTTCACAACCGACACCTCAAACTTTCTCAATTGTTGGAAATTTCCAATCTCATAAGCGCCTTTTTCTAAAACCATTTAAACATGTTTGAAGCCCAATTATCCATGGACCCAAAACACAATACATGTATGTCAGACCAATCAGTCAGGTGGTTCCAAGGTAGATGTTTTAATGAATTTGGTATTTCGATGATTTTATTGGACACAAAAGTGTTAACTCCCCATAGCCTGCCAATTCTTGACAGGTTGACCTCATTTTAACAAATCTGAATCTCAGTCACTAAAGGATCCTCCTGATTCCTCCATACTATATGTATTAAAGCTAAATAGTCCAAACTCTCTTGAGAAGACATTTTAAGAATTACTATAGAGACATATAGTTATGTCCCTGGTCCCACGGTGGGACCAGGGACATAACTATATGTCTCTATAGTAATTCTCCCACCCTATTTAACCTGGTGACCCCATCTGAATAAATTTGAATCCCAGACACCAAAGAACCCTTCATACATATCATAAATATCAGTAAAATAGACCTGATGGTCCTTGTGAAGGAAGCATATTAAGAGGGAAACTGTCCTTCGCTTGGCCCCTATTTGACCAGGTGACCACATTAAAAAAAATCTGCATTGCAGTCAAGGAAGAACATTCCATTCTATATAAGCCAACTAGTTCTTGCAAACATATTTTAAGAATTACTATGTAGTGAAATAGTTAAGTCTCTTGCTCTGGCCTTATTTGACTTTGTGATCCCATTTTCACAAAGGATAAGAATTAACTTCCCCAGTTGAAGTTGGTAATATTCACCCATTGGGCACCTCATTTATGAATTTTATCTTCTGCAAATTAGGGGATATAGAAACTTCCTAGAAGGGAAATTTAACTAACAACAATGTAAATTTGATACTATAGATACTTCCCAGAAGATGAGGCCTAAGCAGAATGAGGTCTCCAGAGGGTGAATTTGGTGATGCTAGCCTGCTGTGCGGGATAGCATCACAAAAAGCGTGTCTGTTTCTACATTGTGCATGCCTGGCCTCAAGCAACACAATGTATTATACAATCAAGCCTTGAAATAGTGTGATAGTGTGTCTGTCATTTGCAGAATGAGGTCCCCAGAGGGCGAATTTAGTGACGCTAAATTCACCCTCTGGGAACCTCATTCTGATAAGGCCATCAACTGCTATGGAAGATCTAGAATAAAATTTAATTTCCCCAGTTGAAGTTGGTGATGTTCACCCATTGGGCCCCTCAATTATGAATTTTATCTTCTGCAAATTAGGGGATATAGAAACTTCCTAGAAGGGAAATTTAACTAACAACAATGTAAATTTGATACTATAGATACTTCCCAGAAGATGAGGCCTAAGCAGAATGAGGTCTCCAGATGGTGAATTTGGTGATGCTAGCCCGCTGTGTGGGATAGCATCACTAAAAGCATGTCTGTTCCTACATTGTGCATGTCTGGCCTCAAGCAACACAATGTATTATACAATCAAGCCTTGAAATAGTCTGTCTGTTATTTGCAGAATGAGGTCCCCAGAGGGTGAATTTAGTGACGCTATCCTGCACAGCGGGCTAGTATCACTAAATTCACCCTCTGGGGACCTCATTATGATAAGGCCCTCAACTGCTATGGAAGACCTAGAATAAGATTGAAGTTCCCCAGTTGAAGTTGGTGATGTTCACCCATTGGGCACCTCAATCATGAATTTTATCTTCTGCAAATTAGGGGATATATAAACTTCCTAGAAGGGAAATTTAACTAACAACAATGTAAATTTGATACTATAGATACTTCACAGAAGATGAGGCCTAAGCAGAATGAGATCTTGAGACTCTAGATACTTCCCAGAAGATGAGGCCTAAGCAGAATAAGGTTCTCAGAGGGTGTATTTGGTTATGCTAGCCTGCTGTGTGGAGCAACCCCCTAAATTCACCCTCTGGGAACCTCATTCTACAAATGCCCCAGACACTCTTAATTCAAACTTGGAGAAAATGAAATTAATCTGATTTTAATGACCACTGAGTGATAATGTAAACAACAAGGGTGCTTCATTGATAACACCATTAATCTCAGTTAAATTACAAATGACATGAATTACACTCTCTGTGGATGGAAAGCACTATGGCACAGCAGATGTTATCTACCCATCTGCCAGTTGTATAAACATGTCCATCAGAGCACATGGGTGGCTTGCTGTAGTAGAGAATACAAGGATTTAAAGTCATTTACTGAACATTTCTGTACATCTGTCTGTTCCTGATTTCTCCCAAACCCCTGATTTCAACCAAATGTAGTGGAGTGACTAGAGGTACCTCCCCTCCCCTCCCCTCCCAAAGATGTAATGTCATAGGTTCTTCAAAATTTTAATGAGTTTTTTTTTATTTTATTTAAAAATAAAATATTTTATTTAATAAAAAACAAATTATTTATTAAAAATAAAATATATATATTTTATTTTTTTTGGTTAAATTGAGCAATAAGTTAAATTGAATTTTTTTTTAACAAATTCAGATTTATGTCCATAGCCCCACCAACATTTGACCAAGGTACCCTCATACCAAATATGAACCCATTCGGCCCGACAACTTCCGAAAAGAAGTCGTTTTAAGAATTACTATGTGGAAAAATAGTTATGGTCCTGACATCAAAACTATTTGACTTGGTGACCTCATTTGAACAAATCTGAATGAGAGTCACCTAGGGAACATCCACACCAAATATGAACCAATTCGGTATGATGGTTTCAGAGGAGAAGATGTTTAAAAAAAAAGTTGACAGACGGACAGACAGACGGACGGACGGACGAGGAGTGATGACTATAGCTCCACCGGAGACTTCGTCTCAGGTGAGCTAATAACATCTAATAGATCGAACCAATCATGGCATTGTATTAAAGCCAAGTCTGAAATAGTACGGAATCTGACGAGGTTGCCAAATGCCTCCTAATGATCACAGTGTTCAGATACCTCCCAACAAACGGTACCCGAGCAGAGCTCACAGTAGGCCATCGAATATGTCTGAACACAATTCAACTCCAAATTTGATTTAATGTTTGCTATAACATGTTATATATATCTTAATTTTTTTTTTTTTTCTCTC
Organism: Siphonodentalium dalli; assembly: GCA_032622095.1. Taxonomy (NCBI): domain Eukaryota; kingdom Metazoa; phylum Mollusca; class Scaphopoda; order Gadilida; family Siphonodentaliidae; genus Siphonodentalium; species Siphonodentalium dalli. Next base: position 95,723,683 of record CP136064.1, read on the forward strand.
CAAAAAGAAGGAAGAGATGTATTTCAATTTATTGCTTCCTAACTTTGTCAACCCACAATGCATCAGAATTCAAACTAAGAGTTAGAGTTATTCCCCTTCCGTTGAGAATAATAGAGTTTACAGTACAGTCTGGATCAAAATTAAGCACCAACACACCTTGGTACCTTGACAAAAACAACATGTTCCCAGTTTATTCAACCGGATAAGTTGATAATACAATGTTTTGGAGCTTCCTCTTTCAAATGGTATATAATATGAAATATGTTGTATATAATGTGATCTGGTGATTCGAAAATTAAGTGGGCCTTTAATCCATATTAATGACCAATTATTAAACATATGACCCTTGTTCAATGCTGCAAATAGTGTCTATCATTTGCAGAATGAGGTCCCCAGATGGTGAGTTTAGTGACGCTATCCCGCACAGTGGGCTAGCATCACCAAATTCATTCTCTGGGGACCTCATTCTGTTAGGTCTCAACTGTTATGGGAGACCGATGATCAGATTGAAGTTCCCCAGTTGAATTTGGTGATGTTCACCAATTATTCACATCGATTTAATATGCAATTTATCTTCTGAAAATTAGGGGATATAGAAACATCCCAGAAGGGGAAAAAGTCACTAAAAACAATGTTAATTTGAGACTGTAGATACTTCATAGGCCTAAGCAGAATGAGGTCCCCAGAGGGTGAACTTGCTGACTTTGAAGAGTCAATATTAAATAATACAGATTTATTCTAACTTAATAGTTGATACGAGAAAATATAGGACAACAGATAATGGAATCAGCAATCAAATAGAATTAAAATGTAATTCAGAATTAACAATATATTATATTATATAATCAGATTAGGATTGCACAATTCATTTCTGTTTTATAACAATCAGAAATTATCTATAAAATAGATAGAACCAAAATCATATATATTTTGGAAGATCTGTCTGTGTGTCTGTCTGTGTGTCTGTGTGTTCGCGATGGACTCGAAAACGGCCGAACCGATTTTGATGAAACTTGGTATGTGTGGGTATTTTCGGCCGAGAACTGGCATAGGCCTATTAATTTGTCCGTGCGACGTGACCTTGAAATCGGGTAATTTCAAGGTCAAACGCCCGAATATCACGGGATTTCGATGAAACTTGGTATGTGGGGGTACTTTCTTATGGCGAGTCTCTTAAGCATATTCATTTGCCCGTGCGACGTGACCTTGACCTTGAAATCGGGTAACTTCAAGGTCAAATCGCCAATTTTGATGGGATTTCGACGAAATTTGATACGTGGGGTTACTTTTGTCCACTGATTGTTTTGGACGGGTCCAATCGTGACCCCGACCAGACCTTGACCTTCAAAATGATCAATTCAAGGTCAAATCGGGTAAAACCGGATGGATTTCGACGGGCACGTTTGTCGGGTACTTTTGTCCGGGCAGTGTTTTTGGACTGGTCAAATCGTGACCCCACTTGACCTTGACCTTCAAAATGGACAATTCAAGGTCAAAGCCCGGACGAAGTCGGGTCACCTTCTAGACCTTGAAGTTACCCGATTTCAAGGTCAAGGTCACGTCGCACGGGCAAATGAATATCCTTATGAGACTCCCCATACGAAAGGACCCCCACATACCAAGTTTCATCGAAATCCCGTGATATTCGGGCGTTTGACCTTGAAATTACCCGATATCAAGGTCACGTCGCACGGACAAATTAATAGGCCTATGCCAGTTCTCGGCCGAAAATACCCCCACATACCAAGTTTCATCGAAATCGGTTCGGCCGTTTTCGAGTCCATCGCGAACACAGACAGACAGATCTTCCAAAATATATAATAGATTATATAATCAGATTAGGATTGCACAATTCATTTCTGTTTTATAACAATCAGAAATTATCTATAAAATAGATAGAACCAAAATCATCATTTCATTCTTTGATTCACTTATCTGATATGACCAATGATAGTGCCAAATCATATTTGAGGAAACTACGGGATTGTGCATCCCTGTTCACAGCAATACTATAGGTCTGGCATCGGGAGGGCTTTCAAAAATCGGTTCATTGACATTGTTCACATTTCCATTCAAGAGTTATCCCTCTTTGTTTATCTGAAAATGATGGATTTCTGTCCGTCCGCTCATATATATCGCAACCATGGGTTATCGGATCTCAATGAATTTTGGCATCAGGAGGGCGTTCAAAAGAGGGTTCACTGACGTTGTTTTCTTCATAATTTGGTTTCCGAGCTGCCAATATTTATATTTTCACCATGGGGATATCCCAGCACCCATGGTGCAACCTCTTGTTTCTGCTGTAGATATTCAATTTGAAGTAGTCATTCTGTTTACCTCGAATGAACTTGGCAATGTTAAATTGCACAGGGACCTTTGTAGAAAATAAATATATAGTAAAGGGCAGACAATCGCTGGTATCCGATTCTGTAAAATCCTGAAATTTCTGACTTACTGCAACGATTATAGCCGCATAAACGGCATTGTCGATCGTTTTTCTTCTTCGAAAAGTGATAAAAAAACCTCCGTACATTGTCAAATGCAGTGGAATATCCATAAAAACCTTTTGTATACTTTGAAGTGATAAAATGCTTTGCATTGAACCATCGACATGACCTATACAGCTACTAATCAGGAGCAAATGTGACCCTTTTTCTCATTGGTCGATATTTGATAGACATGTTTTTTTTTCTAACCGTGTTTTCGTAAAATAAATATCAACCAATCAGAAAGTGGGTCACGATTAATGGCGATTCGATGTAATGCCGATGGTTCGCCGTAAAATAATTCTATTACTTCAAAGTATACAAAAGGTTTTTATCAACATTCCATTGTATATGGTTAGGAGGTTTTCTATCACCTTGGAAGTAGAAATATCCTCGACAATACTGTTTACCTGACCATAATTGTTGCAGTCAGTCAGAAATTAAATTGTGACGGCTGTACCAAGCTATTCTGTTCCGAATATTGTCATCCACTCAGGTGTATATTTTTAAAATATTTTTTCTACAAGCTCCCCGTGTTAAATTGTTGATGGATTCCACATCCGCTGACTTTGTCTGATGGATTGCACATCTGCTGACTTTGTCTTTCTCCCATCATTGAAAAAGCCAACAAAAAAACACTTGAGAAAATTATATGATTGCGTCGCTCAATTCGAAAAAAATGCTAGCCTTGTGATAATCCAAAACTGCCCGCATTTTGTTAATTATGTATACTTGAAAGAGGCTGCATGCCAACTGGGGCAAGGTTTGAAGATGTCAACAACGTCAATGGACCCTCTTTGGAAAGCCCTCCTGATGCCAAACCTGCATACCAAATTTCACCGATATCCGATAACCTATGGTTGAGATATATGGGCGGACGGACATCATATGATGAGGAACATGATTGGGACAGTGTGACAAACACATACATATAAAGGTTATCACCACCAGGTGCGTTTCCGAGGCTTACTTTTTCAATGCAAAAACTGATTAAAACGAACCCTACCTCGTGTTAATGGATTTGGAGGAAAATGGGGAAATTACTGTGATGTGTTAGTCGCTGAATATTTACACTTACAAGAGTTTTTTGGGTGTCTCAGCTTTGGAAGGCAAGTTTATACGCTACAGACAGAGATGACATTTCCTCATGTTATCGAGGCAAATTGAAAATTCTCAATTGTTACAACAAAACTGGGAATATATCACCGAAAAACAATTGGAACTATTCTAAGAGCTCCCACACCAATTAATTATTTCTACACTAAATTGATTCTCATATTCAGTTATAAAAAATATATTGGAATATCCAATTATTCATCAAGAACAACAAGAAACGTCATGACGCACATGCTCAATTACCATAAAAGGTATGCATTACATATTATGCTGCATGGGAAATAGAATTGATCAGTTGTGTGTGTTAACAGATACAATGTAACAGACACATTGCAGCTGTCTGGATTCCAGACAATAACACCGAGGCATTCAATTTCAACGTAACACATGCAACAGATTCATCTGAATGATCCTTTACTCAAATAACTTTGACAGAATCGTTCCAGTTCCAGACTGATGTGAGAAAATTCAGAAATAACTAGAGGTGTGACTGTCCCAATGGGACTAAGGATACCCCCCCTGTTTTTAAAATACTAAGATGTTTCACATGTCAGTAAACATTTAGTTAAAATAATAAAATAACAGTTCTCATTGCAGGTGTACAATCCTAACCCTAATCTTAAACCTATTGACCGAAAAATGTAGGAATAAAAGCTTGGACAAAATTATGCATGTTGCGAAACTGTTCTAAGTCGAAAAAGGGGAATAACTCCACACAAAAAAGTCGGACAGACATCATAATCGCAGGTGCACAGGTTCCCATGGTACTAAATATCAGTGCCAAGATTAAAAAACATTGACCGAAAAATGTAGGAATAAAAGCTCGGACACAATTATGCATGTTGCAAAAATATTTCTAAGACGAAAAAGGGGGGATAACTCCACCAAAAAATGTCGGACAGATGTCATAATCGCAGGTGCACAAGTTCCCATGGTACTAAATATCTGTGCCACGCTTTAAAGAAATTGACCTAAAAATGTAGGAATAAAAGCTCGGACAAAAGTATACATGTTGCAAAAAAATTCTAAGTCGAAAAAGGGGGATAACTCCAAAAAAAGTCCGACAGACGTCATAATCGCAGGTGCACAGGTTCCCATGGTGGTTGATGTCTGTGCCAAGTTTCACGGAAATTGATCAAAAAATGACTGGAAAACTCCGGACAAATTTGTGTCCACGGACGGACGACAGACGGACGGACAAGCTGACTCCAGTAACTATCTAATGAGTTCACTGATGTCAAAGTACATTTAACCCTTCCATGACTGGAGCATCCTGAAATTTAAAACCCTGTGCCAATGCATTCTCTTATATATGCAAGTCTCCCATAGGGAGCCTCATGTATATAAGAGAATGCATTGGCCTAACACTATTTACCTTGATCGTGTAAGCCAGTGCATTCTCTTATATATGCGAGGCTTCCTATGGGAGACTCGCATATATAAGAGAATGCACTGGGATAGGATCTTAAATGCTAGGAAGCCTCGCATATATAAGAGAATGCACTGGGATAGGATCTTAAATGCTCCACCAAATTATAACATTACTGATGTTGGACGATATGAACACAGCTCGCACAATGCAGGGGTTATCCTTGGTATTTTGGGAATGGGTTGGGGGGGGGCTACAATTGGGAAAAATAACACAATGAGGGGTTGAATTGGGAGTTTTAAGACAATCAGCATATCATGCCTCATACTCCAAAGTGAGACAAAAGATTTAGAGGAAATTCCTTGTAATAGCAAGCCCATAATAGTAAGAGCATAAATTCCATGTTGTAAATGATGGTCAAGCTACCATACTAAATAATCCACCATCTTCCCACAAATGTTCATTATTTGCTGCCGTTCAAAAATACAATTGAGTACATGTATATTCATGCTAAGGTTACACATTCCTATCAGATAACTTGAACCACACATGGCCAGTCAGACCATTGAAAATTTCCATGGAACAATCACTTGTCATATGCGCCCAAACTCATTTAGATTATATTTATCCATACCCCTACATATATAAACTTCAGTTTACAATTGTAGCTTGAGCCATAGGCTTGACAGACTTTGTTTTATTGTGGTTTAGAGTTGCCTATTGTCCAAGATATTGAAGTTATACTGTTTTGCATTATGGGGTGTAGATTTTTGTTTGGAAGAACTTTGTGAGCGTACTTTTGGCATTTAATTAGGAAAATGACTCATTAATGAACCAACATTTGACACCATGTGAAACTGGAAGAATGTGTTTGTGAATTATTAGGTTAAAATTTGGAAAAAACAGGTTTATTTTGCATTTGGACAGGGTACCCTACCTTGGATAACCACTGAAATTATCGTCACACACGCTACATCAAAGTGCCAATGATTTAATTTTGTTCTATTCTATTTCGCCATCTAGATGCAGAAACCATAGGCAACATGCTGCATGAAATGCCATCTTCAAAGATATTTACTTTACACTTAAAAATAAAAACTGCATATAGCATAATAAAATAAACAAAAATACATATAAATATAACAATTACCATCACTGGAATTAAATTTTAAGCACCAATTTTATTCCAATGTTTATAAAATGGAAAACTTAGCATATTTAGCCTCCAATAGTCCTTGATTGACTAGAAAGGGGGACTCGATTTTCACATGTTAACTGTTAGGCAAGTGAAACAAATTCTGTTCTGCATGTGCCATGCCTATGCTCTATGTTCAGTAGACTAATTAACCAAAAGAAATGGTTCGGATGGTCACAAGTAATTTGCTATATAGATCACTCAATCTTGTCAATAAATAATTATCGCCTGTTTTCAGCATAATTGCAGAAATATAGTTTTACCAAGTAGTCTCAGTGATATAATTTTGAATTTTTATAACCCTTCTATTAAAGATGGTCTCTTTCTATAACAAGTTGTATACAGCTTCCTGGGTATAATATAATAATATATGAATCAAAGACCCCTGTCCGGAAATGTTTCTATCAATTAATATTGATTTTATTTAAAATTTTCTGGTAAAATACATGTATACAATGAATTTGAGACATTTTAGGGCACGTGGAAACATGCAGAGCATAGCAAGCAGGAGAACCCTTATCTCTATCTGAGATCGCCTGAAAGACTTATGATGGTCTGTTCTAAAAATAGTAGTGTAATAATATCCAATTAATTATCACATTATATTAGAAAATATTGATATAAAATCAATATTAATTAATAGAAGCATTTCTTCGACTCATATTTTTATTTTATACCCCGGAAACTATATAAAAAGTATTTAGGAAGAGACAGACCATCTTTAAATGGATCATTTCATCAGTTATAATAGAATTTATTGGATTGTTCCATTATTCATCAGCAAATCTGAGCAGACAACTGCAGAAGGAGTCTAAACAATAGGCTGTTTTTTTAACTTATCTGAACATTCCCTAAGGGAATTACTCGTCAAAGAGTATTTTGTAAAGAAAGGTTTCATTAAAAATAGCAAATAATTTATTTGAAATTACTAACATTTGATTGATTTGATAGAGTTATATATGGCAAATGGTTTGAGACCAAAATTACTACCGCATGCCTGAATTTCAATAATTTCCAATGGTTCCATCAATTATTTGTTTAACCCTTCCATGGCTGAAACTTTCTGAAATTTTGCGAAAACCCTGTGCCAATGCATTCTCTTATATATGCGAGTCTCCCATAGGGAGCCTCACATATTTTCAGGAATATTTGGCCTAACAATATTTTGCCTTGACCTTGTACGCCTATGGGAAACTCGCATATATTACGGAATGCACTGGCACAGGATCTTTAATGCTGCACCAGCGCAACTCCTGTCATGAAAGGGTTAATATAAATGTTATTTATTAATATTAATATTATTACACACCTGTTTTAATTCGGAAGATTATATTACTTTGTCCTGTGTGGTAATTTCACCTGTGAAACATAGATAGAAACATAATATGACGTGGCGCATGACAGCCATACCAGTACTACAACATTAACACTTCCGTGACTGAAGCTTCCTGAAATTTTGCGAAAACCCTGTGCCATTGCATTCTCCCATATGGAGCATTGCATATATAAGAGAAATACATTGGCCTAACAATATTTACCTTGATCTTGTAAGCCAGTGCATTTTCTCAGCGAAGAGGAATTGGCCCAGTTGTTGAGAATGGTCGTGTCCACAGCATGAATACATATAATTCTTAGCGTTATGTCGCTGATAAAATTAAGCAAATCTGAGACAGGAATAACAATGATGACTATCCATGTGACATGAATATGTGATCGCCAGGATGCAAGATTATATATAGTATAAAATCATGGTGGGGAATCGGTTTCGAGGTTGTTGAGTACCGCGCATTCAAAATGGCCAAGGCTAGTGCAAACACACATAAACATTATATGAGGAACTGACACAGAAAATAGAATTTTGACTGTTAAGAGCATGTGCTAGTTTATTTTTTAACCCTTTGAGTGCCAGGTCGATTTTTGTATCAACCCATATACCCTGTGCCAATGCATTATCTTATATATGCGAGTCGACCATAGGTCGCCTCGCATATATAAGAGAATGCATTGGCCTAACAATGTTTTTTTTTTTTTTTTTTTTTTTTACAATTTTAATAATTTATTCTTAAATTCTTTAACAGACTTATTTTGTAGGTTTAGGGCCGATGAGATCGGCCCCTGGCACTCAAAGGGTTAAAACAAGTTGATAGCTTATCTATTCCGAAATACTCAGCAGTTTTCTACAACATTCTGACCAAAGTTGCCAGTATTGTTGGGAGGTTCATGGAGTACACCAGTCCATACGTCGAGGAGAATCCTTGACTGACAAATTTGGTCAGAATGTATTATAAAGAGCAAACAACTGTGTGCTTGTACACAAATGGGGTATATGCGTGTTTGAAAAACAGTATAGAATATGCTCGTAGCTGCCAAAATACTACAAGTAATATGTCATATCCTAGTTTATTACCCTTTTCCTCATTTCTGGTCACGTTTGCGTTGCTCGTTTTGAATGTGTAATACTCATAAAGTCAAAACCACGTGATTCCCCACCGTGAAAATGTGTGCTGAAAACAGCAAATGTCAAGCTGGGTACCCAAAAACACAATGTTGTAAAAAGGGTATACAGCACATGACCAAAATATGGCCATAATTAACCCTTCATCGTTATGAGTGGTACCATGCATAATTATCCCTTCATCGTTATTAGTGGTACCATGCTAATTATCCCTTCATCGTTATGAGTAGTGGTACCATGCATAATTATCATCCTATGATTATTGTAATATTGAATCACCACAAATTATGTGGTAGCTCCACTACGTGTCATGTACGGCCATATTAAAAGTATACATTGGAAGGCTCTATTATTCATATGTAAGGATGCTCAACCTAATTCAGGAATATAAAAGCAGACGACAGATAATATAAATTGCAGAAGAACTATTGATTTGAGGGAAATGGTCAGATAATAAGTTCAACTTGCTATCTGAACATTTCTAAGGGATAACTACTCATCAATTAGTATTTAGTGAAGAAACTCAATGAAGCATGGCCAGAAACGATTACTTCCATAGATTTTATTATAGCTGCCATTTTCCGGGTTAAAGGGATCCAAGGAACTCGTAGTGGGTAAATGTGCACAGATTATAAAAGTCTGTAAAAACAACACCACGAAGGAGAACATGAAGAAATGGAAAAACCTTGTTCTTATATTAATTATTGAAAGTTCCCCCAACAACAAAATTATGCGTGTTGGAGGTTTGTTACAGTGATTTGTCATCAAACATAGCTAATTGCTTAGTAAATTCTAATATTTTCGTTTAAATATTATTTTCAGAATATTTTTCAATGCTTTCACAATGTCAAGTTTTTATTAAAACTTTGCTATCTTATTGGACTGATTGGACATGATCGGTAATGCCACTGTAACAGCAATGTTTACACAACAATGGTTTTATTTTGAAAAATCTTGTTATTAATTGGAGAGTTGTTAATAATGAAAATTAGAACAAAGTCGATCTATTTTCACATGTACTTGAATAATAGATGTTTTGCAGACTTATTTCACATGAACACACTTTGAAGGCCCTGGGATGGGTCCCTTTAAGTCAACCTCTAATCATGCTGAGTAGATGGGTATAAACTGGTTGGATCCAAACAGAACAATTGTTTGATATAAAATGTTATTTAACATTGATGCGTAAGAAATACAGAACCACACGTGTGTGAAGGAGGTGCATTTGTTTGTCACATATTACTGTCGAGAGTAACTGTTCTCATAACATTGTGCCATAACAAACTCATGCATTAATTAAAGGTACTAAATCTGACCAGAATCGATTAATTACAACAAAATATTGTTAACCGCTGTCAACTATGGTATAAAATTTCCCAAAACATGTTATTTATCAACATGTTGTTCAACGAAATATGCCGGATTATCACTTGAGTATCACAAAATTTGGCCGTGTTACCACTTGATTTTAGAGTTATCCATCTTCTTCCGCAATTTTGTTCGAGACAGTCGATTTGACGACTCATTTCTGGACCACAAATAATTACAAATTTCGAGAAATAAAAAATATCATTCCGAGCTTTGATGGGTGGGTTCCTCGACTCGAATCAAATATGTTTTACCCCCGAAGCCAAAGAAATAGTAATTTGGGAGCGTTATTTCGGATTATGCATCTTTAGCATTAACCACATAACACACCTGCGTGGTTCTGTCTATTTATATCCAAATTTGCAGCACACGTCATTCACTTTATACAAAATATATGCCACAACTCGCGACAAAATCTTCGCTGTTTGTTAATCGATGACAAATTTTCCCTGAAATAAGGAATAACAATTTAAATTTGTGTGTAGTTTTATAGACATTTTCTGTGGATTCTGAAATGGTACAATTGATGTGGAATAAATTTTCGGCAATATTAGTTGACTGCTACATGTGTCTTATGGACAAATTGACTGGGTACTAATTTATCAGTTTGATTCACTGAAATATGTCTTTAAAGGGATTGAAGGCCTTCGAAGTGGGTTCATGCAAAATAACATAAATTTTATAAAAGTCTGTAAAACAGCTATCATCAACAAATAATCACACACCATCTACATTCACACATTTAGCTCACATAAGAATGAGTAAAATCGCCATACGGTTTACACAAACGATTCTGATAATCATCAACAAATAAATGCAGCCACCACTTCATAAAAAGCAATGATCCACCAACGTCACTTCAAGCCGAGCAAGTTTTAACACGAGAAATTTTTTTATTGGAGAACTATCAATAATGAATATAAGAATAGTGTTTATCTATTTCTCAATGTTCTTCTTTGTGGTGCTGTTTTAACATACTTTTATTTTGTTGTACATTTACCCACAGCTAGTGACATGGGTCCCTTTAAAGATGCATAATCTGAATTATCTCTCGCAAATTACTATTTCCTTGGCTTGGGGGGTAAAAAAAGTCTTGATTTGAGTCAAGGAACCCACCCATCAAAGCTCGGAGAGATCAGATATCGATGTTTGAAATCTATTATATTTCACCACTGATAATTTTAAGTGGCCCCCAGTAAACAGCCGACGAGAAGACTGTCTATGACCAAATTGCGGATGAATATGGATAACTCTAAAATCAAGTGGCTTTTTGTGTCAGATATTTGACAAACCGGCAAAATTTCATTGAACAAAATGTTGATAAATAACAGGTTTGGGCAATTTTATACTATAGTTGACTGTGGTTAGCATTATTTTTGGGCAATTACTCGATTCTGATAACTGAAGCGGCATTTCAAAAAATTTTGTTGTTGTTGGAATCTGATGATATGGGTGAACAACAAATCAGATTGAGTACCTTTAACCATGGCTTTATAATTAGATTGTTTCATGGCCAATCTGTTCAGCTCCGAAACAAAGGAAGTAAAACAGTATTTGTATGATCTGAATATCAAATGACTCAATAAACATGAAACACGCAGCAAGAATAAGTAGGTCACAGGCCTGAGAATAAGGTGCCTGTCATTTGCAGAATGAGGTCCCCAGAGGGTGAATTTAGTGACGCTATCCCGCATAGTGGGCTAGCATAACTAAATTCACCCACTGGGGACCTCCTTCTGCTTAGGCCTCATCTTCTATGGAAAGTTTCTTTATTATCAAATTTCTATAAACTACTTCACATAGATTCTATTTCTTTTTATGTTTACCCATACCATAGTATGGTAAACATAGTGTCGTTGTCCGGATTGACCACTCGTCGTTAGTCCGTCCGTCCGTCCGTCCGTCTGTAGAAACTTTACGCATGGTGCGATAACTGAAATATTTTCTATCTGATCGGAACAAAATTTTGTATATGAATTTCTCAGCACCAAATACAGATCGAGTTCGAATATGGGTTTGATCCGAGTTTTTTTTATGGAGTTATGGCCCTTTTTCAACTTAGAATTCATGTATGCTGCCATAACTCAAAAAAATATTAACTGACTGTAACCAAATTTGGTATGTGAGTTGCTCAGTCCAAAATACATATCGAGTTCGAATATGGGTTTGATCCGATATTTTTGTATGGAGTTATGGCCCTTTGACATAGAATTCACGAATGCTTCGTTAAATCAACAATTTTTCAACTGATAGGAAACAAATTTTGTATACGAGTTTCTCAACTCAAAATACAGATCGAGTTCGAATATGGGTTAGATCCGATTTGTTATACCAGAGTTATGGGCAACTTATGGCCCTTTTTCAACTAAGAATTGAACAGATTTGAGTTTTTGATAACCCAGGTAGATTACAATTAACTACCAGTAATGCAAGCTTAACTGCATAGATAGTGTTCTGAGAGACTGCAGAACTGATGTCTTATTGAAATATTAGTTATTTTTAGCCACTGTATATAGGACATAGCTCTATGATAGTGGTGAAGCTGTACCCATTCATGATTCAATGGACTGTCTCATTCAGTTCTAAAGTTTTAATTGGAATACTCTATTATTCATTTGTAGGGATGTTCTCATTTTAAATTTCAATTAATCATTCTTCTGTTATCTCTAGGTTTCTCCTCATTCACTTGCATGGATTTCTGTAGTTAAAGATTAACACATCTCAACATTCCTGATACTTTCATCTGATACCATGTCTCATTTTATATTGGTTTATTTTGACACACTCTTTGTCCCTATTGATTGATTAATTTATTTTGATTTTTATGTGTACCTATACCATATTGTGATGTCCGGATTGACCACTTGTTTTCATTTAGATATTGATGATTATGATACAAGTTGATTAAAAAGGTTCCCAATGTGTCCCTTTTTTAAAATAATTAAAAATAATTATTTTTTTAGTTTGAAAAACTAACACCATTATAACTCTGCCAATGGGTACCCCGAATCACCACACCAAATTTGTTTAAATCGGTCCAAAATCTTGTGTTATGTACTGGTAAATCTGTTTGGAGCAACATTAAATCCAATTCACCATAGTATGGTACACATATTGTGATGTCCGGATAAAAACTAACACCATTATAACTCTGCCAAGGGTACCCCGAATCACCACACCAAATTTGTTTAAATCGGTCCAAAATCTTGTTATGTACATGTACCTGTAAATCTGTTTGGAGCAACATTAAATCCAATTCACCAATTTTATGCCATGACTTTGGACTACTTAGCTATTGATAAGGCTATATCATTTTCTGATGTCTCTTATGCCAAAGTGCAAATAATCTGATAAAGAAGGCTATGGTATCTAATTTAAAATAAAGATTCAACAATAAACATCACATGATATTAGCAGTAGACTTGGACTCTCTTAACCCAAGTATTCCATGTTCAGGTCACACCTTTCACATTTTTTCAAGGCTGTGGTGGTTTAGCATTACATATCTTGTACCAGTGCATTCTCTTATATAAATGCCGGTGACCCATACATTCCAATATTTGTGTTATGTACATTTGTCTATAATAGTACATACAGTATACTCATATAATTCAACACCAAAACTCTCATTTATGATTCCGATCATAGTAAATTTTTATCGCCAAGGGATGGGTTAACATCTGCCGATCGTGATCGGCCTCTCGTTTAGTTTAGTTTCTCTATATCCCTAAATTGGCAGACGACACAGTGCATAATCGAGGTTCCCAATGGGCGTACATCACAATATTCACCATTTGGGAACTTCAATCTGAGTCTATGTCTCCCATAGCAGATGAGGCATACAGAATAAGGTCCCCAGAGGGTGAATTTGGTAATGCTAGCCCACGATGAGGGATAGCATCACTAAATTCACCCTCTGGGGACCTCAATCTGCAAATGACAGGCACCTTATTCTCAGTCCTGGTAGGTCATTACTTGAGTTCTCATTCCATGTGATATACAGTAATGCTCTAAGTAATCGACTTCTTAACCACAGCAGAATTATGGGTAACTTTTCAGGATTTAGTCGGAAATATGGCTTGTTGCCATTCATCGGAAAGCTCTCCCCGAGAGCTTTCCGATGAATGGCAACAAGCCATATTTCCGACTAAATCCTGAAAAGTTACCCATAATTCTGCTGCGGTTAAGAAGTCGATTACTTAGAGCATTACTGTACTTACTCTGAATATACCGGTAAAATAACCCTGAATAAACATGAAATATACAATAGAAAGAACTATTTCACAATTACATAAATTGTTCATTTCCTGATGTAAAAAGCACAATAGCAAACATCCTAGATGTTAGAAATTAAGAAGACAGTTCTCCCTATTAATTTTGAGTGGAGAAGTCATTATGGCTGATAATTTCAATGCTGCAACATCAGCCTTGTATGATTCAATAACATGCAATGAAAAACATTATTTAGTCAATTTAATTACATTCATATGTTCTAACTGCCTCTGTATGGGCACATGTATGCTGGACTAAATTGTACTAACCCTTAATTTCAATAATTATAGCACTTAAACATGTATAGTGATTAATACAAAAATAAAAAGTAACCAATGCCTCAATATGAGGCCAATGAGGGATAAGTTAACTAAACTTAACACATACTTTGCAGTAAGGTCGAGAAAATTGTGTAAAGGCCCACTTAATTTTTGAATGCCCAGATCACATGATTTACAACATATTTCATATTATATACAATTTGGAAGAGGAACCAAAAATATATATATTCTACTGGAATACGGAACAGCTGTGGCCTAGGAGTGTCCACCAAGTGACAGAGTTTCTCAGATTCACACCAAGACTTCCTCCGTTATTTACCCCAGAATCCATCATAATTAAACAACTAAGAGATAGAATTATTCCTCTTCCATTGAGAATAATAGACTAGCAGTACAGACCAGATCTAATTAAAAGGCTGCTCGGCCACAGTGTCCCCCGAACCGGTGGCTTCATTTGGAGCGGAGGCTTTGTCGAAGTATACTATATGGATAAGACACTTGTGCATTGTCTCATTACTGACATGCATACAAATAACCAAATCTTAAAAAAACTCTTAAAGTCAAACCAGAAAATTACAAGATTATAAGTAAAAATATGTCGGGTCGGCGGACAAAAAAGGGCCATATCTCTCCCAAAAATTATCGGATTAAACCGAAATTCGATCTTGAGCTGTATTTTGATATAAGTAATCCACAAAAAAACGGGTTTTGCATATAAACAATCCAAAATCAAGTTATCATCCCGAAACCAAAAAACAGAAGACAAACTTAATTTTCTATGTCGAAAAAGGGGCATAACTCTGCCAAAAATGGTCGGGCAGAACCCAAGTTCGAACTTGACCTGTGTTTTGCTGGGAGAAAGTAATATACCAAATTTGGTTTGAATCCGATTAACTCTACTAAAGTTATCATCCGGAAACCAACTTTCAGGGGTTTTCTAAGTCAAAAAAGGGCCATAACTCTCGCAAAAATGGGCGGAGCAAACCCATATTCGAACTTGACCTTTATTTTGGTCTGATAAACTCACCGATGAAATTTGCTTTTGATCTAATAACCGAAACTAAAGTTATCCGGAAACCATTTCCGGACGCACAGACAGACGGACGGACGGACACCGGCTATTTTAATAGTCCCCCGAAAAAAAAATTCGGGGGGCAACTAAGCACAGAACACATGTTGGTACCTTGACAATTTTTTTGTTTAAAGTTTATTTGACCGGATAAGTTGATAATACAAAGTTTAGGAGCTTCCTCTTTCAAATTATATATAATATGGAACAAGAGATGGACTGTCGTCCGGTGCATACCCCCTCGTGGCATACCGCCTAGTGTGGGCATATCTATAACTTATGATGGCTATACTCAGACAGATGGACCCAAAAATCAGCATTTTCATATAAACAAAGATGAATAACTATAGAACAAAAAACCAAAACAAACATTTGAATGTGCCATTAAATGTCCTCATAGTGGTGAACATCCATACAAAATTTCATTCAGATCCCAGCACAAATGTTGAAATTACGACATGAACAGACACCAGACAGATCAAAAAGCCAACATTTCCAGATAAACAAAGATGAATAACTCTAGAATGGAAAATCCGAACAAAACGATGAAACCCTCTTTTTAATGTCCTCATAGTAGTGAACATCCATACCAAATTTCATTGAGATCCCAGCTCAAATGTTGAAATTACGACATGAACAGACACCAGACAGATCAAAAAGCCAACATTTCCAGATAAACAAAGATGTATAACTCTAGAATGGAAAATCCGAACAAAACGATGAAACCCTCTTTTTAATGTCCTCATAGTAGTGAACATCCATACCAAATTTCATTGAGATCCCAGCACAAATGTTGATATTACGACATGAACAGACACCAGGCAGACCAAAAAGCCAACATTTCCAGATAAACAAAGATGAATAACTCTGGAATGGAAAATCCGAACAAAACGATGTAACCCTCTATTTAATCTCCTCATGGTTGTGAACATCCATACCAAATTTCGTTGAGATCCCAGCACAACTGTTGATGTTACGAACTTACGACATGACAGACACAAGACTGACCAAAAAGCCACCATTTACAGATAACCAAAGATGAATAACTCTAGAATGGAAAATCAGAACAAAACGATGGTACCCTCTATTTAATGTCCTCATAGTAGTGAACATCCATACCTAACTTCATTGAGATCCGAGCACTACCGTTCAAGTTATGACATGAACAGACATCGGACAGACGTACGCACGCACGGACAGGTGCAAAACAGTATACCCCCCTTTTCTTTTTTTTTTTAAAAGGGGTTATAATAATTATGTTGTATATAATGAGATCTGGGGATTCGAAAATACAGTGGGCCTTTAATTTCATGGACAATTTTGTTTAACACGTTGAGTGCCGGAAATCAATTAGTAATCTCACCAGTTTGCCAAATCGTGGCAAGATAGATACCCTTAGTAGACCATAATTTGGCTTCAATGAAGCAAGAATTGGATGACATCGCGACTTTAGATGACAGAAACGGCGATTGATAGTACTACGAGATAACTCGTAGCCGGCACTGGCGGAAGGAATTTGGGTATTCCCACCACCAGTGCCAACTACGAGTTATCTCGTAGACACAATTGGACACGTTTGAGCAATAAATATGAAGTAGAATGTAACCCAAACAAGTTATTTTGGTGGTAAGCATATTTATGGAGCTGTGGGTGTCCTTGTGGTGAATCAGGTGGTCACTCAGTGAGACAGTGTCAACTGTATTCACTCACAATTGGACCATTTTGAGTAGAATATGTGCTGATGGTGCTCACTTCGGTTGAACGATGTAAGGGGAGCCACACTATTTATTTGATAAAATCACTGTTCTGATGTTCCGAGGCAGGTTTTCGTGGTGTATCGACCTATTCCACTGCTTCCGTTTGTCAGTTACACGACATGGAAACCACTACGAGATAACTCGTAGTGGCACTCAACGTGTTAAACCTAATTTTTTATTGTTATTTTTTTTAATTCCCAGAAATTCCTTTGCCAAACAGTCTAAATAAAGTTGAGTTGGCATACAAATATGACATTCCTGGTTTTTTTTTCTTCTTTTTTCGGCCAATTTTTGTTTTTGTGATCAACTTAAATATTCATGTTAAATTTGAGGGCACATGAAACAAATGATACAATTTTCTGCCTATTTCTATCAATGTTAAAGGGACCCAAGGCACTCAAGGTGGGTCAATGTGCATAAGATTTAAAAGTTTGTAAATATGTCACCACAGAGAAGAACATGGGGAACTAGAAAAACTGTTCTTATATTCATTATGATAGTTCACTGATAACGAAATTTTGCATGTTGAAAGCAGAATGAGGTCCCCAGAGAGTGAATTTGTTGATGCTAGCCCGCTATGCGGGGTAGCATCACTAAATTCACCCTCTGGGGACCTCATTCTGCAAATGACAGACACACTATTTCAAGGCTTGTTGGGACCTTTAACACCAGGTTCTATCAATCTAGTTTATCAACATAGTCAGCCATTATTTTAAAGATGCATTAAGGGTTCCAAACTGTATAACATTGAAAAAATAATGCAGGCAATATTATATATCTTACTTAATACATGTTTCTTTATATATAAAAAGCAGAAAAAACAAGTTTGGCCCATGTGTTTGACATTAAGTGAAGATCCCATCCCGAGATTACCCGAGGGATATTTTATAATAATAATAATGACCAGTTTTATATAGCGATTAACCAATTACTTGCTCTAACACGTTTGGTACAATATTACTAGGGCTGGGCGATATTGGCCCCAAAAAATATCGCGATATTATGGCGACAACATCGCGATACACGATATTATCGCGATATTATTTTGGTATATTACAATTGGTAAGTACAATGTACAATATATGCAATATTTCATGAATAAAGTTTGCACAATACATCCCTACGTTTTATTTACGATGTGTGGGTCATGAGAGGTCGAGTAAATGTGTATTGAACAATTATCAGTAACATCACAGTATACATGTATATAATGACCACTCGTCTGCAACAATTGACAGTTTGCCGACGAAGAAATAATAACTTTGAAACAAAGGGATATAATCATATAACACGCCCACGTGCGTTTTCGCATACATTTTTTAGAGTTATATCCCTTTGACCATAGCGCTCAACACCATAATGCACACATTAAGCACCGCATTCGGTTTCAAATTGCCATTTTATTAATTCGTGAGGAATTGGTTGTTTGTGAGACTATTTATCAGTGGTAATTGGTAGTTGGTAGCACTGTGGGACTTCAATGTCCATATACGGCAGCCCTGGGAATTAGCGTCGACAATGCCACAATGGGCAGTGCCGAGGCAAAAGCCGACGTGAAATGAATTTGCGTCGGCATTTTTTTAGCTGAGGAAAATAAATATAGACAATCATGTTCAATTAGTTTGTGAATTTGACATTTGTTGAAGCGATAGCAATGCCGTGATCCGTACAGCACATGTCCACTAAATCATTTTACTCGCAATTTGCACACATTGAGACGATCAGCTAGACTAAGTGTGGTCAATATAAAATCTGACATCGTAATCCATCTCCAAGCAACCGGTTACGGTTGATAGAGCAAGCTGCTAACTTGAAAGGAGGTCATTGTGCCAGTCGCATGCGCGCGACATGCCAATCTCACAGTGTAGCCAACTGATGCTACTAGTATCTCTTTGATGTTTCCGACGAAGCATATCCAACTTGACAAGCACGTGCTCTGATGTTTTAAAACGTTTTCGACTGCGTATTTCCGGGAAGTTTGGGACTATTATACCTACTCTAACTTCGCTGTTTGTTGGGACCATATGATGGGTTTCAACCTACATGGAGAATATTACAACTTGGGACGGTATTACGATATTTTTATTTCAGACGATATTATTGACGATATCAAAATTAAAACCGGGTATACCCGATATATCGTCATATCGCCCAGCACTAAATATTACCCCAGTCATTTACACAAGCCAACCAATGAACCGGCTGCAGCCATTGCAGCGCTGCTCTAGTTTGATCAGAACATGCTCTGATACTCATCAGTATGACAAGCTGACTAGTACTCTTATAACGCATGAGTGATGCGAAGCCGACACAGTACGAGCGACCTTGCTCAAGGGTCACAACTTGGTGCGGGTTTTGAAACAGCGAGCAATTCGACAATTGCACGTCATTCAAAGCGGCCAAGCCACTGCTGCGTGGAGACTCAATGACCGGCGGCGCGATGCGAAACCATATCGATGTGTTTGCAGCGAATACAAGTCCGACACTCTAACCACCGGACCACGGATGTAAATGTAAATGATGCTAAGGCCAAAACCAAAAACTTCTCTGTTTCCGATAACATTGGGAAAATTTTCCAGACAGGGATTTTTTTTTTTTAAACCTTTCAGCCGTAAGCGATATAATAATGTAGTCAAGGTGCCATGGAATATTGTAGATCCATGTGTATCGAAAATAAGCCAAGCATGTTAAAAGCATTGGATATAAACATGTTGTCCCTTGTTCATTCACTCTAGATCTCTACCAATGTTGAGCTTAATAACCCACTTATTTTGCTTTAGGGATTGGGAAAACGATAAATATTCACATTGATACCCGAACAGGTAACTATATAGACTAGCTTTCTGAAGAAAGAAAAAATTGACACAGGCAAGAAAATCTCAGCCAGGCAGGATATCGGAAACAAAGAGGTTTTTTTTTTTTGGCCTAAGTGAAATTGGTTCACAAAGGTCAGGCCAAAAAAAAAAACTTTTTGTTTCCGATACCCTGCCTGGCTGAGATTTTCTTGCCTGCCTCAATTTTTTTTTTCAATTTTCTCCAGATAGCTAGTCTATATAGTTACCTGTCAGAGTGTCAATTGGAATATTTATCATTTTCTCATTCCCAAAATCAAAAATAAGTGGGTTATTAAGCTCAACATAGATGTCCTACTGCAGAGTGAATGAACAAGGGACAATATGTTTTTATCTAAGGTTTAAAAAAAAAAAAAATCCCTGTCTGCCTGTCTGGAAAATTTTCCCAATGTTATCGGAAACAGAGTATTTTTTTGTTTTGGCCTCACCTCAATCATGCAATCTCAGGCTGGGATCTTCACCTACAGTGAAATACATTATTAAGGTATAGGTATTAATAGAAATTATATTATCTGCATTATTTTTTCAATGTTATAAAATTCCCCATCAGAAGATCAAATTGTTCTCAGGTTTGGAACTGGTGGAACAGGATCTCTATGGGGCGTAATCTCTACGGGCATAGTCAGAGTAGAGATTCATGGCATGATCTACCTAATTAACAGCCTCTTGCATCCCTATTTTACTGCACTCGCCTTCCTGTGGTTTTTCTTCAGTAAGATCATCCCTTACTTCAGAGGTGTTATAACGCACATCAACAATTTCAGTGTGTTCATCCTGTGTTTTTTCTTCTGTAAGAGCATCCCTTACTTCAGAGGTATTATAGTGCACTTCAGTGTGTTCATCCTGTGTTAGCGATTTTTCGCTCTGTTCAATCAGAGCACATACCATCGCTGCAGTATCCATATCTTTTTCTTTCAGATCTGCTGTTACCTTGGTAACGCTTTCAGCTGACTTTTCTTCATCGTGCATTCCTTCAAATAAAACATCGCGCAATGATTTATGACACCGCCTCTGTTTCTTTGTTGGAATAATGATTTCATGTGTCTTCTTCATATGCCAGTTCAGGGAATTACGTTGTCGGCATGAGAAATCGCAGTGTTCACATTTAAGTGGTTTTTCATTTGTATGTATCATTTTATGCACTTTTAAACTGTGTTCAGTTTTAAATGCCTTGCTACAATCCTCCCATGTGCATTTGAAGCTGGCCTCTCTCTGGCTATGTACTGACTCAATATGACGCTTCATTCGCTCGTATCTATAAAAGGACCAATCACATCCTTCTTGAGGACATCGATAAACTTTTCCAACAAGATGCACTTTATGAATGTGTCGATTCAATTTCGCTTGGGTTTCGGTTCGGAAATCACAGTTTTCGTATTGACACAGCACATTCTTTTCTTTATGCTTCTCCGAATGTCGAGAAAATTGGAATCGAAAATAAAACTTCTCTCCACACTGGTCACACATATACTTCGGCTCTGCGTTTGGAAGCTCGCCATGGTGTTTATACATGTGCCATTTTCTCTCACCTTTAGCATACAATCCACCACAATCTTCACACGTAACAGCATCTTTTGGAGTTGATTTGTGTGCGAAACGATTATGAACATTGAGACCTACTTTTGTCGGGACAGCATAACCACACTGATCGCACCAGTAACCTTCTTGACGATTGACATATTTTAAACAAGAATGACTATTCAAGTTCGCCAAGAGAGCAAATTGCTGTTTACAGATCTCACATGTAAATGACCCTCTCACTGCCGTCAAATGCATCTTCATGTGATTAGTCTTTTCCTCTCGATTTTCGAAAGTTGCTTTACACTTTGGACATGTTAATCCTCGTGCCTCACGCTCTGCCATTTCTATGCTTTTATCCTTATATATATCCTTAGGAACTTTTTTATTAACAACAACACTTCCTGGTTTTCGTCCACGTTTTTTAGGTTTCTTTTCCAATTTTGCAAACTTTAAGCGTATTTTGAGAGGCTTTTTATCCTCTATCTCTTCATCTGGCGTCATGTCGTCTGGGGAATAATCACCATCAGGAAATTTATCTTTTATCAACCGTTTTTCCCTAAACATTTTCGCATCAACTTCTTGCAAATAGGGTGGACTTTCTTCAAAGTTATCAGCATCTGATTCAACCTCATTGCCACTAACATACTCATCCATTTTCTTCGGCTGTCTCTTTTTTCGACCAGATGATGTCATCGCCATCCTAGGATTGCTTTGTTTACGTCTGCGTTTCTGTATCTGATTCGAAGGTGTAACTTCCTGTTCGCATTGTGACTCCAGTGAAGCTGCCTCAAAAACCCACCCATGTGTGTTACTAGTTGATGGAGTTATCGACTTATCAACCTTCATGATGGTGTAATTTCTTAATTGTCCATTTTTACCATCTGCGTCCAGTTCATGCTCCTCGTCCTCTAAGCATGGCTCTTTCTTCACTTTTCTGCAAAATAATATATAAAATGGTATACAAATTGGAATATGACCTTGTCTAAAACTGATTACAATTCCTGATTGGTCAGTATTCAGTAGCATGTGTTCTCATGGATATTATGATGTCGTGTAGTGGTACCATTCTAAATTGTACAACAAATTGTGATACAATCAAGTCAATGCGTCATTGCATCAATCTTTCAGATAAACAACAACATGTGAATTGGTTAAAGGTACTCAATATGATTTGATGGTCCCCATATAATCAGATTCCATCAACAACAACATTTTTTGAAATGCAGCTCCAGTTATCAAAATCGATTAATTGCCCAAAAATAATGCTAACCAGTCAACTATAGTATAAAATTTCCCAAAACTTAATTTATCAACATTTGTTCAACAAAATAAATTTGACCAGATTGTCAAATATAATAATAGAGTTATCCATCTTCATCTGACACCTTCAGCTTGACAAAATTTGTCAGGCCGCCATAAATTACATATCTCGGGAAATAACAAATTAAAAAAATTGATATCTGATCACTCTGAGCTTTGATGGGTGTGTTTCTCGACTCGAATCAAAATATTTTTAACCCCGAAGCCAAAGATATAGTAATTTTGGAGCTTTAATTCGGATTAGGCATGTTTAAATCAACCTAGACTGAAAGAAATAGACATGGAATGGCTACCAAATAAAACTCATTTTCATTTCAGATTTAACAGAACTAAGCCTTAAAAAACATGTTGCAGAAAAGATCAACGAAAGGAGTCGCTATATTACCTTTTCTATACTAAATGCTCATTGATGAGTAGTTATCCCTTGGGAAATGTTCAGATACTAAGTTCAACAAACAACCATAGGCCATTTGTTGAACTTATTATCTGAACATTTCCCTCCAATAAATAGGGCTCCTTCTACACTTTTATTATCTGTCATCTTCTTATTTTTTCTGAACACCCCTCCAGATGAATAATAGACCATTCCAATGTATAGAAATAATTATAACTGGGTGGTAGAATCCACTTAACATTGAAAAGGTTAAAAGTGACATCTACAAGAAGAGAATATCTTTTCGGTGGAACATTATGCAAATCAAAACTGGACTCAAACCAAACTCTGTGCATCGGCCATACAGCTAAATAACATAAGAATAAAGACATGGTGCTTCAGACTGGAGTCATTTGCAGAATGAGGTCCCCAGAGTGTGAATTTAGTGATGCTACCCTACACAGTGGGCTAGCATCACCAAATTCACCTTCAAATTAACATCGTTTTTAGTTACCTTTTCCCTTCTGTTCACTATGTTCAGTTTCTATATCTCCTAATTTACAGAAGATGGAATGCATAATGGAGGTGAATAATAGGTGAACATCACCAACTTCAACTGGGGAATTCAATCTGATCAATCTAGGACCTTACTCTGCAAATGACAGACACACTATCTCAAGGCTTGTAGAAAACAACTATCCAGAGATTGAAGTTCCCAAATGGTAACTATTGTGATGTACACCAATTGCGAACCTCGATTATGCATGTGTTGTCTGTCAATCTGGGGATATAGAGAAACTAAATTAAAAAAGAAATAGAATCTAGGTGAAGAAGTTTCTATAGAAATTTTGTAAAAAGAAACTTTCAGAGAAGATGAGGCCTAAGCAGAATGAGGTCCCAGAGGGTGAATTTAGTGATGCTAGCCTGCTATGCGGGATAGCGTCACTAAATTCACCCTCTGGGGACCTCATTCTGCAAATGACAGGCACCTTATTCTCAGGCCTGTATGCAATGTCAATTTCTCAGGCCAAAACATTATGAAAACAATGCGCATATTAATATTTTGTTATTTATTTCTGGGGCACATGCCAACAAAGTATTACACCTCCCCAATGTGAGCTCCAATGTAACAGTTCCCCCCCCCCCCCCTTCCTGCACATCTTCTCGCCTGGGGGGGAGATAACATAGGAGATAACATAGGTTATCTCCCCTCCGCCTGATCATCTCCTTCCCCCGCAATTGTTTTTACATTAACATCTAATGGCCAATTACTCTCATTTTATCATTCAATATGACTATGCCACTCAGAAAAATTATCATTGGTGACAATGAAGCATGTTGTTTCTGTGAAAGAGGCAACAATTGATGTTCGGAGAAATTTCCTTGAAAATTATCCAGTTTATCTCCTCAACCACCACCCCCCTCCCACCCTGAATTTTGTTTACCTTAACATATAATGGCCGCTATTTTCAATTTATTGTGTGATAAGACTATGCAACACAGGAAAACTATCACTGGTGACAATGAAGCATGTTTTTTTCGGAGGATTTTCCTTGAAAATGACCTATTTTATCTCCCCCGTCTGAATTTTTTTTCTTCAATTCAACTTCAATTATTGCCTCTTGGGAGGGGGGAGGAGATCATCAGGGTGGGGAAATAAACTGGGCAAACCTAGGGGAAGATGTGCAGGGGGAAGATGTCATAGCACACCTGGTAGTATAATTTCAGTTCCCCATGGCCATTAATTCCTGAACAGATGTCGTAAAAACATTAATTGATAAGTTCCATGTGATTTATTTCGTCAAAAATGGCCCAATCAAGAGTGACAATGCATTTTTTCTTACTGATATAGCAGTCTTAACAATAGCTGTTTATAAGGATTTCTGCTACTATGGCAGGCCGGACATCCAGCAGCCTCATTACCCTCCCCAAACTTGACTTAATATTGATCACAAAATAGCCACAGACCTAGCTAAGCCTCTTTTTACACAGGACGAGCGATCACCGACATTGACGAATAATATATTGCAAGGAATCCTGTACTTGGTACCTGAATAAGACATGGTTAGTAGAGCGGACCATGTGCACAGTTGTCTACACCATCCTGGGTAATGCTTTGTCGGCAAATGTTTAGTAGTAATCAGCCTCTCGTATTTTAATTTACAGTAGATTTCTGTCTTTAAGTCCCAACTTTCTGACCCATTATTTCCCCTCAAAATGGCTAATGCGCATTATACATCGGTAAATCATTAGGGGCTGAATTCTGAGCTACAACCATGAACACAGGTGACGAACAGTGCAGACATTTTACCTCAAAACAAAAACAATTAAAATATTAATAGTTATATTATCGGTGTTGTCTGAGGAATGGCTATTGATTTTACACCAAATTGCTTTGATTGGTACCGTGAACAAAATACAAAGAAAGCATACAGAACTTGCGCATATCACGTGACATGAGCTGCTCATGACGTCACACTGGTTACTGCTGGAGTACACTTGCCACTGAGTGTGACAATGTGTCTTTTGCCAATCGCGGTAGTCTCTTTAATGTAGGCTTAAATTGCTACTGTTATAAAAGTCATTGTAGCCACTGTATATTGTGGTGCTTACATGCTTTTAGCTCATTAACTTGAGATCAAAGAAAGACGATCTATTTTAATTTGGTTTCTATATGAAGCTTCAATGATCCTGCTTGTTGTCTCAAGTGCAAGGAAATAGCTACTTTTCAGTGATAAACATCCAAATTCCCCCCCAACAGAGCGCCGGGTATGTGCTTCCCAATTATGGCCACATTCCCCCAACCCCTAGTGAAACCCTGTGTTTATACCTGATTATGCCTGCTGAGCTTGGTGAAGTTTCATCATAAATTAGAGCTGCTTTTCTTGGTGATTTCTTAGCCTTTATTTTTCCTGAAATATATAATAAATTTTTAAATAAATAATGATGTAATGATATGTGTAGGTTTGAAATTTTAAACTATTCTAAACATGAATATTTTAAAGATAACATATCTCTTCCGGGCCACAATTACAACATGTTTTTTATAAAAACCAATTTAAAGATTACAAATAGCATTTCTGTGAATAAAAACAGACAAAACGAAAGATGGAGTAGCAAAATCTCTTCGATTCAAAATAACTTTGGCCTTGATGGAGGGACTGGGTGCCAACAAAGATAAAGAGTTCTCCCTCTTGCTACACTTTGATCATTTCCGTGAGATCAGCTGAAGTTTATGCTCTAAAAATAGCCCAAAAACTGTCCCGAAAGGTTGTTATGTACAGTAATGTTCTAAGTAATCGACTTCTTAACCACAGCAGAATTATGGGTAACTTTTCAGGATTTAGTCGGAAATATGGAAATATGGCATGTTGCCATTCATCGGAAAGCTCTCGGGGAGAGCTTTCCGATGAATGGCAACAAGCCATATTTCCGACTAAATCCTGAGAAGTTACCCATAATTCTGCTGTGGTTAAGGAGTCGATTACTTAGAGCATTACTGTATCCCAGAAACTCATCTCGGATGCTGCAAAAACCAGATATCGAACAGATTATAAAGGATAATTTGGCGCTCTGGAGACAGGAATCATAGTGAGCAACACTAATGCCCAAATAGTGAGAGCTTTCCGATGAATGGCAACAAGCCATATTTCCGACTAAATCCTGAGAAGTTACCCATAATACTGCTGTGGTTAAGGAGGCGATTATTTAGGGCATTACTGTAGCAAAAATCGATGCATAGCTCATTCACTATCTTTTTTGGTTGATTTGTTTATAAAGGTGAAGAATACAATGGATACTCTCTTCAATGTGAGGCATCTTGCCGCCAATTTTGAGAAAATTATTATATAAGTTCTAGGCCCTATCTATAGTCCCCAGAAATATTTTTTTGGTGGGATAAAGCCTGAGTTAGTGTGTCTGTCATTTGCAGAATGAGGTCCCCAGATGGTGAATTTAGTGATGCTATCCCGAATAGCGGGCTAGCATCATTAAATTCACCCTCTGGGGACCTCATTCTGCATGGCCTCAACTACTATAGGAGACATAGACTCAGATTGAAGTTTCCAAATGGTGAATATTGTGATGTCCACCCATTGGGAACCTCGATTATGCAATGTGTCGTCAGCCAATTTGGGGATATAGAATAACTAAACTAAAAATTTATAATAAAGGAAAACTTTCCAGAGAAATTGAGGCCTAAGCAGAATGAGGTCCCCAGAGGGTGATGTTAGCCCACTATGCAGGAAGTGTCACTAAATTCACCCTCTGGGGACCTCACTCTGCAAATGACAGGCACAATAAACTCAGGCTTGGGTGGAATAAACATACCTGAACTAGGCTCCTGCGAATATTCGATATTCAATTCGAAAGTCAAATTCGATTCGAATTCGAGTCGAAATTGCCAACTCGAAATTTCGAATATACTATGACGGAAAAGTAGGCTGTTTCAGGACAAGTACACATGTCAATCTTAGCTGTTTGTGGCATTTAATTCCAGAAAATTATGTATATATGTACATTATAATTCTTATTGTACATAGCCAACAATTAGCCACGATAGGACGACTAAATACGTCTGAATTATATAACTTTAAAATGGTAGCAAAAGCTAGCAGATAGCCAATGCATGGACCGACGACGCGGTAAATTATAATAGCTATGAGACTGGGCTACCGATAGCGTTATCCATCGTCTATTCGATTCCGCGTTATGTAATATGGGTGAGAATGTAAACAACACATGTTCCTGGTGTCGAAAAGTGCATTTTGGCACTGTTCTCTTTTGAAGTTGACTTTCAGTTTCGGAGTTTTCTTTTACAATTGACAAAATGTCGTCCATCATTCATGTTTATTTTAAACATGATAAAGCTGCAGGCACATGTGATGAATGCAACATGCATGGTGTATAAATCGCAAGCATCTGGGACAATGACCCATCTATGGAATCATCTGTTCAAGAAGCATCAACCAATACATGAAGAGGCTACACTGCGACTGTTGTTGCGTCTTCAAGTTTATAACAACGGGTGTTTCCGAATGCCGATTTGCAATTTTGCATGTACATGCAAACTGTAGAAATTTTGTGTGATTTTAGTTTGATAATCCGTTTAGTGGTAATATATTAATCGTTGTGATGGCCGCATGGACGTTTTAATCTGCTTTGTTTTCTTGACAATTATAAATTGAAGTTAATAGTATATCAAACGACGGTTTATCGCCACATAAGTTCTGATGGAACTTCATGCATGTAGTTCATAGAACGTTTCACAAATAATCTAATTGTTGACAAAACATACCTAATTGAGAATGCAACACACAGATATGATTCGATTCGATATTCGATTCGATTTCGTGAATTCGATTCGATCAAAATATCCAATTCGCAGGACCCTAACCTGAACTGCTTGGTGGGATAAACATAACTTGAACGTTTACTGCTTGGTGGGATAAACATACCTGAACGTATAGTTGCTTGGGTCTCACTTTTCCTTGGTCTTCCTCTTTTTCTCTTTGGAGTTATTGGCTGCGGATCGCTTTTCCTTGGCCGTCCCCTTTTCGGGATTGATTGACTGCGATAGTTTTGTGTAAAGTCTCCAAATTGTTCGCTTGTATCATTTGATGGTGTTACTGGTGGGGTGACATTTTTCGGCCTAACTGGTCTTCCCCGCCTTGGCATCTGGCCACTGATAAATGATGGTTTGGAAGGAGACTCGGAAAATGCTGTTTCAGAAGACGCTGTTTGTTCCTGTGAAATTTCCACGATGTCCTGTTCAGTCTTACATGCTACAATAGGACTGTCTGTGGTTGCTAAGCCTATCATGTTAGGACTGTCTTTGGTTACTAAGCCTCGCATGTTAGGACTGTCTTTGGTTACTAAGCCTAGCATGTTATGACTGTCTTTGGTTACTAAGCCTATCATGCCCAACACCTCAGCCTTCGCCTTCTCTCCAGCATCATCCATATCTACTTGCGTCGGGTTATCAACATCAACATCCATCTCTGACATAGCTATCTGGAAGTTTTTTGGTCTATGACATCAGTGACTTTTCCCATCCTGAAATAGAATGTTTAACCCTTTCTATACTAAATGGATTCTCGCAAGAGTACAGTAGTGACCTAAGTTATTATCTGAACATTTCCTAAGGGAACTCCTCCTCAATGAGTATTTAGTACAGAAAGGGTTAAAATTATAAATAATTCAAGCTATCCCGATTATCTGACATTTAACATAGTAATTATTAACACTGCAGAGTAAGTCCTTCATATAATGCTGATGGACATTATAGACAGGTTGTTGCTCTATTGTTAGTACATTATGACTCATATCGCCACAGAAGGCCACAAACACCAAATAACTGATACCTGTATCTGAGCAGTGAGGTCTACATACTGATTTTATTCTAAATTTTCACTTTTATGATTTTCCGGTGTTAACCCTTTGGAGAGTATCTGTAACGTCATATACATGACGTAATGAGTAACTTTAACGTCAACGTCATAGCAATAATTATTAACAAGTTCTGGCCAAAAGGGTCCAATAATTCGTTTTATTTTATGTTCATTTTTTGTTAACGTGTGTTATCATAATCGATTGCACTTATACATTTGGGACATTATATTAATCAAAATAATTCCTATAGAAATCATTTATAAATCAGATGATTTATTGAAGTTATGTCTACATAAAATAACACTTCCTGAAACGACATATATGTCGTTCTACTCCTCAACCGATAGACGACATATATGTCGTTCTACTCGCCAAAGGGTTAAGGTGGAGCCCATCATTTTGATTGCATTGAGCTCTGTACATATCAGACTATAGCTAATACATATATCAAATTCAAGTTCAATCCTGTCAGCGCACATGCCACTGTTTTCCAGTTTTAGCCACTTTCTCACCAAAATGATAATTTTGAAACAAAAGTTAAGCTTGAATTTGCCATTTTAACAAGACCCTTTATAGTTTTGCATGTATCATCTACCTCATTTTGGGGAATAATTCTTTGAAATTATTTCAGACGAAATTCAAATAGTCAACAGTAAAACCATTTGAACTGTTGCAGTTTGTGGCATTGGTGAGTGGTCATCGAAAACCACATACAACTGGAACTGTACAAAACCATTCTTGTCATATTGAAATTGATTGACACTCCCTTTATATTCAATGTCCAATTGCAAAATGTAAAACAAAATATTATTATTCTTCTCTGTGTTTCTGTTGTTTCTCTGCAGACTGCAGTCCGCAATTTGGTATATCTGATGAATGATGATTTGTCGGCAGATGAGCATGTTACTCAATTCTGAAAAATATCATATTATCATCTCCAAAATTATGGCAGAGTGCAGAGTATAATCAACGGAGAAAACGGCAGAGCAATTGGTGCATGCATTCATTACCAGCAGGATGGATTATTTCAACTCATTACTCAATGGGTGCAAGCAAGCTCTTATCGACAAACCTCAAATAGTTCAAAATTGGGCAGCTAGAATGATTACACGAACAAAGAAAAATGATCAAATTTCCACAGTTCTTGAAAGTCTCCATCAGACATCGGATCAGTTTTAAAATGTTACTTATTGTGTATAAATGCTACTATAAACTAGCTAGACAGGGAGCCCAGATGGTTTCAATTACACTATCGCATATGAAAGGTTTGATGCTTCCGATCTGGTGTTACCGTCAAATCATCAAAGCAAATTTATTTCTTAAGATTCGCAATCCTGGCGTTTAGGGGCTATGGGTGCTCAACAAACAAAAAAATCACTTTCATTTACACTTTCGCATACATCCGTCATTTTTGGTTTAAATTTTAACTAATGTTCACTGACCTTAAAAACATAACTTAAGAAATGGTATTCCCTGCCATTTACAGATAAGAAGGGGCCTTATTGGAACCCCCCTTAAAACCTGGTGTTCAAATTATGTGAAGAATGACGTAACCTGAGACAGTTCAATTTTGATTACACTTTCGTGTACATCTGTAATTTTTGGTCTAAATTTTCACTAGTATTCACTGATAATAAAAACATCACCATATTTCCTGGCGTTTACAGAAAAGAGGGGCCTTTAATTGCATAACCACCTCCTCCCAATCGGATTTTACATTGGATTCGAAATAAATTGATTCCGCCAACCAACCGATATAGAATAATCAAATTGTCAGAGCAGAAGAGGAATTATGCCAATTCTCGCTTGATGAGTAGTATGAGTAGTAACTTGATTCCAATTGATTCATTTATAGGATAGCTAATATAAGTTCAACAAACAGCCATACTAGTAGGCTTAATTGTTGAACTTGTATTTACCAGACATTCGTGTGTATTCGTCTATTTCACCTGAGCATGCATGGTTGGCACAACCACCCTCTGAATAGTTGGGCCGATGTTGGCAGTCAATGTTTGGCCAAGTTAATTTTGATCATTGGGTCAACATTGGGCCAAATGTTAAATGACATATACAGAGCATTGGCCCAGCATTGGGCCAAATGTTGATATCCAGACCACATGATTGGCATAACTTTGGCCCAACAGGGTAACAACATTGGAAACTAAACCCATAATGTTGGCCCAATGGAGGGACAATGTGGAACCTCAAACTAAATCGGTTGGCATAACGTAGTTTTTTTTTTGGCATCCAATAATCTGTTCATACTTCATGCAGTTATCACCATCATCAGTCACCATGTCACTATGAAGCAAGTTTGTGAGAAACTACTACATTTATGTCAGTTATGTATTTATTCTCTGCTATAACTTATATGTATGCCAGGCAAACATTCAGAACTTTGTGATTCCGAGAAAAATATCTGGAAAATTATGAATTAATTTTACACAAAAAAGTAGTTTCTCACAAACATTAACTTACCTCAGATAGCGACACGACGACTGATGGTGGTGTATAAAGAACGAACAAATCCTTGAATTCTAAAATAAAGAAACTGAATCATTTATATTTGCTCAAATTAATATAAGGAGCAACACTGAATGAGCAACAGAACAGCGCACCATAGGAAAAGCAGATGCCTGATCCGGTGTGCATGCAGTTCGGGGTTGTGCAGCGGTTCGTGTTGGCCCAACATTGGTTCCAACAGTTAGGATGAATACATTGGGTCAACCAAGGGCCAACATCAGTCCAATCAATGAGCAACAGTAAATTTTGTTGGCGTGCTCCCATTGACCCAACATTATAAATCCAACAGCTGGGAGGAATACGTTGGGCCAACCAAGTGAGAACCTCCGCAACCCAACCAATACTGTAGTTAATTGCGTTGGCATGCTCGCGTTGGCCCAATGCTATAATTCCAACGGTTGGGAGGAATACGTTGGGCCAAGCAAGGGCCAACAACGTCAATTAACCCAACCAAACATAATGCCAACTGTGCCGACATTATGACAACGTTGGCCCAACATAGTCATGCTATCAGGGTAATAGCTTGGTGCATATTGATGCTGAATAGGTCATTGTCCCATGGTTTCATGCAAAAAGCACCAAGGATCTCTTAAACGGGCAAAAAGACACCCAGGGTCTCACAAAATGTGCAAAAAGTCACCCAGCATCTCAAAATCTCATTAAAAAAATTTATTTTAAATTAGCGCATGTTAATTATTATTACAATAATATATTTGTTTGTGATTTCAAAGAAATTTGTCAAAGTAATAATGCCTGATTCAATCATTTAAAAACTAGATGATGATCGACATTGGTAGCTCGTTCTTGATCCGTATTTTTCATAATTTGTCATGTTGCATAAAACTGACCAGCTGGAGAGTGCAAGTGCCACTGCAGACGCTGCAATTTTAAATCATAGGTGGGGAAAATCACTGGTGAAGCACCCACTCTGCATGCTCATGACAAGATCGCAGGCATATTGTAGCGATCAAGCAATGTTTAATTTTTATCAGGAAAATCGTGGCGTGTCCTTGCCAACACGTACAAACAAATTCAACCCGTTGGACTTCTTCAGGGGAGGCATTGTTAATTGAGTTGAGGCAGGACAGGGAGTGTTTATATAATGTTTCTGCCCGCTGCTTCCACGACAGAGAGAAGATGGCCACGGTGCCACCACCACAACAATTGCTGACATTGTGATTTCAAGTGCTGCATTGTACATATATATATTGTAGTTATTGTATATAACAATGTTCTACTATTCTCATTTGTTTTGTCTTGATCAATACTCATGAAATTGTACAATATGAGTATATATGTATTTATACCATAATTGGCTATGCTACTGGTGTATAACACCTGTTTTGTAAATTTCATCTTTACACCCTACTGTGGGTATAACGATTCCTACTATTGGTATAAATTTCTACTGTTGTGTAAATGTTTCAACGGCACTTTATGTGTTAAAAGTTTATACCCATAGTAGAACGACCCGTCATTTGACCTCTGGTGACCTCGCTGTCGAAATTTAGCCCAATTTTTCGTCACGCCCGCTTCGCGAAGTAAATACACAATTTTTCCAACTCAAAACACTCTGAAATGCGATAAGTGGTCTAAACACAGAGATATATACTATCCAATTCCATATACTGGGTTTACTTGTCAAAAAATGACATATTAAAGTTAGTATACAGAAGTTTTATGCTAGGTGCATGCACCGACAAAGTACACGTTTTATACAGGTCGGCGATAGCTGTTGAAAATGTAAACAAAACAAACGCACGTGTTCGTCTGCCTTTCCGTGTTTAAAGCGAACGACGGCTTACATTTTGACAACAACGTATAGATTGTTAATGGTATCTGCATTGTGGGAAATCTGAATGTGTGTTCACATCAGCTGACTGATGCCCAAGAAAGTGGCGAATCACCGAATTTCCTAGAAATATGTATTACTACGCGTGACCCACATTCATGATAGCTTAACATATTTGGGTCACTCGGTGCACATACATGTTAACAGTCACCAACTGAGTAGCAATACATTTACGAAGCGACCGAATAATTATGGTATAAACCAAATACACCCATAGTAGCCGAGAATTAAAAAAATTCACCACTCGTGGAATTGTGGTAAACCACAATACCACTTGTGGTGAATTTTTTTTATTCTCGGCTACTATGGGTGTATTCTATATATATAGAATTTATTGTTCAAGTTGAACTTCCAAGTTCAAATACAAATTAGCCAAGTGTTTAGTTTAGAAAATTGAGATGTCACATATCTATAATTGCGTAAAGAGAATAATGAAATATAATCCTAAAGTTGCAATTTTAGCTTTGTTTTCACGTTAGAGACCTATACAGAACTAGACATGTAGTACGTAGAAGGGTCTATATATTATCGCAGCTCTGCAGGCTTGCCACTTTTCCCCACCTGCCATTTCCCCACACCTGCGACATAAAATCACAGCGTCTGCGGAGGCACTATAATATATAGCTGAACGCAGCTAGGATAGCTGATTTCAGCTATTGTAGCTGATTTTTCACATTTTCCAGACCTGATCAATTTAAATACCACAATATTAATTATAAATATAATTTATACAGCTGATTTCCCATTTAATTTATTAAAAGTGATGAACATACTTTCTAGAGCTTTCTTTCTCAAGACATGGTTTGTAATGGTGATGATAATGACAAAGCTTATGCAGAGGATAGAGTTTGGAATCTGGTTGTCTACATCCTGTTTACGCACTAATCAAGAATTTTAATAAATGGAAGTTCGACAAGTTCAATTTGGAATCTTGGAGAATGAAAATGGAGCACAACAAATTTGCGAATGCATTCAAGTTTATGAACGTTTTATCAACGATATGGGTGCTGCACATACCCTTTCTATTCAAAAATGTATACACCTATATGAAATCGTTCACTTCTTCTCCGTTTACGATAAGATTGACTCCGAATAAGCATGAATTCTTCTTATTTTATCGTGCGTCCTCGTGTATGTTTCTTTTATCAATCGATTCCGCCATGATGCGATCGAGTTATTTTTAGAAGGCGGGAATTCATTAAATCTATTTATAGAAACATTTTCTGTTTGGCGGAAATTTTAAAAGGACAGTCCGCAAATGTTTCGGTTGAATTTTATTTCCTATCTTCAAATTGACTTTGTATGTTAAAGGGAAATAGTATGGTGTGTACATATACCAATTAGCAAGTGAAAGTAATCAAGACACAATATTTTTTTCTTCATTCATTATGAATATAATAAATGGGCTCACATGTTGTCATGGCAGTGTGAATCGCATTGTATGAAAATGTGTTACTGTTATATAATTTTATTTTGCCATGTCTATTATTGTATTTTAAAAATGAATAAATATATAAATGGAATCTTGTTATTGAGTTTTGACTTCCATAACCATATAATTATACATTGTCTTATGTATTCCGAATTTCTGAATGAGAACACAATGCATATATAGGCCTTATGGGAGGCCAAATTCACATTTATTAATAATTGCGCTGAAGCACAATTCAATTGCGCTGAAGCGCAACTCAATTGCATTGAAGCGCAATTCAATTGCCCTGAAGCACAATCCAGCTTTATTCATATCAATTGCGCTTCAGTGCAATTGAATTGAGCTGAAGCGCAATTATTGTTACAAGCTATACACCCGTGAATAGATAAGTTATTCCAATAATTAACTGGGGGTTCCCATATATGGGAAAATAATTGCGCTGAAGTGCAATTGAATTGCGCTGAAGCGCAATTAATTTTCTATTGGATTTATTCATTAATTAACTGGGGGGTTTAGCCATATATATAAAATTAATTACGCTGAATAAGCATGAATTCTAAATCTATTTGGATTTATTCATTAATTAACTGGGGGCTTTAGCCATATACTATGCATGTACATGTAGCATATTGCTGCTAAATACATATGCATTGGGTATTTCTCAATAACTTTTGTATCTGCATGGCAAGCTATTTTTATTAATTGAATTGCGCTGAAGCACAATTATTAATAAATGTGAATATGGCCTCCCATATAGGCCTATTATATGTTGTGATCTAGCTTGTCTGAATACACACTGTCTAAAATAACGATAATGGAGTCCCCAATCTATGTTCTAACGAGACAGTGGTGTTCCTGTTGAGTGCTGTTCAACAAATACAGTAATGCCCTAAATAATCGTCTGCTTAACCACAGCAGAATTATGGGTAACTTTTCAGGATTTGAGAGCTTTCTGATGAATGGCAACAAGCCATATTTCCGACTAAATCCTGAAAAGTTACCCACAATTCTGCTGTGGTTAAGAAGTCGATTATTTAGGGCATTACTATAGATATCAGGACATGTATGAGTTAAGTGTTACAATTTAGTGTTCTGGAGTTAATTACTACTGGATTTGGCAAACGTTAATATTATTATGCCTTTCTATATATGTAATAAATCTGCCAAAATAAATAATAACAATCAATAAAATATCAATTGTGTCCAACTACTAATATGTAGTGATCCAGCATCCATGTTTTTTTTCTGCACATAAATAAACGTATGTTAGCTTCCATCTAATTGTATGTTCGTTTATATGGTAAGCTATTTTAAGATTCTGAGTAATTTAACCAGCCTCAGCTCAGAGGGATGCATGTGTTCAGGAAGAGTTAGACGTAATAGAGAGAGAGAGGAATCAATAACATCTCTAAATATTATACAGAATCTGAAAAAAAAATAATGAAAAGGATGCTTAATCCAGACACAATACATGAGACGAGACTGACAGCTCACTTTAACTGTATTCCTGAATGTCTGGCAGTTTGTTTTCAGTTCATTTTATTTTCATTGGAAGGTAAACAATTATTCTCTAACAGAAATCATGGCAGCTGGATACGAAAAGTAAAGTCATTTAGAATAAGATTTAAAAACCTGTGTACCCTTCAGCACATTTTCAAAACCTGTGTACCCTTCAGCACTTTTTTTGGTGAGAGTGACCCCTTCAGGCTTACTAATCTTTGAGGTGGAGCAGTCATGATTGGACATTGAATAAATAGACAGAACACAACGCGCATCTTAATCGAGAATCTTTTATCGAATGAGTTGCGGATGGGCAAGGATATATTTCGCGAGAGCCATACAAGAAATATAACTTTGCGCCGTCCGCAAAGAGTTCGATAAAAGATTCGAGATTAAGATGCAAGTTGTGTTCTGTATTTATTCTACACCGTTCAGTCAGATAATTTCAATCCATGAATGTCATATACATTGTTACTGTAGCCACCTCTTTGTGATTTAAGTCTGACAAATAGCCAGTAATTATGGGGGGATCACCGGAAGCGGATGATCGACGTAATGTACGTCATCTTTCTTGGCGACAACGTCAACAAGAATAGTCCCGGCTTGTATTCCACTAGAGTTATACACTACTATGTATTCAATGGCTGGGATTCCATTGAATACATGTGACTCACGTCAATGGGTGTGGAATAAAAGATAGCTCTTTATTTAAACCCAAATTATTAGTCAATAATTTCATTTTAAAGGGCAACAACTCTGAGCAAAATGGCTTTATATTCTTATGGACCAGAGGTGAGAAAGTTATTATATTCTAACTCACAGTAACAGCTAGAAACCAGCAATTGCACTACTGCAGGAATTTACACCACAGACCTCAGGTCAGTACGTGTCCTGTAAGACACAACTACATGTAACTTGAGATATCGTTTGGAAACAAACCTGATTATAATTTTCCAAAGGGTGTAGATCGAAATGACCTACAGAATGATGACTGGGTAGGTCATTCTGAAATTGAGTAGGTTAAAATAGTAGGAAGGTGTAAGCACAGTATTTTAAATATAAATTTGTCACTTTATTATGTGTTTTTTTTTTGGTATTTACTGCGTAGCAGTTAAATGTGGGCCTCTATTTGCAACATTTCTATCCATAACTTTCTTCAAGACTGTGAGGTAGACAAAATTAATACCATGGATCAGTCATGACACTGGTTATACTGACAATAACCAGACCTGTTATTACACCTCAAAAAATTATTTTCATTTTTTTGCAGATATCATTGTTTATTCAATAAAAAGTACAATCTTTGATACCATATATTCGATACATTGGGTGAACTTTCTATTTAAAAGCTAAAATATTGATATCTGAACACATTATCCCGCAGTCTACTTGTATCAGAGGAAAACATTTCGGTCATGTTGTCCTACACCAAATCAATTGAGTAAGTCCATTAAAATGTTTTAGGACAATGTACTCGACCTAAGGCTTATAATCAGGCACGTTTGGAAACCAAATTCTAAGTAACAAATGGACAAACAATGGACAGGTCTACGACCCTTCAAAGGGAAAAAACGCGCTTCATAAACAGGTCTGAGAATATGGTGTCGGACATTTGCAGAGTCCCCAGAGGGTGCACTACCCCGTAGAGTGGGCCAGCATAATTAAATTCACCCTCTGGGGACCTCATTCTGCTTAGGCCTCATCTGCTATGGGAGGCCTTGAGTCAGATTTAAGTTACCAGATGGTGAATATTGTGATATGCACCGATTGGGCACCTCGATTATGCAATGTGTCATCAGCCAATTTGGGGATCTAGAGAAACTGAACAAAAAAATAAACTTTCCAAATAAACTAAAAAAAACTTGTTAATTTGATAATAAAGATACTTTCCAGAGAATATGAGGCCTAAGCAGAATGAGGTCCCCAGATGGTGAATTTAGTGATGCTAGCCTGCTGTGTGGGGTAGCATCACTAAATTAACCCTCTGGGGAACTCATTCTGCAAATGTCCAGTGCCATATTATCAGGCCTGGTAAAAAAGCTGATCAAACTCTTTTCCTAAATAATCAATTCCTTAACCACAGCAGAATTATGGGTAACTTTTCAGGATTTAGAAAGGAAATATGGCTTGTTGCCATTCATTGGAATGCTCTCACTGAGAGCTTTCCGATGAATGGCAACAAGCCATATTCCGACTAAATCCTGAAAAGTTACCCATTTTTCTCCTGTGGTTAAGGAGTCAATTATTTAGGACATTACTGTAGTTGTCAGCATTTCAACAGTTGATGGATCCCATTTAAAATCCTTTGAAATGTCACTTTTTATCAGACTTTTTAATTCTGTATAACTTAATGCACTTTTATGAGATCCTGGGTAACCTAATGCACATAGCCATGTGACAATGATCAATTCGGCGTAACTTGAGCACATCAGCTTCACGGAGCCCAGAATGGGAAGCAGACTGTGACAAAAAGTACTGTGTACATGGTTTATTTGTGAAAGCATTATAAAATATCAGTGATATTTACCGTGTATAAAAAAAACTTCACAAAACAACTTGATAAATAAAACTCATTCAACAAATAATAGTTAATAGGGATATATCACATAAATATAAGGCCCAGTTCATTTGCCAATTAACATTAATGAACATAATTGAATATCAATTGCTTATTTGAACTTGCTTAACCCTTTCTGCACTAAATACTTATTATCAAGTAGTTCCTTCAGTAAATGTTCAGATAATAAGTTCAACAAACATTTCCCACCAATGAATAAGACTCCTTCTGCACCTGTATATTTCCTGAACGCATATGAATAATAGATCATTCCAATGTATACTTTTATAACTGAATGGAAGAGTCCATTTAGAAAAAAGAAATGGTTAAAGAGATCCGAATTAATGCTCCCAAATTACTATTTCTTTGGCTTCGGGGGTGAAAAAAATTGATTCGTGTCGAGGAACTCACCTATCAAAGCTCAGATTGATCAGATATAAATTTTTGAAATTTGTTATTTCTCGAAATGCATAATTATTTGTGGCCCAGAAGAAGTCGTCAAACTGGACATAATTCCGTATGAAGATGGATAACTCGAAAATCAAGTGGTAATACGGCCAAAATTCATGATATTCAAGTGATAATTCGGCCATATTTCGTTGAACAACATGTTGATAAATAACACATTTTGGAAAATTTTATAATATATTTGACAGCGGTTAGCATTATGTTGTAATTAATCGATTCTGATAACTAAAGCATATCTTGAAGAAATGTTGTTGTTGTTGTTGTAACTTGATGATATGGGGACTGACTGATCGGATTGAGTACCTTTAATATTTTTATAACTTGATGTATAGTATACATTGTATACTAACTGTTTTGTACTTAATTGATTCTCATTCAATGAATTGTATTGGCATTCTATTCAACATATTATCTAAACATGCTTACAAATGAATGATTGGGAATCTGTAGCGTGTTTCTCAGTCCGTCGTTTGCTTATATAATCTGAACATCCCAAAAATATAAACGGGCCATTTCAACATATACATTTATAACTAAATATGAGAAACCGTTCAGCAGATAATGGGTCAGGAATCTCATCATCTCAAATTGATGAGTACACCGAAACAAAAATGGCAAATTTTGAAAGATTTACAGAACAATACATTGCACCTCGAGTGCAAGCATAGCCCCACAGTGCCAAATTGAAACATGGGCAGGATGAAATCCAAATTTAAAATAAACAAAGCAAGATAACTCTAAAACGGAAAATGGAACAACATCATTGGGCACTCTTTTTGAAAGCAGTCATCATGGTGAACCTCCATACCTAATTTCATTCAGATCCGATAACCCATGTGTGAGATATCTGTATGGACGGACAAAAAGCAATATTTCCAGATAATTAAATCAAAGCAGTCATGATGGTGAACCTCCATACCAAATTTTATTCAGATCCGATAACCCATAGCTGAGATATATGCCCGGATGGATGGGCTAACCGACTGGCAGCCAGACAATGTAATACAGTATTCCCCCCTTTTTCCTCGAATACTACCAAGTGTTTTTGGCACAAATGTGGTTAACCCTTTCAGTGCCAGGGGCCGAT
The DNA here is from genome assembly GCA_032622095.1 of Siphonodentalium dalli. Lineage (NCBI taxonomy): Eukaryota > Metazoa > Mollusca > Scaphopoda > Gadilida > Siphonodentaliidae > Siphonodentalium > Siphonodentalium dalli. The sequence goes on from CP136064.1 coordinate 95,764,926, forward strand.
CTCATCGGCCCTAATTTACGGTCTGTAAAATCGGCCCTAAAAAAATAAAAAAATTTTTTTTTTTTTTTTTTAGATTTTAACAAAATTATTAAAATTGTAAAAAATTGTCGACTCGCATATATAAGAGAATGCATTGGCACAGGGAATATGGGTTGATACAAAAAAATCGGACCTGGCACTCAAAGAGTTAAAATATTTCCATGATGTAATTGGTCATGTGCTTGTAGGCATAAAAGTACTGTGTCATGGGTGTTTATATGAAATAACCTTGTCCTGATCAATATATTTTTCAAAATCCACCATTTTTATGTCAAGTACATTATTCCTGACCGTGAGTCTAGTTGAGTACAAGACAACATGAACTGAGCCTATTAACCCTTTCTATACTAAACACTCTACTTCAAGTATAAGTACAGTAATGCCCTAAACAATTGGCTCCTTAACCACAGCAGAATTATGGGTAACTTTTCAGGATTTAGTCGGAAATATGGCTTGTTGCCATTCATCGGAAAGCTCTCATTGAGAGCTTTCAGATGAATGGCAACAAGCCATTTTTCTGAATAAATCCTGAAAAGTTACCCATAATTCTGCTGTGGTTAAGGAGTCAATTATTTAGGACATTACTGTAGTTACATTAAGATATGTTCAGATAATGAGTTCAACAAATGACCATACGTTATTTGTTGAACTTATTATCTGAACATTTCCCACCAATGAATATGAATCACTTTGCTCTTGTGTAATAAATGCCTGCCATCTGCTTTTATTACCTGAACATCCCCTCTTAATGAACAATAGACCATTCCAATGTATACTTTTATAACTGAATGGGAGAATCCATTTAGTATAGAAAGGGTAAAAAGATACACTTCATAATATCACAGACAGCATATCATATCACAAGTAGCATGATTGTTGAAGTAGCAAAAACAAGTCGATAGAACGACACAAGCGCGTGGATGGGTTGATATTGTTGCGTGAGTTTCTTAACCCTTTTATGACAGGAGCTGTGCAGCATTAAATATCCTGTGCCAGTGCTTGCTATTGTATTATCTGTTTATTTGCTTGTCATCTGATTTTATTACCTGAACACCCCTCTAAACGAACAATAGACCATTCCAATGTATTAGGGTTATAACTGAATGGGAGAATCCATTTAGTATAGAAAGGGTAAAACAATACACTTCATAATATCACAGACAGCATATCATATCACAAGTAGCATGATTGTTGATGCAGCAAAAATAAGTCAATAGAACGACACAAGCGTGTGGACGGGTTAACATTGTCGCATGAGTTTCTTAACCCTTTTATGACAGGAGCTGCGCTGGTGCAGCATTAAATACCATGTGCCAGTGCATTCTCTTATATATGCGAGTCTCCCATAGGGAGCCTCGCATAAAAAGAGAATGCACTGGCTTACAAGGTCAAGGTAAATATTGTTAGGCCAATGTATTCTTTTATATATGTGAGGCTCCATATGGGAGACTCGCATATATAAGAGAATGCATTGGTACATGGTTTACACAATATTTCAGGAAGATCCAGTCATGGAAGGGTTAAAAGAATTACAATTTGTGGAATGGCAATGTTTTAACAACCCTTTCTAAACATTTTTAATTTGATAATAAAGATCAGGTGGCTGGAAGGTCTAAACAAGAGTCTCCAGTCAGTTCATGTTCAAGGCCACATTGACAAAACTTTCATAAATACATCAACTGAATAAATTAAACATAGTCATTAATGAATCATGGGACAGAATACTGAATTTGTATAGGCAATTAAAGGCACTACAAATACAATAATGCAGGGTTTGTGATAGAGGGCATAACAATTTCATAAAAGTTATATCAGGCTCCTCACATGCAAATTTGTGGTCATTTTGAATTGAGATCTGGTACTTGTGAGATTACAGAAGATAATCAACATCTGCATGGATTTGTGACCACTGAGGCATTCAGGTAGGTCCCTGTGATTCGGGCATTATTTTTTTCGATTCGATTTGGATACATAATCGCAATTCGATTTGATTAGATTCAACAAAAGTACATCATTTGCATGGACATTGGGCACAGCACAACGTAAAACTGCTTGATGAGATCAGCATAAGATCTGACTCGAATATGTGAATTTTCTAATGTCTGTTCTTGATGATTTAAGTACTGGCATTTGTGCTCGGATATGTGATGTCTTGTCGCGAAATACGTTAGATACTATTTCGCCACAAAGACTTGTGTCTTGTATGAGATCATTCCTGTATGCACTGGATATAAAGTATGTTATTTTATTTTCAACTGGGAACTTCAATCCGATCCCAGGTCTCCCAAAGCAATTGAGGCTTCAACAGAATTAGGTCCCAAGAGGGTGAATTTGGTGATGCTAGCCCACTGCGGGGAAACGTCACTAATTTCACCCTCTGGGGACCTTATTCTGTAAATGTCTGTCAGACACACTATATCCAGCATTGGCACTATCAGCAATGAGAAGGCTCTTGTGGAGGTATAATCGGAATGCAAGCTTGCAAATAGTGTGTCTGTCATTTGAAGAGTGAGGTCCCCAGAGGGTGAATTTAGTGATGCTATCCTGCATGGTGGGCTAGGATAGCCAAATTCACCCTCTGGAAACCTCATTCTGCTTAGGCCCCAACTGCTATGGGAGATCTAGGATCAGATTGAATTTCCCCAGTTGAAGTTGATGTTCACCCATTAGTCACCAAGATTATGCATTTTATCTTCTGAAAATTAGGGGATATAGAAACTTCCCAAAAGGGAAAAATTAACTAAAAACAATGTTAATTTGAGACTATAGATACTACCCAGAAGATGAGGCCTAAGCAGAATGAGGTCCCCAGAGGGTGCATTTGGGGATGCTAGCCCATTGTGCGGGATAGCATCACAAAATTCACCCTCTGGGGACCTCATTCTGCAAATGACAGACACACTATTTGCAGGCTAGAACCCACTTGCTATTGAGTGCTCTCACCACCTCAGAATTACAAAGAACAAAATTAATGGCTATCTTAAAGAAGCAATTTTGATTCTGAACACCCTTCTCTCGATGAAAACAATGGAAGATTTTAAGTCCTGCAATGTGAATATCACCCTTCTCTCGATGCAATCGGTGGAAGTGTAGGAGTACTCGAAAATGACTTCTTGATATCGGCATCAACAACCTGGACCCTCTTTTGATTCGAAGCACTATGTCTGGGTTCGCCTGGAGAAGACAACATTCTGTTTTCTTGGTTATCTGAGGAAACAAATATAGTAATTAATTTAAGAGAATTTAACACTTAGATAAGTTTGATAACTGAATGGATTCTCACCTTTTAGTTATAAAAGTAGACAAAAGTTAGAAATAACTTGAACTAGACGATGTATCAGCCATGTAAATTACTGTTTATTGGTCATTTTTATGTTGACCCACGTGTTTGCCATAATAAATGATACATGTATGGTTATCGCCCTTCTGTTCAACTTTGATACTGGCAGCGTTTTAAGAGTATTTTTGTTTACCGGTATATATTTATATATAGAGAAAATCACAGGAGTCTCCTATGTGCAAGTGGTGGGTTCGAAAATTTATGTTTGTGGTCATTTTTAATTCAAATAAAATATTAGCATTATTTCACATCACCTATCCAAAATTTTAACTTAACCTGTATTTTCTTGTGATTAATACACACATTTAATTTGAAAGCTATCGGATAATCATAACTGGAGTTATCATCTGTACAACAAAATAATCAGCAAATTCTAAGTAAAAAAAGGGGCATAAATCCCCAAGAAATGGTCGGATCAGATCCATGATCGGGAATTTATCACATGAATGCCAGTTACCAAGTTTGATCAAATTCTGTCGAATACTATTCAAGTTATCGTCCAGACAACAAATGTTTCAGACTGATGCACAAACGCCTGGACACATAGACTGACGAACAATCGGATGGACAGAGACCGTTCATATCTATAGTCCACAGAAATTGTTTTTCTTGGGGGACAACAACATATGAGAATATTGTACCTGCAGATTCTGGCCTTTCTGGCCAAAAAGCATGGGCAGTCGGTCTGTTGACAGCTACGAACCCCCGTGTACTGTTCTGTGTGGCATTCACAAGTCGATCTTCACTTATCGATCCTAAAATCTGATTACTGAAAAGAAAAGAAAGGTGTTTTATCAGACCTAACCTAATGAAAGAAACGAAAATGTGAGAAACAATGCAAAGTTTATGGTGTAAATAATAACTATCTGACATTTTCTGACTTAACAAATTAGACCTGACATTGTTTTTGAGTGTAAACAATAATCCCAGTTCTCTCTTTGGGAGTGGCAATATATTTATAGAATAACTGTTTTTGATAAACAATTATTACTACATATTGATGAAGGCTATCATGTTCTGTCTGAATCTGAAATCAAAATGGACAATCCAGAGCAATGAAACAACAGAAGTTTTATTTCCAAATAATTTTGAGAGTAATGTCATGTGATTTTTGCTTAATACCATAACCTGCAATATTACGAGAGCTCTCAACTCACTGATACTATTTTGATAATACAGCATTTTACTGAACATTGTTTTGGAGTCGAATACTATAACCTGATAATGTTTTGGAGTACACAACAAGAGGTTGCACCAAGGGGGCTGGGAAACCCCCATGGTAAAAATTGAAATATGGGCACGACAAAAACCAAATTGTGAAAAAAAATGTGATGAAGGAACAATTTACTTTTCTAACGAACGACGGATGGAAATCCAACATTTTCAGATAAAGAAAGAGGGATAACTCTTAAAACGAAAATATGAACAACATCAATGAACCCTCTTTTGAAAGCCCTCATGATGCCAAACCTGCATACCAAATTTCATTGTGATCCGATAACCCATGGTTGAGATATAAGAGCGGACGGACGGAAATCCAACTTTTTCAGATGAACAAAGAGGGATAACTCTTGAACGTAAAATGTGAACAACGTCAATGAACCCTCCTTTGAAAGCCCTCCTGATGCCAAACCTGCATACCAAATTTCATAGAGATCCGATCACCCATTGTTGAGATAAATGAGTGGACAGATGCAATCACGCATGGCTAGATGGATGGATGGAATCCAGTATACACCCCATTTTTGGGATGGGGGTATAATTATAACCTGTCTGGATATTCAATGTTTTTGGTCGACTGGAAGTTGGTTATTAATTGATGCTGCTTTGATAAAAGACAATTTTACCCGGTTGTTTTGTGAGCAGATGTTGCTTTCTGATGAGATAAACCTTTCCCGACGTTTATAGTAGATGAACCTTACCCGACATAATTTTACAGTAGATGAACCTTACCTGACATAATTTTACAGTAGATGAACCTTACCTGACATAATTTTACAGTAGATGAACCTTACCCGACGTTGTTTTTACAGTAGATGAACCTTATCTGACATTGTATTTACAGTAGATGAACCTTACCTGATGTTGTTTTTACAGTAGATGAACATTACCTGACATCATTTTTACAGTAGATGAACCTTACCTGACATTATATTTACAGTAGATGAACCTTACCTGACATTGTTTTTACAGTAGATGAACCTTACCTGACATTATTTTTACAGTAGGCGAACCTTATCTGACATTGTATTTACAGTAGATGAACCTTACCTGACATCATTTTTACAGTAGATGAACCTCACCTGACGTTGTTTTTACAGTAGGCGAACCTTATCTGACATTGTATTTACAGTAGATGAACCTTACCTGACGTTGTTTTTACAGTAGATGAACCTTACCTGACGTTGTTTTTACAGTAGATGAACCTTACCTGACATCATTTTTACAGTAGATGAACCTTACCTGATGTTGTTTTTACAGTAGATGAACCTTACCTGACGTTGTTTTTACAGTAGATGAACCTTACCTGATGTTGTTTTTACAGTAGATGAACCTTACCTGACATTGTTTTTACAGTAGATGAACCTTACCTGACATTGTTTTTACAGTAGATGGACCTTACCTGACATTGTTTATACAGTAGATGAACCTTACCTGACATCATTTTTACAGTAGATGAACCTTACCTGATGTTGTTTTTACAGTAGATGAACCTTACCTGACGTTGTTTTTACAGTAGATGAACCTTACCTGATGTTGTTTTTACAGTAGATGAACCTTACCTGACATTGTTTTTACAGTAGATGAACCTTACCTGACATTGTTTTTACAGTAGATGGACCTTACCTGACATTGTTTATACAGTAGATGAACCTTACCTGACATTGTTTTTACAGTAGATGAACCTTACCTGACATTGTTTTTACAGTAGATGAACCTTACCTGACATTATTTTTACAGTAGGCGAACCTTATCTGACATTGTATTTACAGTAGATGAACCTTACCTGACATCATTTTTACAGTAGATGAACCTCACCTGACGTTGTTTTTACAGTAGGCGAACCTTATCTGACATTGTATTTACAGTAGATGAACCTTACCCGACATCATTTTTACAGTAGATGAACCTTACCTGACATTATTTTTACAGTAGATGAACCTTACCTGACGTTGTTTTTACAGTAGGCGAACCTTATCTGACATTGTATTTACAGTAGATGAACCTTACCCGACATCATTTTTACAGTAGATGAACCTTACCTGACATAATTTTACAGTAGATGAACCTTACCTGACGTTATTTTTACAGTAGATGAACCTTACCTGACATTGTTTTTACAGTAGATGAACCTTACGTGACGTTATTTTTACAGTAGATGAACCTTACCTGACATTGTTTTGACTGATTAGCATCCTATTGATATCTAATTCCAGAAGACGTGGTGTGTTCAGTAAATGAGGAGGAAGAAAATGTGGCGCATCTCGTTTTAACTGTGACTGCGACATCTGAAAGAAGGTGAATATTGCAAATTATATGCGACACCAGTTTTATAATAGAGATGTCTATATTGAAAACTTAGCCCATCAAGAAATATCGGACTATACTATTCATCATGGTTTGGTGGGAGATCCTAACCAATCGTAGAACTATGGCCAGTGTTGATAAAATCTGCACGTGTTATGAATGAATGAATGTCACGTACGAGTCGCGACCTTATTTGATGCTTACTTTATAGTATGGCTCGTTTCGCGTGTCTTATTGACAACTAACTAAATCACTGTGTTATGCTGCACAGACTACGTTTGGAAATAGAACTTAGCTGGCTGAGTACTGGATATGATTCCCGCCTTGAGCACAGAGAATTATAGTCTGTTAGTCTTTAAATTTCCAATTTCTCTGACACAAGCGCATGGTCCTGAAACCCCACATGTGCAACCTTTATATTCACATTTTATGTGTCAGTAAAATTATAATTGGTACAAAATAATTGTGTTACACTTTTATACACACTTGCTCCAAAATTAGATCAATCATACCCGTTTACGGATTCAAATTTCCGACCATCGTCATGAATTGTGTATGCAAACTCAGTAAAAAATGTGTCAATGATACTTTAATATTGGGTGACTTTTAATGAAATAAATCACATGGAGTCTATCAACTAAGTTTTATGGACAAATGTGACCCGCCATATCAAATCCAGTCGGAAGTCGGGATTTTTTTACCCTGTGCCAATGCATTCTCTTATATATGCGAGTCGATCATAGGTCGCCTCGCATATATAAGAGAATGCATTGGCTTAACAATTTTTTATCATGTTTTTTAAATAAATGTTTCTTACAATTTTTAGGACATAAAATAAAAAAACATCCATTACCCTGCAGGGAGCCCCACACATATATAGAAGCACATAGAAGAGTGTCGTCTGCTCATGTTTGTCTGGGGCTCTGTATGGGTGAAATTATAAAATTGTTAAAGAATAGTAAGAACAAATTATTAAAATTGTAAAAAATTGTTAGGCCAATGCATTCTCTTATATATGCGAGGCGACCTATGGTCGACTCACATATATAAGAGAATGCATTGGCACAGGGTAAAAAAAATCCTGACTTCCGACTGGATTTGATATGGCGGGTCACATTTGTTTGGGTAATAATGGCCACCAGCAACTGATATTAAATCCACAGCTAAATGATCAAGGGGTGGAATGCTTCATTGACGTGTGTCCCAGATATAAACAAAATTTAATTAACAAAATTTTGGCTTGAAAAGTGGGAAATTGACTTTGCAATGTTCTTATAGTCGACAGGAAAAGTTACAAGTTTTATCAATCTAAACCTCTCTATCAAGGTCAAAAAAGAAAAGGGTTTTGATTCTCAGGCATTACCGCATAGAAAAAAATGGCTGCGTTGGACCATTTTATTTCAATTTTGGATTTCAAATTTTCACCATAGTTGTAATTTATGTAAACAGGTATGGTAACACGAAATAGGAAACTGTCACATGGAAATTAATTATGTTTCAAATATCGAGTAGGAGCTAAATACAATGGTGTATGTGTGGGTATTCAACAAAAGACCATTGGCAACGATAACTATCAGGTATATTGTCACCACAAGCTGTCCAAAGTTTATTGGTCAAATGTGTTGAAATATTTGGATAAAAGAACAGCAGGAAGTTGGATATTTGACCTTTGCACAGTAAGAAAGTAACCCTGCAAGATAGAGCTTTCCCCCTTGCTACACTATTGCAATAGATAAACTGGAGCGCACTACAGTTTGACAAGTGGTGTATTTTGGCCATTTTTATGATGGTTACAGTACTTGAAGTTTTATTGTCTATCACACATTGCAGTACATATAAGCGGAATAAGTGAATCAAGACTTTCTTTGGAAGATCACTTTATCTTTTCGTTTTGACTGTATTTACGTTCTGTATTTTTATATGAATCGGATAGGTTCGTGTTGTTACAAATTATTGTGCTGATATTAAAATCATATCCATATATCATTCCAGATAATCCCTATATGATGTATGGGTAGTACAATATCATAATTTTCATTCTGTATATCAGATTAAATTAGTATATATCCATTACAAAGTTCTCCCGACATTTTCTGGACCTGGGAAGGTATAATAACCCTTCTACTAAACCAGTCCATGGGCAGAACAAAATTAAAAATAGAATTATAACCCACGCTGGCGCATTGATTTAAAAAACAAACTGCCTGAGAATCAAATATCTTTTTTTGCCTAATGGTACGGTTTTTTCTTTTTGTTATCAAGATTCTCCATATTTTAATACCTAGGTCTCATTAAAATACACTCCAGTCACCAAAATACCGATCATAATAATTCTCAACCAAGTTTCCATCCATTAAGTCGTATTAACACTTACATTCCATGTAGGTTCATACCCTCCACCTGGATCCAGTGACGAACCCATGATTCCTTTCTGATGGTCATCCATTTTCCGGACTGGTTCTCTCCTCACAAACAAAGGATCGACTGGTTCCTGTAACAAAGGAATCCATAAAACAAATTCAGCGTGGATAAATAACGTAAGAATAAAAGACTAGCCAATCAAACATCCATATATATACTAAATACTCATTAATGAGTAGTTATCCCTTAGACACGTAGTGTATCCCTTATCCTCCAGTAAACAGCACTCCTTTTGCACTTTTGTTATCTTTCTGCTTGTTTTTCCTGAACATCCCTTCAGATGAATAATAGACCATTCCAATGTATTCTTTTATAACTGAGTGGGAGAATCCATTTAATATAGAAAGGGTTAAGTTGCCCTACATTTCTCACACTTGAGCCACACATACATAAAAATTGACAACATTCCATCATAGGATACTCAAGTTATTGTCAAACAATAGTATGGTATCCAATTTTAGTGAAAAAGGGCAATAACTGTCCAAATTTGTTTTCTCACAGGAATAGTGATTATTGCTTTGCACAGGATGGAAAAAAGTTGATTTCCTAAGAATATAACGATTGCTGTGTAATGATGCTAACTGAGGAAGAATCTTTATTTTCTGATCTGATTGCACTCTTTAAACACACTGGGCGGTATCACAAACATATAAATCATGGAGCAATTTATATCGGTTTGTGATTGGCACCAATGTCTTAATATTGTGTTAGCAATCAGAAAATGAAAATTTTTCCATAAATTACATCTAAGTGGAAGGAAACAACCTGAAAATGTATTTTAAAGTGATGTGAAACACTCCGTCAGGGTGATTCAATAGAAATAGAGAATGATCTTGCTCAAAATACTTATTTTTTACAAATATTAATCCAGATTGACAACACATCCTCATTCTTTTATATTAAATAAATGCAATGACTCTCGATGGCGAAATCATTTGCATTAGTTTATCGCCGATAATTGCCTCCTGAATTGACATGTAAATATTTACAATTGAGCGTAGTTCAGACAATGTTTTCTATGGAGTGGTATGGTTGATTTCTTTGAAATTTTTGGCGATGTTAGTAGAATTATGGTACATTCCTCACATTGGCATAGCATTTAAGTACTAACTTATAAGTTTCACGCACCCAAACAAGTCCATAACACGTCTTTAAGTTGGGTATGTTGTTGATTACATGTATTAGGATTTTTTTTTTTTTGCAACATTACCACGGCGTTGCATGTAGTAGTGGAAAAATTCCTGTTTCTACACTTGTATTATCTATCGTCTGCTTATTTTTCCTGACCACCCCTGCAGATGAATAATAGACCATTACAACGCACACTTTTACAACTGAATGGGAAAATCCATTTAGTATAGAAAGGGGTAACTATGACATACAGCGGGTGTATCTTGTTTGTATGTTCTGATGTTAGAGGCCGGCGTAGGAGCTGGAGCAAATGTACTCTCTCTGCCATCTGTCGGAGAAACAGATTGAGGAATCTTGTTTGGACGAGTCATCTTTCCTTTATTCTTTGTATCTCTGATATTCCTGGGAACGCCAAATACAAAACACATATTAACCCTTTCAGTTTAGAGCTCTTTCCATCAATGTATCACATTATTATAATCAATAAATTTGAAAAATGATCAAGGAAATATGGGTTGATACAAAAATTGGACTTGGCACTGAAATGGTTAATAGAAGCAAGTTTGAAAATAGACAGCTATGGGAAAACATGGTGGATGTCATTAGCTTTTCTACAATGAATCAGTTGCTTTTACGGGAATCAAACTGCGAATCCTGATTCTGATTCTCATACTTATTTTAAACCCTTTCATGATGGGAGCTGCGCTGGTGCAGCATTAAAGATCATGTGCCAGTGCATTCTCTTATAGATGCGAGTCTCCCATATATGAGAGTGCCTGGCTTACAAGGTCAAGGTAAATATTGTTAGGCCAATATATTCTCTTATATATGTGAGGCTCCCTATGGGAGACTTTCATATATAAGAGAATGCATTGGCATAGGGTTTTTTCGCAAAATTTCAGAAAGCTCCATTCAGGGAAGGGTTAAGCCCTGCAAAGCAAAGTATTTTATATATATACATTTGGAAAACCGTAAGAGAGACTCAATTAGAGAGTCCCAACCCGAAAAAGACAGATATTGCGCAAGCCGTAATGCATACCTTATATGGCATAAAATAATGTGCGTCAATTGTGGTTAGTGGTCTTGATTTCATGCAATCAAAGATGGCATCTTAGTCTGTGAAGCAGATACAATTTCATTTACATTTGTGAGAATAAATATTTAAGATGTTGAGATTTGACAGGTTTGGCCAGACCGTAGAATTCATCTATAACAGATAAATTGGTCCGCAATATATTCCATTATTAAACTTATCAGCAGCAATAGAAAGCTCTGCTTTATATTGCAATGAATCAATGGGAATGGTAAAAACACAGTCAACGGATCACAATGGACCAACGAGGCCATCCAAACACTGCTTTAAATCTCTATCAACAGGAAATTATCACTGGTTATGAGGTTTACCAATGTTTATCCATCAGTCACTAGGCGGACGTCTTACCGATGACTTATTTGTTGTCATTCTTTCTTGGATATGGCTTATGATAACCAAGCCTTGAAATAGGGTGTCTGTCATTTGCAGAATGAGGTCCCCAGAGGGTGAATTTAGTGATGCTACCCCGCATAGCGGGCTAGCATCACCAAATTCACCCTCTGAGAACCTCATTCTGCAAATGACAGACACCGTATTTCAAGGCTTGATGATAACTGAATGCTTTATTTACCTTCCTCTAAGTGAGTACATTGGTTTGATAAGAAATAACCCAGACTCCTCCTCAATAGAGTCGAACGTCTCCATTAATTGACTAGCGATCTGTAACCTTTGACCTCCCATGTTGTCCATTCGATCAGCCCACTGCTTAGCTCTCTGAAAAGTACAAATAAATGCACCTATATTTTTAAATTTGATTAAGAATTTAAATTTAGAAATTAATATTAATATATTTCCTTATGTACAAAAATTACTTTAAATTTGAATTTTGACTACTGCAGTTTTACATGCTTCTGCAAATACACAATATATAAGGCCAAAAAAAAGTGTTTTGGTTCTCGGGCAATTTTTTTTTCAAATCAATGAGGGAGGGAGGGTTTTATTTTTATTTTTTTCTGCGCATAGTAAGCATGGACAAAGATACCTTCCTCTCTCTAGTAATAACCAGAAAGGTAGAGGGAACTGTTATGCATATAAACTCATTTAGTCTTATATAAAAATGACATTGTACTACCAGTGTATGACTGGGATTACCTAACAATATATAATACCCCTGACATTAACTACTGTTATTGTTGTCTAAAAACTGATACCTCCCCATTCTAATATGTGATCGTGAATTTAGTCCTGTGCCTTTCAATTGTATAAAGTTACAATTAGTGCAAGTTGTTCACAATGACTAATTGTAAGAAGAGCATGAGGATCAGCTAATCATTTTCTTAATTGTAGTCATCTACTACATGTTGTATGCCTGCAAGTCACGTTTTAACACATTACATGTTAGAGCTCAATGCACACTAATATTCAAACATATCTGCTATGGACATGTTGATAAAATAAAAAAAATAAAAAAAATTCAAATTTATTTTTTCAAGTTTTTTTGTCATAACATCAGGCATTACAATAAAAAGGCCTAATGCGGCCCTTTTTATTCAATGCGGCGGGGCCTGAGAACCAAAACTTTTTTTTTTGGCCTAAGGGTGCCAATAACTCTTAAACTTAACCCTTTCTTTACTCAATACTCACTGACTAGTAGTTCCCTTTGGCCATTTGTTGAACTTATTATATCTCATATATATTTTGAAGACCTCTGTTTGTATGTTTGTATGTCTGTCTGTCTGTCATTAATACAAATCTACGATTCTCGACCGATCGGGACGAAACTTGGTACGTGTGTGTAGTTTGACCAGGCGGTCGTCGTTATCGTATTGGCGAGCCCGTGCGGCGCCCGCTTCGCGCATGCGCAGACGAGATCTCGGAAACGGGTGGAGCTATCGACTTGAAATTTGGTATGCGAATGTATCTTGCCCCGGATACAAATTTTATCGGGTCGCCGAGCCCGTGCGACGCCAGCTTCGCGCATGCGCAGACGAGATCACGGAAACGGGTGGAGCTATCGACTTGAAATTTGGTATGTGACCAGATCTCGGAAACGGGTGGAGCTATCGACTTGAAATTTGGTTTTTGAATAGCCCGGACAACGTCGGGCTCATCGGCTAGTATATTATATATGGTTAGCTAAATATGAAAATAGCCTTACAAAGTGCTATGCTATTCCAGTTAAACAAAGCCCTCAGTCTGATCATGACACAAACCTTGTTTTGTAATTCTTCCATCTTGTCAAGAACAGTGAACACATTATCGTCGAGACTTCTGCTTTTCTTCACCTTGTCTTCGATTTCTTTCATGCGGCAGTGGTGGACATATTTTCTCACTAAGTGTGCGAGTCGTTTCGCTGGAAGACTAACATACTCATCCATCTTCTCGGTAGCTTTCTACAAATTAACATATAGTGACATGAAGATAATTTTTACAAAGTAAAAAATATTTATTGACATTTGACCTTAATTTGTATTATTTACCGGCCGGTGGTCAGCTGCACTGTTAGTTTTTAGGTCGAGTGTACACCCGGACCGCATGAGGAGGACTTGACTAGTTGTCTTCGTGGAGGTGTGACTGAAGACTTTCTTCAAATTTAGCCTTAATTCTCATTGGCAACTGGTCATCACCTTGTTTTCCCGCCTTCCCATATCTTCTGAGAGAAATTGACAAAATATATTTTCATTTGGCAAAAGTAAAGTTTGGGCTAGCAGTGGACCCGGGTTGATTCCCACTTGTGCCCTATTGTGTGTGCACATACAGTAATGCTATAAATAATTGACTCCTTAACCACATCAGAATTATGGGTAATTTTTCAGGATTTAGTCGGAAATATGGCTTGTTGCCATTCATTGGAAAGCTCTTACTGTATGACAAGCCCAGAGGGAGACATCGGAGATTTCTTCTCCCTGAAATGTGTCAATTCTCCCTCATTTTTAGTCATGGAGAAGCTAATTTTCTCTGTTATTCCAATATTCTCATGTGCCTAATAATAGTGTCAGCACGATGATTGATTTTGGAGAAAGTTCCCAAAAATCACTATTATTTTGCTTAGAGACATAGGGTGAAATTGCCATCACTATTATTAATTTCAGCCTAAATCCCCACCAACCACTATTATTAGGCCATCACGATTATTAAGCACCTGAGAGTAAGCCTATGCTCAATTTCCAAATAGAAAACAGACAATACATATAAGGCCACATAAATAAAAACAGTGTGTTTTCAGGCACCTCTCTCATCACCCCGAGAGAGCCTCATAAAAAAAGCTAATTTGCAAATTTATCCAATATTTTCGAAAAGTTCAAAAAAAATCACGAGTTTATCCGCAATTAGAACTTAAGATATGTTTCTATTGAAGTTGTAATGGCTAAAATGCATTGGAGAATGCTTGAAAATTGGAGGATTTTATCCAAAATATTATTCATATATGCATTACTTTCCAGAATACTTGAAAATAAAAATAAAAAGCCTGCTTCTCTCATCCAATTTTCTCAAAATAATTGCCTGAGAACACAGGTATTCATTTTTAATGGACCAAGTGTGACTACAAGAACGTAAGCTGATTGTTACATGGCATTGTCCAGGGTTAACCAAGCCTGAGTTTAGTGTGCCTGTCCCCAGAGGGTGAATTTAGTGACGCTATCCCGCATAGCAGGCTAGCATCACTAAATTCACCCTCTGTTGACCTCATTCTGCATGGCCTCATCTGCTATGGGAGACATAGACTCAGATTGAGGTTCCCAAATGGTGAATATTGTGAGAACACCCATTGGGAACCTCTTTTATGCAATGTGTCGTCTGCCAATTTGGGGATATAGAGAAACTGAACTAAAAAAGAAATAGAATCTATGTGAAGAAGTTTCTATAGAAATTTTATAATAAAGAAACTTTCCAGAGAAGATGAGGCCAAAGCAGAATGAGGTCCCCAGAGGGTGAATTTAGTGATGCTAGCCCACTATGTGTCACTAAATTCACCCTCTGGGGACCTCATTCTGCAAATGACAGGCACATTAAACTCAGGCTTGGACAACAGCTATAAAATAATGGAAGGCTGATGTTCAGGTATCAATAGCACAGCGCACTCGATACGTCACAACTCATGAATATTGATGAGATGTTTCTGCTATAACCCGGAAGTCGACCAAGCGGTCTATTTACCGAGTTTCATTTTTCCTTTCGTTGTTTGCAATTCTTTGTTACAAAAATGTCTGAATTTACGTGTATAAACCTCTCCGAAGAAGAAGTACCTGGTGCTAAACTGAAAGGAGATTTCAGTCAATACACCAACATCCAATTGAAGCGATGGTTGGCATGTAGAGGATTGAAATTAAGTGGAAACCGATCGGAACTTATCAAACGGTGAGTTTGTTTACATTTACTTCCTCGTTCAGTTGTTGTTCACTCGAACGGTCTAAACTGTTTTAAAATCACATATTACCAAGTTTACGAATAGTTAACTAATTTTCGACAATGAATGAATTGATTATATAATTTGATTACTGCCCCGATCGTGTATCTATTAGCCCATTATGTGGCATATTATTATTTTTGATTTTTTTTTTGCTATTTGATTTGTAAGTTTGTAAACCCAGCCAAGTTTTTTGTTTGTCTTGTTGTTTTGCTTCCGAGCTGGAATCAAACCATTCATAGTCAATAGTTTCTATGTGGCATCTTGTTTCGTTACTGATGTTTCAGCTAAAAGTTCAAAAAATGCTGTTCACTTCAAAGGTACAGTCGATGCTTCAATGAGGAGCCAGAAGTATTCGGTGACAGTATCCCTGTCTTCAATTAGTGGGGTTGTGAAAGATGCTAGCTGCCACTGTAAGGCATCTGCACTATCTAGGTGCAGTCATGTTGCTGCACTGTTGCTATAACTGTGCGATTGTGAGGGAAGACATCTGCGTGTACAGAGTTGCCATGTGAATGGAAAAAGGGAAGTAAAAGAACAAATCCGAGCAGCTTCAACAAGGCAGTGTATAACAATACAAAACTCAACAAAAACTTGATAAACTTTGACCCCCGCCCCGAAACAAGGAGTCGGAAATATGGCTTGTTGCCATTCATCGGAAAGCTCTCGGCTAAATCCTGAAAAATTACCCATAATTCTGCTGTGGTTAAGTGGTCAATTACTTTGGGAATTACTGCAAGTTACCATTGAGCATTCTATCATTGATATGTTTGTGCATTCATTTTATTCAACAGAACAGTACATTAAACTTAAAGTGGCACATATTCTTCTAGTCTCATATTAAAACTTGTAATTAAGTACTACTTGTACATTTTATTGTGGTGTAATTGCTTTTTTATATAAAGATGGATAAATACAACATCCCGTCTGATATTTTAACATATACATGTATAATGCTACCGGGTATATGCACTATATACAATGTATGCCTTTATGATGTATTCAAGTTACAGAAGTTATTGCCTCAAGTTATCAAAAGGTCCCTTTGCCATATAACCATAAAAATGAGGGTTCATTGTAATATTTGGTCTCATATAGTAAAATAGAGAGCGTTTGTGTGGATGAATGTCTGTCACAGTGAAAACAAGTATTTATTGGGCTTAATTTGAGACTTCGAAGTCATGTGCCAATTTAAGTCATGGAGATTTATAGTGGAGAATTAAGTACAGTATACACATCACAAAGTAATATATACACATACATGCAGTAATAGTACGGTACAGTCATGCCCTAAGTAATCGACCCCTTAACCACATCATAATTATGGCAATAAAAACAGCTTGAGTTGCCATCGGTGTCATACTGAGTGGCATGATGCCAGATATTAGACGAAATTTTTGGTGTACTAGTGCATCTTGGTGTGGGTGGTCATCTTGACGCTTGTCTAATTTCTCGAGCTGAAAAAAAATAAGACCATTTCTTTCACAGCAATTCTCAAAATAAGATACCGGTAGCATTTTTTTCACAGCTATTCTAAAAGATTGATATTTTGTTGTTTGTCTTGTATGTATATGTTCTACATGTATACATATGTTATCGATTAAATTATCAGTCCAACATTATATGCATGCCAGTCTCCCTTTTAATCAATTTATGTATAAACCCAATTCATCACCAGAAGACACACATACACTAGGACTACATGCACGTGCAATATATTTAAAGTTTCATTATGCATGTTGTTTTTCTTTTATTTTTGGGGTGGGGACCAGTGGCAGTGGGGACCTCAATTTTATTTGGGAATCCTTGTAATATTCATCATGTTTTCAAAGCTATACACTGCTCAATGGAGTCTCCTAATTCCATAGTAAATATTTGGTTCCCATGATTATTAATACAAACAGTAGATCATGCCATGAATCTCTACTCTGTCTGAGACCGTATCTCTGTCTGAGGCCGCTCTACGGGCGCAGAGATTCATGGCAGGATCTACACGTGGCTGGAATAGGATGTGGGTGTTCGTCTGGTCCTTTCTCCCCAACAAAATGTTTACTGCAGATGAATGTATCTTTGTTTATTATGGAGACGTTGAATTGGCTGTGCAGTCGACCACAATTCTTGATCCACCGCATGCATTTTTCCAGTTGTGTCTTCGGTTTCGGGAAATTTATGAAGAATACTCCTTCCATTCCGGCCCTATCCGGGTATCGACTGTCATTGTTGCAAATTCCATACCAACAATGTTTCTTATAAACCATATTTATAAATGAACGAGTGTCTTTAGCGTGAAATATATCAAAACTTTAGCGAACAATTTCAGAAAGCGATTACGTGTAAAGGAACGTAAACAAAAGCTTGCCCGACTTCCGGTAATTGAGTTCTATCGAGGCGACCATTATCTCTGCGACTGGTCTAAAAATAGATTGGGTGCGCTGTGCTATTAAACTTCAGCCTCTCCCATCCTGAATGTCACTGATGACATGTATATAGTCCAGGTGTTAGCAGTCAATTTAAAAGAGAATAGAATATAATAAAATTTAGAGATAAGAATCCCAATGAAACTCCCTCTCTATCCCTTGGTTCATAATAACAGAATTATATCTCCAAGAGGATGAATTTGGTGATGCTAGCCCACTGTGCGGGGAAGCATCACTAATTTCACCCTCTGGGGACCTTATTCTGTAAATGTCTGTCAGACACACTATATCCAGCATTGGCACTATCAGCAATGAGAAGGCTCTTGTGAAGGTATAACTGGAAAGCCTCAACTGCTGTGGGAGATCTGGGATC
This sequence comes from Siphonodentalium dalli, assembly GCA_032622095.1. Lineage (NCBI taxonomy): Eukaryota > Metazoa > Mollusca > Scaphopoda > Gadilida > Siphonodentaliidae > Siphonodentalium > Siphonodentalium dalli. The sequence continues at coordinate 95,783,616 of CP136064.1, forward strand.
AGATTTATTTTCCCAGTTGAAGTTGGTGATGATGTTCACCCATTAGTCGCCCCGATTATGCATTTTATCTTCTGCAAATTAGGGGATATAGAAAGTTCCCAGAAGGGAAAAAGTAACTAAAAACAATGTTAATTTGAGACTATAGATACTTCACAGAAGATGGGGCCTGAGCAGAATGAGGTCCCCAGAGGGTGAATTTGGTGATGCTAGCCCACTGTGCAGGGTAGAGTCACTAAATTCACCCTCTAGGGAACTCATTCTGCAAACGAGACACACTATTAGCGGGCTTGCATTTACCATGTATGTGTCTGCATCTAACTTCTCGTCCATCACAGCTTTCTTCATTATTTTAGCATTCCTCTCAGAATCAAGTCTTGTGAACATCACACTAGCTTCTGATGGCGTTGTGGATGGATACTGCAGAGAAAAGAACATGACATATAAGGTTATCAAAAATAATTCTGGGCTTTTGGCGACACCTGTGTAAATTCTAATCAGATGCTTAAAATGTTTAAGGGCAATGTTTTTCATGTCATATTTCCACAAACTTTGTCAGAAATATAGAACTAAGTGTGTTATTGCTTGCTCAAAGACATATTAAATGTCCTTATTTCACTATTTCAAATGGACATATCATTATTCAGATATAATACTGTTTGAAGAATGAAAAAAAATATATTATTGCCGAAAACTTCAACACCATCGCTTGTTCCCTTCATGAAACACAGCACCTGAACTACGCAAAATAATATATTATATTTAGTCCTTCAATCATCGTGAATTAAACACAATTTAAACAATCGGGAATGACTCAACCAACAAGAGTCAATACATATGATATATAAAAAATAATGACTGGAATATTACCTCTATTAGGAGTTGTCAAAAGTGAAGAAAAAAAATATGAAATTAACTACGTTGAGCAAGTTTATTCGCTATTCGTGTTTGAACACCACATTGGAAAGTTTCAATTCACATCACTTTATTATTCATATGTATTTATATGATGAGCATATGTTGACTGAAATTGTTGGGGAGAGGCTATGTTAATATTTTCATGCCTCTGTTGTGATTATCATACCATGCTTGGATCATATTGATGTTTGGCTGCCTGATCGCCTAAGGTAGATAACTCTCTCTGTAGATCATTGATTGTCTCTTGCATTTTCATCATTAGAAGCGTGTTGTGTCTGTGAAAAAAAAGAATGATTTTAGTAATAGCTGTTAATGATATACATGATAAAATTCACAGCCATAAGCTGTTTGTTGAGCTTTACCTGAAATTAGCTACAATTGAATAATTAATAGCCAGGTTCAGACACACAAACATGTAACTAGTAATGTGTGTTGCTATGGAGATGCACATGGCGGGAATAGTCAAGAAGATTTTACAGCACCAAACCGACATTTTATAGATATTTGATAGATATTGCCCAACGTCTAGCGAAACTTGTAAATAATAGTCAGTGGCCAGAACAAGCGGCCACAATGTGACCAGCAATATACATAATTGGCTTCAGTCAAATTAAGGACTTTAGCGCAGGCAAATCTCTGCCTGCACAGCATTGGTCGCTCATTGGCAGATTTTCTGGCTGACCACTTGGTTCAGGACCCAACCAATTAGGGCCGTGCGAATCGGGGATTTACATTTAGTATCAAATCTCAAATCGAATCAGGTAAGAAATTCGAAATTGCATCAAATCTCGAATCGAATCGTTACATATTTAAATACCTAACCATATTAATGGGTCTTCTGTGCAATATGCATGCATCTCATTTTCCTCATATGGATCTGAATCATTGAATGCGATGAGCGGTGGATGGGGAGCAACTCTTTATAATGTGCTTTCGAACTTTCGTAGTCATCAAACTTCATCGATCTCCGTGTTGCACTGAAATCTGCCATTTGATTTGTATCATGCTGAACTCTTTGATCTATGGCAGTATGTATGGGATGGAGACTTGTGAGGTTTGCTGGATGAGTTTGGCTATTATTCCCTTGTTACATTCAACTCCTGGAATCCCGGAGTCATGTTGGATTTACATCATTCTTATTGAGATTATAATGAATTAAAACATTTGGCGGTCTATTTATAGATCATTTGCGATTGTGTTATCTGTATGTGCATGCGTTCACTAGTATTGCGAAGTTTCTTAGCATAAGAGCAATGTTGTAAGCACTCTAGCTGTAGTCTATAGAAACCATGGTAATACAGTCAATCATTGCGTCTGAGAGAACAGATTTGATAAAATTTGAACAGCTGATTTAAAATCAAATCAGACAAATGACTCCAGGTCGAATCAAATTGATTCGCAGGGCCCTTCAATCAATGACAAAAGATCATTATTCAATCCTTAAGAAAAGGAATTATAAGTGACTCAGTTTATAAAAACCGTTGATTTTTAAATGTCTTTAGTAGGCAACAACACAATGTTCCGCCTCCAGTAAGACAGTCTTCGATTGGTTAGAGAGCCACACAATATATCCCATGTTTTAGTCTCGAGCCGTCAACATAGAAAAAAAACAAGACAGCCGATCCATCGTCTCTTTCCGGACTGCTTTTTTCATGATGTCATTTATATTAAACAACATTAAGGAGAGACCGAAAGGATTTTCTAACATTTTGTGTGGTCATACTTCAGGAATAAATTTTGTAAAATTGTTAGGAATGACCCAGGATTGTCGGCAGAACATATACGTTGTTGTGGTTGATTGACAGTAACATGGTGTGACATTGACGGCTTGGAGCCTATGCTCAACATCGTTACCCCACAACTCAGTTGAACAAAAACTCCAAGCTGTTAATGTCACACCATGTTAAGGTCAATCCACTGCAACATCTTAACCCTACTATAACTGGAGCAACCTGAAATGTCTCCCATAGACAGCCTCGCATATATAAGAGAATACATGGACCTAACAATATTTACCTTGACCTTGTAAGCCAGTGCATTCCCATATATATGCGAAGCTCCCTATGGGAGACTCACATATATAGAGAATGCACAAGCACAGGATCTTTAATGCTGCACAGCTTCTGTCACGAAAGGGTAAAACCGGTAATATTCGCCAACCAGAGAAAATAAGGCAGGTGAATACATGTATGTTGTTGGGTTACTCACTTGATTTGTTCCTCATACTTCTGACTATCATCATCATACTTCTGTTCACTGAAAAACAGACAAGTTGAAAATTGTTATACATGTGGTATAAATCATATATTAGGTATATACAATGGTTATCCTGGTTTGGAGACTTGGAGGGGTATTTTTGTCCCAAGTCTGGAGAAATTTTCACCATGTGGCAATATCAGATGTTAATTTTGAACTACATAAAGAATAAACTCAAATTCATGAACTGTTTGATATTTTTACCATAACAACATATTTTACCATAAATAACTGAACACAAATTGAATTGTCACAATTATTAACAAATAATGATATCACACTCTGAAACTTAAATCAGTCCTCTCCTTTGTTTGACAAATACACAATATGGAAAAAATTCTGTGTGGTTACCAGAAATATCATGGGCTTTACTTCCGCGTTGTGACGTAAGCAACAGTACTAGTATGATATTCCGGAATTGAGGCGGCTACACGATACAGAAATAAATTTCTGTGTGGTTCCCAGAAATATGATGGGGTTCGTTGTTGAACACACAATATGGGTTTATCTTGTGTAGCTATCGACCAATCAAATTGAAGAAAGCACACTAGTCAATAGATAACTGGAAATCTCATTGGAACCAGTCTCACAACAACACAATTCCATAATGTCTTTAAAGATAGTCATCTCTTCACAGAAAGTTTTATGTAGATTTTGGGGTATAAAATAATAGATATGAATCGAGGACACCTATCCGGAAAAATTTCTATAAATTAATAAAAAAAATTATTTAGAATTTCTTATCACATCCGCGGGACAGTTTTAGGTGCTATTTTAGGAACAGAAATATGCACAAAAACATTCGGAGCGTACCAAGAAGGAGTATTCTATCTTGTTAGTACCAATCACTGCAAATTGAATTTAGACTGCAGATTTTACCACGATCTTATGATTGAAGTAAACAACTTTATTATACCTTTACAGATATCTCTATTTTAGTTATTTGTAGTCTTGAATATTGGATTTATTAAATTATGTTGTTGTAATGTGGTCCAGAAGAGATAGACCATCTTTAACCCATTTAGTGCCAGGTCGATTTTTGTATCAACCCATATACCCTGTGCCAATGCATTCTCTTATATATGCGAGTCGACCATAGGTCGCCTCGCATATATAAGAGAATGCATTGGCCTAACATTTTTTTTTTTTTCTTCTTTTTTACTTTTTTCAATTTTAATAATTATTCTTATATTCTTTAACAGACTTATTTTGTAGGTTTAGGGCACTCAAAGGGTTAAGGTTTGAAACAAAAAGGACTTAAAATTAAGAAAAATAAGAGATTATAATGAGCTTACAGTCTCTCATATTGTGCTCTCAGTTCCACAGCTCCTGGAGTCACATCACTTTGCGATGAATTCACAGACTTCTGGCTTGCTCGGACGTTGGCCATCTGTGCTGTGTCAATAGACTGTCGGCCATCATGATGAAATCCTGTGGCAGTTGGGTCTCTCGACATATTCAATAAGGAAGACACCACAGCATCCTTGAATCAATAAAACAAGTGAATTGTTAATCAAATAATACACTTTAGGTCACTTATATGACTCTATATCACAATACAGTTGGTCAAAATCTCTTCAAAGCTTGTGTTTTATAATATATTTACCTCAATTTTAACCCTTTTTATACTGAATAGATTCTCTCAATCAGTTGTAAAAGTATACATTGGAATGTTATATTATTAATTTGGAGGGGTGTTTGGGTAATAAAAGCAGATGAGAAATAGAAAAACATAAAATTCAAGAGCAGAATGATTCATATTCATTGGTGGGAAATGTTCAGATAATAAGTTCAACAAACGACCTGGTCATTAATTGAACTTATTATCTGAAAATTTCCTAAGTGAACTACTCATCAATGAGTATTTAGTATGGAAAGGGTAAAATAAAATTGATCTTTATCTTTTTGTAGCTGAAATCACTTAAGTCAGTTCTACTAATTGCTAACAATGGAATGATGTAATATGATAACTACAATGAGATGTCTTATCAATTTTAACCCTTAATTTACTGAATTTAGACCCACTGATGAGTAGTCCCCTTAGGTAATGTTCAGATAATAAGTTCAACAAATGGCCAATTATTTTCTGAACATTTCCCACTAATGAATAGGAATCCTTCAGCAATTTTATAATCTATCATCTGCTTGTATTCCCTAAACATCCCTCGGATAAATAATACACCATTCCAATGTATAATCTTATATCTGAAGGAGACAGTCCATTTAGTAAAGAAAAGGTTAATTAATAATATGATCATGTACGTAAATGTAATTTGCGCCCGCTTGTTACTGTTCATGGGATTATCAGATGAATTGTTATCTATATAGAAGGATTTGATGATAAACCCTAAGGGTGGATACATACATGTATGTAATCTATGTAATTATCATGTATTTGGCGTTTTACATGGATCATACAGACGATATAATATGTGTCCACTGACAACCCAAATCATTGCTTACGTGTTGAACGCACTGAGTTCTAGTTCCAATTAAGTCGGAATGTAGATAAGCCGTTATCTTGGACCGAGTCGCCAGGCCACTTAAAAGTTCGTGGGATAACCCATATGGTAGACTTTCTATTTAAATAATTACCAGTCCTCTCTTATTTATAGCAGTGGTGGATTAGGATTTCACCGACCTATGCAGGGGCTATATATGACCCCGAAAGCTATCAGGCGGGGGTGGCTAACTCTGAGCTATTTAAGTAAAACATATCATATTGTACCTTTTGCTCAGATTATTCCGACTAAGTCCCTTAGCGCGATTTGAAGCTTTCGAGACCCCACCCAAACAAGCATCATGGTTGAAAATGTTCTACATCAAGCCTGTATATACCAGACGTATGGCTTCTGGTGTTCGTGCATTAATAAAATGCCAGATATCACACAGACTTGTCTAATTTCCGCATCCGTAAGAGAAGACATGTTTTGGACTGGCCTTAAATGTACTGATAGAAGACAATTTGACTTCGCTTATCACTACTCACTTGTCTGGCCTGTTAACAATGAACCGCTCGCGCGCAGGTGATTAATGTTGTCAATTATTGGTGTGGCCATGTAAAATACATGTATTTTACATACAGAAATTACATGCATGTGTATCCACCCTTATAATGGGACACAAGAAAATGATATATACAATGTATGTAAATAATCACATATAACGTAAATGTGGATATTTAGCCTGCCATGTTATACGAGTCTCAGCTGTCTGGCCATCGACGCAGTCCTGTCTGGAATTTTGCGCGCCGGTGTAGGTAGTTACGTCATGATGTCCGTCTTGATGTCATGACGCCTTTACTGGTTTCCCAAGAAGCAATCTTAAAATGACTCTGCGATCTTTCAATCGGAACTTAACGTTTCCGTTTGTCGGCCTTGAACTTTGAGAATATTTCATCAATCTTTTAGGCGGAAATACCGTTAGAAAATTGAAGATAATATGTAAACGGCCAGCAAGGTCGCTAGATTCCTCTTTCGGGGTAAATATTTTTAATGATTTTATGAAATATGTAAACAAAACTTTTTCATGCAATTTAACTTTTTTGTTAACCAGAGCTTTTGTTCAATTTACATTCACTTTTTGAAAATATATTTGGCTCTAGGAGCATGATGTTCCTACATATGATGAAGTATAGCTAACAGTTGCTAAATCAAAGTTTTTTATTTTTGCCCTGGAGCATTTTGCCCAATTACACATTTCGAGGTGGCATTAATCAATACAAAATGGCGGCCGTCGCCAACAATAATTTTTGAACTCCGCTGACCTTTGAATTATGAATAAATTATTCTACTTTAGGTAATTTAATCTATTTGTAGAGTGGGCTGAAAAAGTTGATTAGTATATCACATATTCGCATACGTATACCCTAGGTCGCTTCGCTTCCGCGGCTTTGCCGCGGGAGAGCAGGCGCTATAATTGTGAATTCATATTCAATTGCTTCTAAAGGACTATTCACATGTGATGAATGCAAGCCTCAAAATAACTGGCCAGTCGTCATGGTCAATGACAGGTTGAAACCTACCTAAAATGTTAACATGACAGGCTGAAATGCTGTTGTACCTGCCATTGTGACAGACCCAAATTTAGTTTATGATTAATCACAGAAATGCCAAAAGCAACCAGTATATGCAATTAGGGCTGCAACGATTCAGACCTTAACGATGTGATGCAAATCACGATTTTACTAATTTTTGGCAACTGATAGCTTTTACTAATTTTTGGCAACTGATGGCTTTGAAAACTAGGTGAACCACTTAATCATTTTTAGTATGTATATTCTCATCAGTGTACACCCAAGCATATTCATTGAAGTAAATTACAAATCCTAATTAGCTAATACAGTCCCCAGATCTCGCCAGATGGGAAGTTTTGAGTGGAAAAATTGGATCTCTGACAATTGAATTGTTTTTGCATCGTATCTCACTCTCTTGATGCTTTGCATTATGAATTTTTAAAAGTGATGCATCAGAATCGCGATGAATCGTGGCAGCCCTACATGTAATGTAAGGAAAAACTTAAGATTAATTTATGGATCCGAAGTCATATGAGAATAGGAATGTACAATATTAGGCTTTGTTATGCTTATGGTGATCAAATTCATCAATGACTCGGTTTTGTTATACTTATGGCAATTGAATTCATCAATGACTCAGATTTGTTATATACAGGAATGAGTCAAGTTTCTTGAAGAATGATCACACTTTCTAACATATTGGTTATTTACTGTGACATTTTGTTGACAAGCAGAAAGCTTGAACTGACAGGCTGAAAGTGTAATGAGCCTGCCATGATGACAGGTTGTAATAGCTGTGAGTTGTTAATTTATTACAAGGCTTGGATGAATGCATATGATATCTATCTAAGGGTGGGGCATTACATACCCAGTAAAATGATATAAATAAAAGGTCACTGACAAAAATGTCCCACAATGAAGGTGGCAGGTTTGAAGGATTTATGGGTGTCAGATCCCTATACTACAAACCGTAGGAGGACTTGATTACACCAATATGATACAAAGTGCATATTCACTAAATATGTTGCACATCTTCAATGTGTCGAGAAAGGGTCAATATTACTATATCGAAATATTAAAGAACTCCCCCAAAATAACTCCGACTGAACTCAAAATCGCAGGTGCACAGGTTCCAATGCTGGTTGACATCTTTGCCAAGTTTTTAAAAAATTGACTGAAACATGAAGGAATACAGGCTCGGACAAAAGATGCGTCCCAGGATGTACAATTATATGTCGAAAAAGGGCACTCTCTGCCAGAATGAGTGACCGAACTCAAAATCGCAGGTGAGCTGGTTGATATATGTGCCAAGTTTTAAAAAAAAATTGACCAGAAAATGACAGAATACAGGCTAGGACAAAGTTCCGGGTGGACGGATGCACACACGGACGAAGGTCATTACTATAGTCCTCCAACGGAATGTCGGGGGTCAAAAAGATGCCTGTGATGCACGTTGAGCATGATGCATTGTCACTGCCAAATTGGTTGACAATTAGTTGATATTTCTGACTTTTACAATGAGGAGACAGGATAACAGAATAACAGACAGGCTAACAGAAGATAATAAAAATAAAACTACGGTATTTCACAATATTTGGAGATAAATTGTTCCACCATCAAGTTTGATATTAAAAACTCTCTCTTAAACTTAATGCAAAGGCTAGAGAAACTCACCCGTTCCGTGTACAGTGCATTGCTTAGCACACTAGTGATCTCCTCCAATACTGAAATTAATTCAAGAAATAAATGTAAGTTCAGTTTTATTCCAGAATGTGGTTGGCACACGAATTATGAGACGAGGGAGGATATTTAATTAAATTGTTCTCAAATGGTGGAAAACATACTCCAGAAACAAACAAAATAATTTTGTTGTTCAAATCAAATATTTAATGAAAATAATGTATGATAAGGCTAAAAAGAACATCTCAGTGACAAGAGAGGTGCCTGAGAACACAGAATTTGTATTTATTTGGCCTCAACTCTTTAACACCTGGTGACATGATTTCACATATTTTACATATACTTGGACCGTTAGTATGTCAAAATACGTCGCCAGGTGTCGAACGACATATGATATTAGGTGGCAAAGAGTTAAATATGGTAACAGACATGGATTGATAATTAACCATTCTATATCTCGGCATTGGGAAATAATGGTTTAAATATCAGACAAAACGTTAAAAAAAAGATAAAAGACGTAAATAGGGAGCCTCGCATATATAAGAGAATGCATTGGCCGAACAATATTTACCTTGACCTTGTAAGCCAATGCATTCTTTGATATATGCGAGGCTCCCAATGGGTGACTCGCATATGTAAGATAATGCACTGTCACAGGATCTTTTATGATGCACAAGCACAGCTCCCGTCATGAAAGAGTTAAAATAGAGAAAGCAATATGTAAAATGTAAAAAAAGAAAACATACTGGAATACAGGCTTCTGGTCATCGCTTCGACCTGAGGTTGTACCGTGTCATCTCGATCGAACCCGATTTCCTCAAATTCAGCAAGCATTTGTCCAGCTGTCATCATTTCATTATCAAAGAGAATCTTGCTCAGTCCATTTTTGAAGCTAACGACACCATCGTAAGATTTCAGGTACTCCTGGACAACTGGGTGGTCAGACAACATGAATGATGTTTTTCTCGGGCTACGTATCGGACTCTTCAGAGACAGAGGTGGTGACGTACCAACATCAGCCGTTATTATAAGCTCTGTAAAAATTCATAAAATAGTAAATAAGTCTAAACGAGAGGTGAGACTGTCCCATTGCGACTAAGGATACCCCCACAGTGGGCTAAAGTAAGGGTAGACATACATGTATTAACATATTAATTTTTCGAAAAAAAAAGAACTCAAGGAATACAAGCTCGGACAAAATAATGCATGGTGCAAAATCTGAGATTGGCTGCTGCTTGCCAAATTTGCCAACGGCAAAAAATATTTTCATTTGGAAAAAACAATGAAAGTGTCAATGACACTGTAGCTCAACTTGGAAAGGGAATAATTTCATGTGTTACAGTCAATGGAGTGATTAGGAATGTGGAAAGTTGAAAGGCCTAGTTTTGCAAAGAGTAAAATCCAAGATGGCCACTGGCAGCCATGTTTTTTTGTTTTTTTGCCGAATGACCCAAAAAGACTTGTTCCCATTTACATGTTATTGTTAACCATCACAATTTCATGATGATCTGACAAAAGATACGACCTGTAGCCTGTGTCAAAGGATTTAGTCATGTAAAGAGTAAAATCCAAGATGGCTGCTGGTGGCCCTGTTTTTTGGCTGAATGACCCCAAAATGACTCGTTCCCATCTACATGTCATTGTTAACATCCATGACAAACTTCATGATGATCAGACCAAAGCTACGACCTGTAGCCTGTGTCAAAGAATTTAGTCATGTAAAGAGTAAAATCCAAGATGGCTGCTGGCGGACATGTTTTCAGGCCGAACGACCCCAAAATTACTCGTTCCCATCTACATGTCAATATTAACATCCATGACGAATTTCATGTTGATCAGACGAACAGTACGACCTATAGCCCGTGCTAATGGATTGAATTTTGAAATCCAAGATGGCCACTGGCGGCCATGTTTTTTTGCTGAATGACCTCAAAATGACTCGTTCCCATCTACATGTCAATGTCAACAGCCGTGACAAATTTCATAATGATCCGACCAAAGATAGGACCTGTAGCCCATGCGAAAGGATTTAGTCATACAAAGAGTAAAATCCAAGATGGCTGCTGGTGGCCATGTTTTTTTGCCGAATGACCCCAAAATGACTCGTTCCCATCTACATGTCAATATTAACATCCATGACAAATTTCATGTTGATCAGACGAACAGTACGACCTATAGCCCGTGCTAATGGATTGAATTTTGAAATCCAAGATGGCCACTGGCGGTCATGTTTTTTTGCTGAATGACCACAAAATGACTCGTTCCCATCTACATGTCAATGTCAACAGCAGTGCCAAATTTCATAATGATCCGACCAAAGATAGGACCTGTAGCCCATGCGAAAGGATTTAGTCATACAAAGAGTAAAATCGAAGATGGCTGCTGGTGGCCATGTTTTTTTGCCGAATGACCCCAAAATGACTCGTTCCCATCTACATGTCATTGTTAACATCCATGACAAATTCATGATCATCCTACCGAAGCTACGACCTGTAGCCCGTGCCAAAGGATTTAGTCATGCAAAGAGTAAAATCCAAGATGGCTGCTGGCGGCCATGTTTTTTGGCCGAACGATCCCAAAATGACTCGTTCCCATCTACATGTCAATATTAACATCCATGACAAATTTCATGATGATCAGAGGAACAGTACGACCTGTAGCCCGTGCTAATGGATTGAATTTTGAAATCCAAGATGGCAGCTGGCGGCCATGTTTTTTTGCCGAATGATCCCAAAATGACTCGTTCCCATCTACATGTCAATGTCAACAGCCATGAAAAATCTCATAATGATCTGACCAAAGGTACGACCTGTAGCCCATGCCAAAGGATTTAGTCATGCAAAGAGTAAAATCCAAGATGGCTGCTGGTGGCCATGTTTTGTGGCCGAATGATCCCAAAATGACTCGTTCCCATCTACATGTCAATGTCAACAGCCATGACAAATCTCATAATGATCTGAACAAAGGTACGACCTGTAGCCCATGCCAAAGGATTTAGTCATGCAAAGAGTAAAATCCAAGATGGCTGCTGGCGGCCATGTTTTTTGGCCGAATGACCCCAAAATGACTCGTTCCCATCTACATGTCAATATTAACATCCATGACAAATTTCATGATGATCAGAGGAATAGTACGACCTGTAGCCCGTGCTAATGGATTGAATTTTGAAATCCAAGATGGCAGCTGGCGGCCATGTTTTTTTACTGAATGACCCCAAAATGACTCGTTCCCATCTACATGTCAATGTCAACAGCAATGACAAATCTCATAATGATCTGACCAAAGGTACGACCTGTAGCCCATGCCAAGGATTTAGTCATGCAAAGAGTATAATCCAAGATGGCTGCTGGTGGCCATGTTTTTTGGCCGAACGACCCCCAAAATGACTCGTTCCCATCTATATGTCAATATTAACATCCATGACAAATTTCATGATGATCAGACAAACAGTACGACCTGTAGCCCGTGCTAATGGATTGAATTTTGAAATCCAAGATGGCCACTGGCGGCCATGTTTTTTTGCCGAATGACCCCAAAATGACTCGTTCCCATCTACATGTCAATGTCAACAGCCATGACAAATTTCATAATGATCCAACCAAAGGTACGACTTGTAGCCCGAGCTAAAGGAAATTGTTGATGAATCACGCACACATGCACACACGGACGACGGACGACAAAGCCATGGCAATAGCTCAAACTTTCCAAAGTAAAGGAGCTAAAAATTAATTTGGCAAAAAAAATAAATAATAATTTGGCAAATATTTTGGCAAGTGGGTTTTAATTATGGGATGTGAACTGTCTAGTCATAAAACATAATCGAAGGTGGATTATTCGTCACATATGACGACTTACAGACAATACAAAGGGAAACCCGATCAACAACTCTAGTGTGGTCAGCAGTGATATGTCGAAAGTTATATATAATCTTCTTAATTTTTCACAAAACCGTAATACGTTCTTTCTCTCAAAATAAAACTTTCATCAAACAGTTAATCGACCGTGGTTAAAATATGCAGTCAGAAAAAAAAAATTGGCAAGATAAAATTTTGGTCCAGCGCCAACCCTGGGGATAACACCACTAAAAAAAAGTGGGATCAAGCTCATAATCCCAGATGCTCAGTTTCAATTAGTGGTAAATATCTGTTTAAAAAAAATTGACCGGAAAATTTAGGAATAAAAGCTCGGACAAAATTATGCATGTTGCGAAAACTTCAAAGTAAAAAAATTCTAAATAGAAAAAGGGGGATAACTCCACTAAAAAAAGTCAGTACTAAATAAACTGATTATGTTGAAACCACCCCAACCATAACTTCATTACTGGGGTATAAATATATATATATATATATATCATCTGTTAATGGGAAATAATATTGCTTCCACTTTATCCAAGTACAACGGTAGATCGGCCACTGTGTTCGTAAACAAAAAATCACTACAGGTTTTGAATATGGAATGTGATAATACAATGACTAAGGTGGTGGAAATCGGCAGGCATTTTACAATGTTAAGACTAATGTTCAATCATGCCTGGTAGACTGCCAGATTGATTCTGCCATCCATTGGGAAAATTTGCATTATGAATAGATGCACTGGGAATTGACTCAGATGAAATAGACTGAGGGTTTTGTCAAAGCAATAAAAATATTGAATTAGTAATTAATTTATTTATGGTCATAAATATGTGGTAGGTAACAGCAGATTCAAGGGAATCACGCGTTGAAAATTCAGCAAACTTTGCATTCCTTTCATCATATGCTTTTAAAGACCCACTTAATATTTGAACCCCCAAATCATATTATATAAAATATATGCCATATTATACCATTTGAAAGAGGAAGCTCCAAAACATTGTATTATCAACTTATCTGGTGTAATCAACTGTGAACATGTTGTTTATGTTGAGGTACCAACATGTTTTGGTGCTTAAGTTTCATCTGGTTTGTTCTACAAAGTCTATAATTTTAAATGAAAGGGGAATAACTTAATATCTTAGTTTGAATTCTGTTGCATTCTGGAAGCAAGACGGGGGAAATGTTTCTATGATTTCAGCTATTACTCTATGGGCACCTTCTGAGACACAGACGCTGCAAATGGTGATGAATTATATAGTATTTTTTAATCATATTTAATGTCATAGATTGTTATTAAAACCATATATCAAGGCAATTTAAAAAAAATAATCGGTGACTCGAAAATTAAGTGGACCTTTAATGATATTATTAGCTGAACATTCCCTGCTAGCTAATCACTGATAATCAACTCGCAAGCTAGTATTCATGGAGCGAAACTGGAAGAGTATCCATTTTGAGGAGTGACTCAATGGTGTTCTTCATCGGTTAACCCATTCTTTGCTAAATACTCATTGACGATTAGTTATCCCTCAGGAAATGTTCAGATAATAAGTTCAACAAAAGTTGTTTGGTTGAACTTATTATCTGAACATTTCGTCCAATAAATTGGACTCCATGTGTATACTTGAATTATCTGTTGTCTGCTAACTTTTCCTGAAAACCCCTGCAGATGAATAATAGACCATTCCAATGAATAATTTTTTAACTGAGTAGGAAAATCCATTTATAATAAAAAGGGTTAACTCACTTTTGACATCCTCAGGGAATGGGAAGTCTTCCACCTCCTCCTCCTCCTCATCGTCCAGCACAAAAGAAGACACAGAGGACTTTGTACTATGTCGAATCTCTTCTAGCCTTGTTTTATACTGACTTCGCAGGGAAGATCTACTATTGGCTGAGAAATCTCTGATATCCGTTTTCTCCTTTCTTAGAGCTGATGGCTGAAACACATAAGAGGATACATCTTAACCCTTTCTATACTGAATACTCATTGACGAGTAGTTCCCATAGGAAATGTTCAGATAATAAGTTTAACAAACGACCATAGGTCATTGTTGAACTTATTATCTGAACATATCCCACCAAAGAATGTGAATTCTTTTGTGCTTTTATGATCTTTTCATCTGTCTGTTTTGTGCTAATTTTTCCCCGAACACCCCTCCGAATGAATAATAGACCATTCCAAGTATACTTTTATATAATTCTGTGCTGATGGAATATGGCCATGATTGACCAGGACTAATGGCAGAATGAATACAATATAGGGGTTGATTGATAATAACATGGTGATATTGTTAATATAATCAATGCAATAAAAAATATTGAATTTGTAATTAATTTATTTATGGTTGTAAAAATGTGGTAGGTATGGAACAGCGGATTTGGAATTTATGTGAGTTGCAGATTATCGGTAGAATAACTTTATTGCTTGCTGTCTGTAACTAAAATGTTTATACAGTCGGAGTTAGCAATAAACAATAAGGAAGCTTTAATTGAGCAGTTGCATATTAAGAAATGAAAATTATTATTCTCAACCATTGAATCAAACTTCGCTTCCAACTGTCTATGTTGTTAAAATATTTTATTAGACATCGAATAAAAAGAGGTGGCTTAATTGGGGCGTTGGCTTTTTTTTAAGAACAAAGAAGTAAAAATTTCTGGTCATGAAGAAAATATATCTGCTACAAAAAACTTCCTCTGAGTCGAAAAGTGGACAAATTTGTCAGAAATGGTCGGACCAGACCAAAATTCTAACTTAACCTGTATATTCAGTATTTAATCCACATACTGGACTTTCTCATATGAAGACCACATAACAAGTTTCATAAAAAAATTATATCACAACAACATGTATATTCATTTTATCTTTCGGACAAGAAAATAATCAGCAAAGTCGAAAAGAGTCATTAATCCAACCGAAATTGTTGGACAAAAGAAGAAAATGCCAATTTCAAGGACTGACATGCGGTAATTGTCAATTCATTGCAAGAAAATCTTAACACCAGTGTACTTTCAAACATTATCAATTTGAGGTTAAGTTTAACAATGTTAGGTGAACAAATAAATCTTAACAGTGTGCAATGAAAACAGCAAAAAAAATTGTGTTATGTTCATGAATTGCTTTCGAAAATTTCATATAATTCATGAAGCAATAAAGAGCAAGTAAAGAAAAAATTGTATTACAATATTAGTTTGTTGTAGTGAAATTTATGATCTGACAAAATTATATTAAATATGATATTAAACAACACAGCAAAAATATAAACAATGTTAAAATGTATCTATGGGCTATTACCTTTAGTTTTTATAAGGAGAGGAAATGTGAGTGTGCTTGATGTGACTTAATGCTATGGCCTAAGCCTTTACCCTCCAGATACATAAATATATTTACATACACCAGCTATTACTTCTGCTTTACGTTATTGTTATAGTGTTATGATAGCCACCCCCTCCCCCCACCCACCGAGTCAATTTGGTTATAGACCAACTAGTTACAGATGGAATCTGCTTTGGGCTAATTTGTTTTGCATTTGGATAAATTGAGAAATTAGCAATTCCACAGATTCCATAGAAAAAATAGGGGGGATGATATTAAAATTTAGAATTCATAACTTATTTAAGAATTTAAGCATGTAAATATCAGATATAAACAATGGATGCAATGTGGTCATGTGTTTTGACCGCGATAACAACTCAGCAAATTGCATGAACTCTTTGAACAGGGTTCCATGTATTTTTCTCCTGGTAAAAATCCTGCTACCACGTTGAAACTGTCTCTCACTTCTTATGTGCACTCAAGCCTTTTTTTGAAATAGTGTGTCTGTCATTTGCAGAATGAGGTCCCCAGAGGGTGAATTTAGTAATGCTACCCCGCATAGCAGGCTAGCATCACCAAATTCACCCTCTGGGGACCTCATTCTGCAAATGACAGACACACTATTTCAAGGCTTGTGTGCACTACAATAACATTCACTCAATTTGTGGATTGAAGTATTTGAGAAAAGTATATCTGTTGTTACCCTTTCATGGCTGGGGCTTCCTAAAATTTTGTGAAAACCCTGTGCTAATGCATTATATATGCGAGTCTCCCATAGGGAGCCTCACATATATAAGAGAATACATTGGCCTAACAATATTTACCTAGACCTTGTAAGCCAGTGCATTCTCTTATATATAGGAGACTCGCATATATAAGAGAAGGCACTGGCACATGATTATGAATGCTGCACCAGCAGAGCTCCCATCATGAAAGGTTATGTTTGTGGTGAATGTGAGCTACATGTAAGTAATAGGAACAGGGGAAAAGCAAATATATCTGTATATGTGTTTCCATTTTTAGGCCAGGTATCAGCAACATGAGCCAAATAACAGGTACAACAATTCTGCGTCTTGTGATGATGAGCAACACCAAAATCAATAATGCCCGCCTTATATAAAAACTCAAGGTAATAGGTGTAATAACGTGTGCTAAAAAGGATGGTAACATTTCAAATCATGATTATGTATTGTGAAAAACATGCATCATGTGAAAGTGCAAAAAATAGTGAAATAACGACACACGATCAACACCAAAATCCTTCACGACTACCTCACAAGAGATTGGAGGCAGAGTGTTGCATCTATATAAGGCTTCGATCTTCCTGGAGTTCTTCACGTCCGATAGAAACATGTCCTCCAGTATAAACTGAGTTACTTCCCTTGACAGCTGTCTCAGTAACAATTTTGTTGGTGATCTTGATAGAACAGGGTTGCTTGACCCGATGGTTGACATGGTTGGATAGTGTTGCAACTGTTTGATGCCGAGAGGATCATGGTTGATGTCTGGGATCTCTAATGGTCGAAGCTGTTTCAGCAAGTCTAAACTCTGAATCAGTGATATGCATGGAAGATCAAATAACATATTGGAATTCCTATTGAAACTACACACAGGTATATATTGTATACAGACATAAACAGGTATATATTGTATACAGACATAACAAATGCATATCTTATTTAAGATTCTAGATTATGATGAAAGTTGGGTTCTGTATTTATTCCACACCCTTCTGATGCAAAAACTTCTTCTCCTGAGACTGAGAAATAAGGAAAATTTTGGAAAGAAATATCAAGGGCTTAACTGAATTCCCATTCCTCTGTTAGACATCAGAATGAACATGATTTTACTTACAAGTAGACAATAGCAAATATAATTAATTAGATATCACATTTTTGCCTTAAGCAACTATTATCGACATCAGCTGATATCACTCCAAAATCGACTGCTAACCCACTAAACATCGGCTGATAACCACCAAACTCGGCTTGATATCAGTTGTGACGATACCAAGCGACTTGAAGTGTTTACCTCCAATGTAACAGCCATTTGTGGGATGTAGTCACAATGATAGTCCGCTATAATGAGAATTTCAATGTAATGGCGAGTGTTTCATGCCACTTAAAACTGATGTTAATTTCAATGGAAATTTTGGATATCTACTTGGCCATATTGAGCATGGTCAAATACAATGTTACAAAATTTTTGTTATTTTGATTACATTCCACCTACTGTCCATTCTATCTTAAGTTTACATCCGAGAACTGACATCGGACTGGATGTTAATGGTATTACCATATAGTTGATCTAATTAATAAGAAGGTTATTACTTGATTATTTGATATCGGCCGAGATATATTAACCCTCGGTAACTTCATATAAGCCCTTGACCTTTGGTCTGATATGAAGTTACCTCGGGCTGATATCTTGGCCGATATCAAACTAACCCAGTAATAACCTTTAAATACTAACAAACCTGATATTTTAGTATGAAAGTTAACATAAAATGCTGTTTTTAATTGTTAAGGTCCTTCCAGGTAGCGTGCGTTTCAAATAGCAGATGCCAAATAAGAACAAACATAAAAACACTAGAGATTTCTGAAGGTGATGTGCATTGAATGACATTAAATGTGAATTTGGCTCAGTGTTCTAATTTGACATCATAATTGTGTAATTTACTCTTGATTGTTTCTTGCTATAACTAAGATAGAGACTAACAAAATTATCAGAAATAGATTGCTCATGCCAAATTAACCTTGAAAAACATGATTGGGCACTTCAAAGTTATAAATCATGTGGCCATAATAACACAAACCATTAGAAAAATAGAACTGAGCAGTGACAAATCCATGATATAGTATCTTGCAAATATTCAATTTGGTATTCAATTTGGTCCCATTAGTCAATTCCAAATTGATTAGAACATCTATGTTCGAAAACATTTATTAACATTTTTGCCTCATCCGACCTTTGGCTATGATTAATTAGATTCTATTTCTAAATAATAGTTTGTGTTCAATTCGATATTTGGTTAAAATGGAAATGAATATTCGCAAGATCCTACCATAAACGGACAGAGTTGACAATTATGACACACAAAATCCATGTTGTTTACCAAGTTACATTTAAAAAATCACACAAACAGACACACCTTTTGATATTTCTCGCAAGCTCGTTCTGAATCTGGTACACCCATATTACTGCTATCAAATTCTCGTCTCTTTGTCATCATCAATGCCATCATAGGATGTGAAATGAGCTTCGCTAACGATTTGAACATACTATCTGGAATAATTCCGAGTCGAGTCGATTCCTCAACAATCTGGTCTGCCAGGCCGATAACTGTCAACGTCCGTGCAGACTGTTCGTCGTTTAACCTCGGACTCTCCTTATTCAGAGATAATAGTGCTGACCTCAGTGAATTAAGATTACCTCGTAAAGGCTCGGATAAACGATCCTCTTTCAATTTTTCTGTTAAGCTCTCTAAAGCAGATATTTGTTCGCTCTGCAGCTCAAGTTGTGCCTTAATGTTTCTTTGAATAATGTCATCATTCTCCAAACAAAACCTGCATTTTCCTAAAACCCTTTCTTCCAGAAGATTCTTTAGTAAATCTTCACAACTTCTTTCTCCATCCAGTATTTTCAAAGAGCTTCCTAACTTTCTGACACATGAATCTGGTGTCACGCCAGTTATCTTGGATATCTTAGATGTCTTGGTAGTGCTATCTGGTGTCTTGGTTGCCACATCTGGTGTCTTGGTTGCAAAGTCTTGTATCTTGTTTACCAAATCTAGTGTCATGGTTGTCATATCTGGTATCTCGATCGGCACATCTGGTGTCTTGCTTGCAACATCTGGTGTCTTGTTCGCCGCATCTGGTATCACGATCACAATATTAATAGACTGCTCTATGTCTTTTGTAGTAATTCTCAAACTAACTGTCATTTCTTCAGAAATGTCCAGAGATATCTTTGGATATTCTTTCAATATAAGCTCTATATTGGGATTAGGACATGTTTGAGTTTCTTCATTAATGTGTGTCATTGTTTTGGCCTTAATTTCATCATTTTGTAAGTTGATTTTCTTCATATTGTCCAGTCTTTCTTGTGTCACAGGGTCAAATGAAAGGCAAACTTCTCTCTCCCATGCGTATCGCCTCTTTGAACAAATCTCGCTGTCACTATAAGACTGTAAGTCAAATTTTCTCATTAAAAAGTAAATTTGAAACATGCCACATGCCACATTTACCGTGAATGGTTCTTAAGTGAATGAATAAAACACAAAGCTTAATATTCTGGTGTCTTCAAATACATTTCAAACAAAACTATAATAATTATAGAAATAAAGCATACTACTCTGCAAGCCTTGAAATAGTGTGTCTGTCATTTGCAGAATGAGGTCCCCAGAGGGTGAATTTAGTGATGCTACCCCGCATAGCGGGCTAGCATCACAAAATTCACCCTCTGGAAACCTCATTCTGCAGAGGTATAAGCAGAATGAGGTCCCCAGAGGGTGAATTTGGTGATGCTAGCCCACTATGCGGGGTAGCATCACTAAATTCACCCTCTGGGGACCTCATTCTGCAAATGACAGACACCCTATTTCAAGGCTTGCTACTCTGCAAAATTAAAGGAATAAATAATGTTTCAGTAATGCCCTAAATAATCGACTCCTTAACCACAGAATAATTATGGGTAATTTTTCAGGATTTAGTCAGAAATATGGCTTGTTGTCATTCATCGGAAAGCTCTCAGTGATAGCTTTCCGATGAATGGCAACAAGCCATATTTCCAACTAAATCCTGAAATATTACCCATAATTCTGCTGTGGTGAAGGAGTAGATTATTTAGGGCATTACTGTAAGACAACTTCATTTTATATTATCAGAGTGAGCAAATGCTCTAAATATTGATGCGAAACATACCGGAAGATTGACCAAATTAACAACACACTCTGTCATTGTTATATATTAATTAAATGCATTGACTCTCGATGGAAAAATCATTTGTATCGCCGATAGTTGTGTCCCGAATCGAAATGTAAATATTTACAATTGAGCGTAGTTCAAATGATGTATTCTATGGAGTGGTATCATCGATTTCTTTAGAATTTTCGGCGATGTTAATAGAATGCTACATTCCCCAGGTTGGCATAGAGCCTGAGTACTAACATATCAATTTAACGCACCCGAACAAGTCCATAATATGTCTTTAAATGATGTCAGCATTGGTGGTAAGAATAATCTACATTATTGTAGCATGAGTTGATCGTATGCCACCCTCAGATATACAACTCATAAGTCTTCAAAATTTTAAGTGTTGAACATTATGTGTACCTTTAAATCTAGAATTAATCAAAACAAGGCTAAATAAGACAAAGAAGAATATCAAGCTCAGAAGCTATGTTATAGCTAAAGACTAGGGCCCTGCGAATCTATTTGATTCAATGTGATTCGGAATCTTTCGTCTGATTCGATTCGATTCGAAATTGGCTGTCCTGATTCAAATTGTATCGAATCACTGGCACCAGTTGTATTCTCATTATGGCAACGGACAACATTGCTTTTTCATGAAGATAGCTTATGATACCAATGAAAGACCACACATTACAAACACTGTTGTAGACTGAGCTATACTATCTAGACCACCGGAGCATTGCACGACTGATGTCTGACTGATCTAGCAAAATTTCACATATATGTCGAACTTCAGCTATGTGAATGCTCACTGACTTAACTATTTCTTATGAAGCCATTTCGATATTCTATAGCAGAGATAGCAACAAAGAATGCACACTTAATTGGTTAAATGCGAATTTGATCCATTTATGGATAATATTTACATTATATACCAATGATTATTTATCATCGTTATGAAGTCAGTAAATTGATTCTGGTACGGCCACTCAGTCAAGTAATATCTACATCTTCACTCACTATTAGTACGTCTGATGTAATGATTCGATTCGAGATTCGGTGCGATTCAGAATCATTTGGCTGATTCAATTCGAGATTCGATTCGAAATGAAAATGCCCGATTCGCAGGGCCGTACTAAAGACTGTATAGAGAGAACAAGAAAAATAAAATTGAGGCCACAAAGAATACATGTTATGTTTCTCAGACAATTATATTTTCAAAGTCGAAGGCAGGCAGGTTTCTATTTAGATATTTTATAAAATTTTGGCATGTTAGAATACTGTTATACGTATGGTCCAAGTACTGATTATATTTTAGTTATCTTACAATGGAGGACGTTCCCATCAGCGTAGTAAGAAATACTGAGTTATTGCTTTAATCAATCAAGTTTCCTAAAGATGCAACTGATCAAGAAACATTTGCGCTGACTGAGTGATTCCTTTAAAAGATCATGAAATTATATTACCTTGCGAACTGTGGAAATTTAATTATGTTTAACCCTTTCATGATGGGAGCTGCGCTGGTGCAGCATTAAAGTTCCTTTGCCAGTGCATTCTCTTATATCTAAGAGACTCCCATAGGGAGAGAATGCACTGACTTACAAAGTCAAGGTAAATATTTGTTAGGCCAATGTGTTCTCTTACATATGCGAGGCGCCCTATGGGAGACTCGCATATATACGAGAATGCATTGGCACAGGGTTTTCACAAAATTTCAGGAAGCTCCAGTCATGGAAGAATTAAAAAATATGACTATCCCAAGAGAGCAACCAATAATTACCAGTGCAGGTATACCTTATGTTTGACAATCTCTGCTAGGATATGGTAATTTCGTCTCACGCAGTTCATAATTGAGCTCAAACAAAAGTGCCTACATAGAAATTTTCACTGGGGTAGCAGGTGTCTGAGAAACAGAATGTTTATTTCCGTGGCTTAAGCTATATAGTTAACCCTTTCATGATGGGAGCTGTGTTGGTGCAGCATTAAAGATCCTGTGCCAGTGCATTCTCTCATATATGCGAGTCTCCCATAGGGAGCCTCGCGTATATAATAGATAGCATGCTCTGGCTTACAATGTCAAGGTAAATTTTGTTAGGCTAATGTATTCTCTTATATATGCGAGGCTCCCTATGGGAGACTCACATATATAAGAGAATGCATTGGCACAGGGTTTTCATTAAAAATTTCAGGTAGCTCCAGTCATGAAAGGTTATTCGCATTTCAATAAAAAGAGAGAGAGGTAGAGGAATAAAGACAAAGCCTAGCAAGATAGTTCACTAAAAAACAGTTGAGTTGGCCTAACTGAGTGAGGACTGACCTTTTCTATGACAACAACCTCTGGCATGTCAACTTCTTCCACAGTGGGTGGAGCCGAGACAACTCCGCCTTTCTCTACCAGTCTTGGATTAACCTAGAAATAGAGCATCGCAAGTGAGTTGAGACTGAACTCATGAAAGGCCTAAATACAAAAAATAGTTCTTGCCAAAAAACTAAAATATGCAATGAAAAATGTTGTATATATTTTCTCACAGACATTCATGATTTCAGATGATAGACTGAGCACATACCCTAGTTGGGTTCATAGTCTAGATAATGCAGTGTGTTCTTAAAAAATATTTCCTGTTAAACTCTCTATCGACCTACCTCCAGAGTTTTTTTTAAACCCACTTTTTTGTACATAATTTAAACATATCACTCATAGTGTGAGGGTGAACAGGTTTTGTTATAGTATTATAGCATGTTTATAGAGGATAATGATTTTCCCCATCAAATTGATAGTCTGAAATTGAAATTTTTTCGAAAAATCACGAATGTGGTGCCCCCTTAACATACAGTAATGCCCTAAGTAATCGACCCCTTAACCACAGCATAATTATGGGTAACTTTTCAGATTTAGTCGGAAATATGGCTTGTTGCCATTCATCGGAAAGCTCTCGGGGAGAGCTTTCCGATGAATGGCAACAAGCCATATTTCCGACTAAATCCTGAAAAGTTACCCATAATTCTGCTGTGGTTAAGGGGTCGATTACTTAGGGCATTACTGTAGCTCAATACAGATAAAACCATAATACTGAACCTATATACCTTAGCATCATCGATCTGTTCAAACAATTTAAGGAGCTCGGCTTCTGATTTCTCCATCTCTGGTGGTGGCGGGGGAGGAGTTGGTTCCGGTGTGGGTTCCTTTGGTGGTGGTGTTGGTGGAGGAGGTGTTGGTGTTTTCTCCTTTGGAGGTATTGGTGTGGGAGTCTTTGGTGGAGGTGTCGGATCAACGACGACTGAGAGCTCCTTCCTTATCTCCACCTCTTGCTGTTCCTGTAGAGATAAAAGTGAGAGTCAGTAATACTGTAGATCAAGAACAAGTTCAATTGAAATGTTTTGAAATATGTATGTACTTGTGACAGGGGACAAGGAACAAAAATCAATTTCCGGTGACAGAGGCTTCTGTTTATTGATGCCGTATCCCTTTTTTTTACTAAATGGATTCTCCCAATCAGCTCTAAAACTATACATTGGAAGGGTCTATTGTTCATCGGTAGGGATATTCAGAAAAGGCAACAGATAACAGAAAGAATCCTATTATTTGGTGGGAAATGGTCAGATAATGGTCGTTTGTTGAACTTATTATCTGAACAGTTCCTAAGAGATAACTACTCATCAATGAGGATTTAGTATAGAGAGAGTTGATTCTGACTCCACATTATTATTCTTATATCGAGAAATCTATATAAAACATTAAAGAAAGAGAGACCAGAAAAAATAAGTTTTTTACCATATGAAGGATTCTCAAATAGGAAAACCTTCAAAAATATTATGAGACGTTTATACTCCGAGACAATCCACACACTGCATATCCTACCAAGTGTCTATAGAGAAATGCATATCCTAAAAGAGGTTTATATAGAATACTATATGCTTTCTGAGTTCAATAATAAGGGAATGTAACTTGACAATGATATATGTGTTGACAGAAGGGATTTAAACCACCGATACCATTAGATGCATTTATAAACATGACAGTCAGTTTTCTTTTATGTGTGTGTTCAAACACAGATTACACAATACCACTCATGTCCTGAATGAAATGGGAATTATAAACAATCAGATAAGTACATGTACTGTTTATCGATCACATAGATAGACCAGGCATTAGATAGGTTATGCAAAAACATACAATTAGCAGTTACATACATTATGAAGCATTACGTACCTCTATCCTTTCAATTAGGATGTTATATACAAGACTTCACATGTGTAACTTTATGAGAAAGGACAGCTTTATGGCTTTATTTGATCGGTGGCTTTTTTAGAAATAAAAAATTAGATTTTGAGAATAATAATTGAAATTTTTTTTGCATCCAACTGTCTATGTTGTTAACACACATTGTTTGATTTGATTGATTAGAAACCAGCATAAGCAGTAAATTCTTAGTCTATGAAGTTATCATCTGGAAACCAAAATAATCAGGAAATTTTAAGTTGACAAGGACCATAACTGCAGTGAAAGTGGGCAGCAGACCGCACTCATATTCGAACTAACTTGACCTGTATTGTCATGTGAGTAATCCATATACCAAATTTGAAAACAATCAGATAATTAAAACTAAAGTTATCTGGAAACAAAAATAATCGGCAATTCTAAGTCGACAAGAACCATAATTCAGTTAAAATGGGCGGACTTCACCAATACTTGAAATTGACCTGTATTTTCATGTGAGCAATCCATATACCAAATTTTAAAACAATTGAATAACTGTAACTAAAGTTATCATCTGGAAACCATCTGGAATGGACGGATGGTAAAGACGGACTCTGGTGAGGTGATTTCTGAAGTCCCCAGGATTTTATTTTTCGAGAAACAAATAGGCAGGATGTAACCCAAATTATAAATTAAACCTGCCCTACTGTGATGGCAAAGAGCTGTACCCAATTTATTTTAGATCCAGTAACTCATGACAGATATTAGCATGAATGAAAAATTCAACATTCCAGAACGGAAAATATGAATAACACCACTTGAAACTCTTTTGAAGTCAACATTTCTTGCTAAACAAAGATGAATAACTCCATAACGGAAAATGTGAACAACACCATTTGAAACTACTATTGTTGTACTTGTGATAGTCCTATCTGGCCCAAAATTTATTTTTGCCAAATATTTTGCCAAATTAAAATAATGTTTGTCAAATTCTTTTATAATTCGTCAATTGCTGTTTGACCAACTTTTGATATTGATAGGAAAGCAGTTAACTATTAAAGCATGGGCTGGTGTTCGTTGCAGAAATATTCATATTTGTTCAAAACGCCATCAACAGAAGGAATATTAAAATATACATACTTTTGTTCATATGCCAAACATAATCAGTGCGTAAATAGTATATTGTCGTCAAGAGCCTGCTCGTGTTACAGAAGTTGTGCTTCTGTTTACATAACACAGCGCAATTCTTTTGGTTAATCACACACAAATGATATAAACGCTCTTTATTATTCCATATCAGGAAAAAAGTAACAAATATCGCTCTTTATGTTTACCATATCCGGATCTAAACAAAAGCCAGGTAACGTAACGTTTTTTGCTTTTGTTTACATAACAAAGGAAAAAAATTGACAATAACATACTGTTTATGCCATATTTCTGTTTGGTGTAAGAACACAGTCTGTCTATATTTTACTATTCTTTCTGTTTATGGTGGTTTTTGACGGAGGTGAATATTTTAACAGCATACCCACCGCCAACGCCGCCCGTATCTTTAATAATTCTTGCTTCGCTACTTATCATAGAACAATAAACCAATCACCGAACAATAAAATCGTAGCAGGTTTGCTTCATAAGATGGGCACATCGAAACAAAGATGATTAGCTATGTAAACACCATAACACTAATAATCCCTCCACCCATCGATACCATCAGAATAACTGCATCTTGATGGAGGTGTTACCTTACCTTATAAAAAAAACACTAAAATTGAAATTAGAAAGTGACTTTCCAAATGAAAATATTTGTTGCCAAATGTGAATTATTTTTTACATTTGACAAACAGGCCTGAAAATATAGTGCCGGACAATTTCAGAATGAGGTCTTGCACAGCGAGCTACCCTCATCAAATTCATCCTCTGGGTACCTCATTCTGCATGGGCTCAACTGGACTCAAATTTAAATTCACAGATTGTGAAGATGGTGATGAGTACCCATTGGGCACCTCGATTATGCATTGTGTCATCTGCCAATTTGGGGATATAGAGAAATAAAAAAATTGTTTGATAATAAAGATACTTTCCAGTGAAGATGAGGCCTAAGCCAAATGATGTCCCCAGAAGGTGAATTTAGTGATGCTAGCCAGCTGTGCGGGGGTAGCGTCACTAAATTCACCCTATCGGGAACTTATTCTGCAAATGTCCGGCACCATATTTTCAGGCCTGGCAAATGCTATGCATGGGCAGATGTACAAGTGCCAACAAAAGAGCAGAAGACAGTGAACACATACCAGCTCTTCTTGTTCTTCAATGAACTCCTCAAGCTGACTCATAGCAGCATCAGCTTCCTTCTCCGCTTCATTCTGTAGATTGTTAGCCTGGTCTACCTGGTCTATTAGCACCTTACGCTCCTAAACATAAACATATAATTAGCTTGCTTAACAATGAATAAGGTTGTGTTTTGTATCAATAACCATCATTCCATAAATAAGGTGTCTCCATCTACGGCACTGTAGTTTAAATTCAATTTGTTTTAAATAAAATTTTGATAAACTAATGCCGTTATAACATTTTCCGGCATACCTCGAGTCACCACTCCAAATTTGGTTGAAATCGGTCCAGGGGTCTGGGAGAAAAATCGCGGACAGATAGATAGACAGATCCTACACTTTTATATATATATAGATACATGAGAAAGGTCTATTATTCATTTGAAAGGATGTTCAGGTAATAAAAGCAGACGACAGACAAAACTAGATGTGTGACTGTCCCAATGGGACTAAGGATACCCCATGTTTTTAAAACACTAAGATATAAGTAAACATTAAGTTAAAATAATAAAATAACAGATTCCCATTGGAGGTGCACAACCCTAACCCCAAAACCTACTCCTAAACCTATCGACCGAAAAATGTAGGAATAAAAGCTCGGACAAAATTACGCATGTTGCGAAAATGTTCGAAGTCGAAAAAGGGAATAACTCCACAAAAAAAAGTAGGACAGACGTCATAATCGCAGGTGCACAGGTTCCCATGGTACTACATATGATTATCTGTGCCAAGTTTCAAAAACATTGACCTAAAAATGTAGGAATAAAAGCTCGGACAAATTATGCATGTTGCGAAAATGTTCTAAGATGAATGAAAGTGTCAATGACACTGCAGCTCAACTTGGAAAGGGAATAATGAAAAGTTGAAAGGTTAGTTATGCAAAGAGTAAAATCCAAGATGGCCACTGGCAGCCATGTTTTTTTGACACGACCAAAGGTACGACCTGTAGCTTGTGCCAAAAAATTTAGTCATGCAAAGAGTAAAATAAACAAATTACCCCAAAATAACTCGTTCTCATCGAGATGTGACCCTGATGATCCATATGAAGTCTGGTGATGATCGGATCAAGGATGTGGTCTGTAGGGTGTGCCAAAGGATGCAAAGAGTAAATTCTAAAATTGCCACCGACGGCCATGTTTTTTGGCCGAATTACCTCAAAATGACTCATTCCCATCTACATGTCAATGTCAACATCCATAACAAATTTCATGAAGATCAACCAAATAGATGGGCCTGCAGCCTATGCTAATTGATTTTGTAGAAATATTTAGTCATACAAAGAGTAAAAACCAAACTGGCCATTGGCGGCCATTTTTTTTTTGCCGAATGACCCCAAAATGACGCGTTCCCATCTAGGTCACCCTGATAATCAATATGAAGTTTGGTGATGATCAGATCAGGAATATAGTCCAGGGTGTGTCAAATGATTTAGTGATCCTAAGAGTAAAATGCAAGATGGCCTCTGGCGGCCATGTTTTTTGGCCGAATGACCCTAAAATGACTCGTTCCCATCTTCATCTCAATGTAAACATCCATGATAATTTTTATGAAGATCAGACAAAGAGTACGGCCTGTAACCCGTGTCAATGGATTCAATTTCAAAATCCAAGATGGCCACCAGCGGCCATGTTTTTTGGCTGAATGACCCCCCAAAAGGACTCATTCCCATCTACATGTCAATATCAACATTCATGATAAGTTTCATAATGATCGGATCAGGGATGTGTTCTGTAGGGTGTGCCAAAGGATTTAGTGATGCAAAGAGTAAATTCTAAAATGGCCACAGGCGGCCATGTTCTTTTGCCGAATAACCCCAAAATGACTCATTCCCATCTACATGTCAATGTCAACATCCATGACAAATTTCATGAAGATCAAACAAACAGATCGGTCTATAACCCATACTAATGGATTTTGTAGAAATATTTAGTCATACAAAGAGTAAAACCCAAAATGGCCATTGGTGGCCATATTTTTTTTGCCGAATTACCCCAAAATGACTTGTTCCCACCAAGATGTCACCCCGATGATCCATATGAAGTTTGGTGATGATCAGATCAGGGATGTGGTATGTAGGATGTGTCAAAGTATTTAGTGATGCAAAGAGTAAAATCCAATATGGCTGCTGGCGGCCATGTTTTTTGGCCAAATGACCCCAAAATGATTCTTTCCCATCTAGAGGTCATCCCGATGATCCATATGAAGTTTGGTGATGATCGGATCAAGGATGTGGTCTGTAGGATGTGTCAAAGGATTTAGTGATGCAAAGAGTAAAATCCCAGATGGCCACCAGCGGCCATGTTTTCTGGCCGATTGATCCTAAAATGACTCGTTCCCATCTACATGTAAATGTCAACATTCATGTCAAATTTTATGATGATCAGACAAACAGTACGGCCTGTAGCCCACGCCAATGGATTCAATTTTGAAATCCAAGATGGCCACCAGCGGCCATGTTTTTTGGCCGAATTACCCCAAAATTATTTGTGCCCAATGATGAATATGAAGTTTGGTGATGATCGGATCATGGTTGTGGTCTGGAGGGTGTGTGAAAGTATTTAGTGATGCAAAGAGTAAAATCCAAGATGGCTAATGGCGGCCATGTTTTTTGGCCAAATGACCCCAAAATGACTCGTTTCCATCTAGAGATCACCCCGATGATCCATATGAAGTTTGGTGATGATCGGATCAGAGATGTGGTCTGTGGGATGTGTCAGGGAATTTAGTGATGCAAAGAGTAAAATCCAAGATGGCCACCAGCGGCTATGTTTTTTGGCCGAATGATCCTAAAATGACTCCTTCCCATCTACATGTAAATGTCAAATTTTATGATGATCAGACAAACAGTACAGCCTGTAGCCTGCGCCAACGGATAAAAATTTAAAATCCAAAGAGTAATGCAAAGAGTAAAATCCAAGATGGCCACCAGCGGCCATGTTTTTTGGCTGAATGACCCCAAAATTACTCGTTCCCATCTACATGTCAATGTCAACATTCATGACAAATATCATAAAGATCCGACCAAAGATACGACCTGTAGCCCGCGCGAAAGTGTTTAGTGATGCAAAGAGTAAAATCCAAGATGGCTGATGGCGGCCGTGTTTTTTGGCCAAATGACCCCAAAATGACTCATTCCCATCTAGAGGTCGCCCCGATGATCGGATCAGAGATGTGGTCTGTAGATGTGACAAAGGATTTAGTGATGCAAAGAGTAAAATCCAAGATGGCCACCAGCGGCCATGTTTTTTGGCCGAATGATCCTAATTTAGATTACAGTGAAGTAATTATTTCCCATAGGCCTCAGTGTTAACATATAATGGCCTGCAGCCCTGACTATCCACGAATTGTGATAAATGAGTACATGATCACCAGGATTGGCATCTGCGCAAAATTTCTGCATGAAAAAAATCATATCGTCGAGCATGAAATGTACCTTTAAATTTGGGATTTATAATCTAGAGTCAGAATTGCATGAAAAAAATAGTGACATTTTTTACCTCCCACCAAAAAAATTCAATCCAGGAACCACGTGCTTTACAATGTGCCAATGTTTTGTTTGGAGTCTGAAATTTCAAGAGGAGTGATTGCATGTATTTTATATGTTTAAATATCGAAACTACTATTAACGAACCAGAGCCCAAATTTTTTTTAATTCTCTCCTGCATCTTGGTCCAAAATCAGTTGGAGGGCGCTACCAATCGAATTACTTTACTGTAACCTAAAGTGACAACAGCGTCAATGACATGCCATCTGAAAATGACACAAATCGGTCCCTGGACTCTTCACATTTGAAAATAAAATACAAAATCTCTATCCATGACTTTCTTTTCGTCTTATTAACCCTTTCCTGACCCCACCCCTGTTTACAACTGCAACACAAAATATCTTAAAATGAACACGAAAAGTCACCATGTGAGGTCCATGTTGATAAAGTAAACGATGGTAGCATATATACCCATCATTAGTGTTATAGCTGACCGATTTCTCTCTGAGAAAATATGGACGATGGTTCGCTTGATAAACATGGACACGCTGGAGCTTGAATTGGGCGCACTTGAGAAATTCTGAGGCCTGGTAAAAAAAATTTGGCATAAAACTGAAGTTTTGAGTGCAGTAGAATTATTCCGTGCCTACATGTATGTACATTGAAACAGCCACATCACTCAAACACACCACCGTGTTACACTTTTTGTCGACAAGCCACCTCAAGCAGACTAATTGGCTGCCATTTAACCCTGCCTGGTCATGTTTCACATCAAATTTTAGAGACCTGCCACAGATAGCGATGTAGTTTGCTCTTATGGCTAGTCGAAAAGCCTTTATTTCAGTTGTGTACTGACCCTCGATGTTCAGTGCGTGAATGGTTACCATGACATTCATTAAAGGTACACATATGGGCTCATAACGGACAAAAAAAGGGGATTTTCGAAGTGAAAATTTGAAGCAAAAATTGTCCCAGATGGGTTAATATTGGCTTCTCATTGATTACCACGACTCAAATAATATAATATGCCACGTGCTACAAGTTCCCTAATTGTTTGTTGGTCAATATTGATAGGAAACCCACCACTGGGCCCAAATGAGAAAAATGACAATTTTTGTGCTTTAGGTTACAGTGAAGTAATTATTTCCCATAGGCCTCAGTGTTAACATATAATGGCCTGCAGCCCTGACTATCCACGAATTGTGATAAATGAGTACATGATCACCAGGATTGGCATCTGCGCAAAGTTTCTGCATGAAAAAAATCATATTGTCGAGCATGAAATGTACCTTTAAATTTGGGATTTATAATCTAGAGTCAGAATTGCATGAAAAAAATATTGACATTTTTTAACTCCCACCAAAAAAATTCAATCCAGGAACCATGTGCTTTACAATGTGCCAATGTTTTGTTTGGAGTCTGAAATTTCAAGAGGAGTGATTGCATGTATTTTATATGTTTAAATATCGAAACTACTATTAACCAACCAGAGCCCAGAATTATTTTAATTCTCTCCTGCATCTTGGTCCAAAATCCGTTGGAGGGTGCTACCAATCGAATTACTTCACTGTAACCTAAAATGACTCGTTCCCATCTACATATAAATGTCAACATTCATGACAAATTTTATGATGATCACACAAACAGTACGGCCTCTAGCCTGCACCAATGGATTTAATTTTGAATCCAAGATGGCCACCAGCGGCCATGTTTTTTGGCCGAATGACACCAAAATGACTCGTTCCCATCTACATGTCAATGTCAACATTCATAACAAATTTCATAAAGATCAGACCAAAGATACGACCTGTAGCCCGCACCAAAGGAAATTGTTGACGGACACACAGACACACGCACACACGGACGACGGACGCCAACCCATGGCAATAGCTCAAACTTACAAAGTAAGTTGAGCTAAAAAGGGGGATAACTCTACCAAAAAAGTCCGACAGATTTCATAATTGCAGGTGCACAGGTTCCCATGGTGGTTGATGTTTGTGTCAAGTTTCACGGAAAATGGTTAAAAAACGACTGTGAAAAACTCCGGACAAATTTGTGTCCACGGAGGACGGATGGCCAGATGGCGGACGTACAGACGATTGACAGACAAGCTGATTCCAGTGTACCCCCCCCCACAACTTCGTTGCGAGGGGGTATGAAACAGATAATACAAAAGCAGAAGGATTTCTATTCATTGGTGGGAATTACTGGGAAATGTTTAGATAATAAGTTCAACAAACAACATATTATCTGAACATTTCCTACTACTCATTAAGGAGTATTTAGTATAGAAAGGTTAAGTAATTTATAAATCAAAAAGGAATTTGTTTTCTGCCACCTATATAATTATGGGCAGGAAATATTAAAACAAACAACACGGAAGGTTTTATTTTTTCCAGAATAAAAATTTGTGGGTTTCTTGGCTCTGTAAACAAAGTTTGGGTGTATGGCTGAAATTTTATAGACTGTTTATAAATTTCAACCATATTGGCGGTTTACACCCACAAATGGGTAACAACAATGTATCAACAAGGTTTTATTCATTCAGAACCTCTAAATTCCAACTGTACTAATTATTATGTAATCGAAAATTCCATGCTTATCAAGGCTGGACTATTATCAACCAGAGGCGAAATAAATTTGTCGGACCAGCAATCGAGTGTTCGTGTCAATCACTCCCCATATGCTAGGGCAGGTTCCAGGAGTTAGAGCATAAATAGTACGTACAGCTTCCCATTTAGTCTTGTGTTCCAGGAACTGATATTTGAGAGTCTCGACTTTCCGCTTTGTCTTTGATATCGTCAGCTCCAACTCTTCCTTCAGTTCCTTTATTTTCTGCTGACCCTGGAATCCGCGAAAAACACATTTAGATGCATTTACATTCCAATAATTTAATCATAAACTTTCAATTCACGAAGTAGTGTAAAACAATTGATTGTCAATTAATTAGCCATTAAGGTTATTTATCGATAACTTTAATCAGTGTTGGTCACACTTCCAGGGAATAAAAACAGGTGCGTGGACGTTGTTTGGCACAATGCCAGAATAGTTGAATTAAATTGACAGACCAATGAAAATAATCAAAATAAAGTTTCTCTTCGAATGGATGTGTGATTGACAGGTGTTTGTTGCCAAGATATAATTGTTGATAGCGAGGTATGTACATGTATCAATTTTATAGAAATATAATGGTGAGATACAGTAATATCCAAAATAATCGACCCCTCAACCACAGCAGAATTATGGGAAATTTTCAGGATTTAGTCGGAAATATGGCTTGTTGCCACCCATCGGAAAGCTCTCACTGTAGGAATAAAAAGTCAAAAAAATTGAAAAAGGGGAATAACTCCAAAAAAAAGTTGAACATTATAATTGCAGGTGAACAGGTTCCCATGGTACTACATATCTGTGCCAAGTTTCAAAAACATTGACCTAAAAATGTAGGAATAAAAGTTCGGACAAAATTATACATGTTGCAAAAAGGGGGATAACTCATAACTCTACCAAAAAAAGTCTGACAAACATCTTAATCGCAGGTGCACATATTCCCATGGTAGTTGATGTCTGTGCCAAGATTCACCGAAAATGATAAAAAACGACTGAGAAATACTCTGGACAAATTTGAGTCCACGGACGACAGACGGACGGACGATGGATAGACGACAGACGGACAAGCTAATTCCAGTATACCCCCTCTACAACTTTGTTGCGGGAGGTATAAATATGATGATGATGCGATAGACCAAGTCTTCTTGTATGATGATGATGTGATAGACCAAGTCTTCTTGGTCCATAACAGCTTGGGATATTAGTTGTGTTGATGCTGTTTTAAGACTGAGTCCCGCCCCGTTGCTCTATAATGGACATTCATTCAAGACGTATTTCATGTAGACATGGAGCCTGGGCATTCAGGTGAACCCCTGCATGTGATTAATCATCTGACATTTCCTTGATTAATCTGCCTTCAAAATGGTATATCATTTATTGTGATATAAAAAGGTATAGTGATGATACAATCATTTAGTGTATTGTTTACATGCATTTTCTGATAGAACGACAAATCAAAATTATCTGAAAAACAAGGCTTTGTTTACTTATAAATCTCGTTGCTTTGATTTAACAGACCTCTGATATATGTATGTTTGATATCATCACGCTTGGGAAAGGCTGCCCTCTATGTTCATATACGCAAAGCTTCCATTTGACCTAATCAGAAGACATACAAGAAAGATAATTCCCGCCCATGATTCTGGACACGTAAAGTCTGTTATAGAAGAGTAATGGGACTCGGTCCAAAAACATCGACCCAAACGATATCCGAAGCTGTTGTAGAACAAGACTTTATCTAATGAGTGAAAACTGTGGAAATTGTCAATTTGATCTTGGTCACTGAGGCAACAAGCCATATTTTCTTAATCCTGAAAAATGACCCATAATTCTGCTGTGGTTAAGGAGTCAATTATTTAGGGCATTAATGTAGCTAGTCAAAACTTACCAGTTCTCTGTACTGGGCAAACCTGCCCACTACCTCATTGGATGGAACTGATTCCTGTGAAACAAAAATTTCACAATTTATATCATAGATCTATCACATATTAAATCACATGTCTTTTTTAGTAAGACACACATGTATTATTGACATGCACAGTTACACATATAATTATGATATTTTATTTATGTTGGGTTATTTACTGTTGACTGTCAGATAAACATGGGTGATAAAGGTGAGTGAAAATATTTGTCAACATGAAAAGACACATTTATAATGGAACTATATATTTTCTTGAAGGTGTCTTTACTTCCTCTTTGGTTGGATAAGGAAGTCAATTTTCCCTTTTTTAACTCCAGCCGTTTCGAGATAGTTTTTCTTTAATTGATAAAATGGATCTCAAATTTGTCGCAATTCTATACAAAGTTTATTAACCTCTTCCACTATATTCGATTCGAGCCTCGCTAAAGCTCGGCTTAAATCAAGTTTAGTGCACTTGGTTAATAAATTTCGTATAAAATTGCAACTCATTTAAAGAGATCCTCTATTTAATCATAAACTGTCAATTCACAAAATAAATAAAACAATTGGTTGCTGCTGATATCATGATCAAGTATATCTCAATAAATCTAGTTAACGCTCTCTACACAAAATACTCAATGATGATTAGTTCCAGATAATAAGTTCAACAAATGATCATAGGTCTTTTGTTGAACTTATTATCTGAACATTTCCCATCAATGAACTTCTGAACTTTATCTTTTCATCTGTCTGGCATCTGCTTTTATCGCCTGAATACCCCTCCAAATGAATTATAGCTCAATCCAATGGATACTTTTATAAGTAAAGAAAGGGTTAATCAATTTTTATCAAAAAATCTCACTCTCGATATATGAGACATTTCTGGCCATTCTAAGAAGTAAAAAGGGCACTTTATGCCCCTCCTTGGAACATGGGGTAGCTGCACCCCATTGCCCAGATGCCCATGACATATTATAGGGAGAAGACATCTCTAATGTTTCTCTCTAGTCTGACTCTCTGAACACCTGCATCAGAGTCTCAGTGCATTCATGTTGATTTCATATCTGGGAAGACAGACCATGTTAGTTTCCAGTCAGACACCATGTAACTTTCAGTGCCAGCATCTGCCTGATATGTAGGTTTCATAAACTCTGCCATTTAGCCTTCAGATGTCCAAAACTGTGGCACAATTAGCCCTTACACTTAGAAAGAAGTTAAGTCTTGAGCTAATCTACTAAAAATTGCTAACTGATTTTATTTAAGCAATGAAAAATCAATATATTCTTATTTGGGGTGGGGGTGGAATTACTTTTTTTCATTATATTCTTGTCAACATAAATAGCCATGGCCATTTCTGGAAATGAAGCAGTATTTTACATAAACTTTATACAATGTGCTTCAAAATGGCTTTGAAACTGCACCCTGTTTTTTTTAGTTTTCGTGATTAATGAGTTAATGCAATGCAAACCATCATAAGGTATGAGAACAAAATTTATTTAAAATTATCCAGATAAAAAAATGAGGGGACCAAAACTAGGATCAAGAGAAGATGAGAATCTTGCATAAATTTTTTATATTGTCTTATGACCATTTAAAATGATAATTAATAATAATTTTAAAGACTTCAGAATGAATGGTATTAAATATACTTACCCAAGAGAGATCATCGTACAGATCATAAGCATTATCAAAATTCCTGATTTCCTCTTGCATTCCCATAGGCCCCTTTGCTGCCTTGCCAATCCTCGAAGGCCCCTTCTCGACAGTCGACTTCAATGGATCGCCTCCTTCATCCTGCACAGCTATTTCAGCAAACTCTGCAAGAGTATTTCAGAATTAACCCTTTCATAAAGGGAACTGCGCTGGCATAGCATTGAAGATCATGTGCCAGTGCATTCTCTTATATAGGGAGCCTCGCATATAAGCGAATGCACTGGCTTACAAGGTCAAGGTAAATATTGTTAGGTCAACGCATTCTCTTATATATGCGAGGCACCCTCACTCAGAATGTTTTAATGCATGTATAATGTATATGGCCAAAATTCCCGATCATTTGCTAGATAGGCTGTTGGCTTCAAATGCTTAATCAGAAACCTGTAATGAGTGAGTTTACAACTTCAAACTTTTTTTCCAAATATGGTTTATATTTAAAGATACATAATCCATTGAACAAAAAGTTGATTTATAACATATTTTGGAAATGTTGTACTATAGTTGACAGTGGTTAGAATTATATTTTGGCAATTAATCGATTCTGATAAGTAAAGCATCTTTTGAAGAAATGTTGTTGTTGTTGGAATCTGATGATACGCGGACCATCGATTCAGATTATATACCTTTAAAATAAACCTTTAATAACATGGCAACAAATCATTGCATAAGAAGTATATTGACATCCAACTTCAGATCAATATGTGTGGCATTCATCGTGTTCCTAACCCTCACTTATGAAGCCATTAAAATACCGGACAGTGGAAAAATTTCAGGCTACAGCAATCAATATTTATCAAACAAAACACCTCTTGGGTAGATCACCATTATAGCTGGTGTGTGTTTAACGGTGAATATATAAATCAATAGTTACAGACAGCGAAGGTATGTAAAATGCAGCAGCTCCGATGGTAGCGATGCACAAAAGACTGCAACAAGAGGTTGCACAACAGGAGCTGGCATACCCCCAATGTGCCAAATTGAGACATGGGCCAAACGGAATTAAAATTTAATATAAACAAAGGAAAATAACTCTATAAGGGAAATGCAAATATTACCAAAACTTCATAGAAAGTCCTTGTGATGGTGAACATCGATACCAAATTTCATTCATTATCTAATAATTTGAATATACATGTACTCTCTTCAATCATAAATGTTGATCATTAAATGTGTTTTAATTAGCTATAAATTTAATAATTGTGAAGAGTTAAAATGATCATGAAGGTGGACCATTACAATGTATAATTTTAGAACTGAATGGAAGAATCCATTCAGCAATTATAGAGTTAACCTTTTCTATACTAAATGGATTCTCCCATTTAGTTATAAAAGTATATATTGGAATGGTCTATTATTCATTTGGAAGGGTGTTAAGGTAATAAAAGCAGATGACAGACAGAACAAGAGGTTTCGCCGGTGGTGCTGGAATACCCCCATAGTGGAAAATTTGAAACAAAGATGAATAACTCTAGAATGGAAAACCAGAAAAATGAAAACTCAATTTATTGCCCTCATAGTAGTTAACATCCATACCAAATTTCATTGAGATTAGTCAACCAGTGGTGGAGATATCTGCTCGAACAGACAAATAAAACATTTCCAGATAAACAAAGATGAATAACTCTAGAACGGAAAATCCGGAAAAAACAATTGAACACTCCATTGAATGCCCTCATAGTAGTGAACATCCTTACATCATTTCATTCAGATCCGATAACCGGTGTTTGAGATATCTGCCCAGACAGACGGGCAGAAAAACATACAAATAAATGTCCCGCTGCCCCGACGGACGGATGGACGAGGTCAATCCAGTATACCCCCCATTCTCTTCGACAGTGGGGGTATAAAAGTACAGGAGCAGAATGTTTCATACAGTAATGCTCTAAGTAATCGACTCCTTAACCACAGCAGAATTATGGGTAATTTTTTTTTTGTCATGTTGCCATTCATCACTAGAGCTTTCCGAAGAATGGCAACAAGCCATATTTCCGACTAAATCCTGAAAAATTACCCATATAATTCTGCTGTGGTTAAGGAGTTGATTACTAAGAGCATTTTTTTTACTGTATTCATTGGTGGGAATTGTTAGGTCATTTGTTGAACTTTAATATTATCTAAACATTACCTACCGAACTACTTGTCAGTGGTATTTAGGCCAGTGTTTTTTTATTAGTTGGTTCGCGGATCCGCCGAGTCGTTTTTTTCTGTTTTTAGAAAAAAATAAAATTGTGTTCCGAACTTTTTTTATTGCCGCCGACCCGTTTTTTCCGCACTCAAAATTTTATTTTATTAAAAAAATGAAAAAAGATCGCTTTGTGTACCGTTTGTAGGAACGGATTAATTTTGGCAACGTTTCGCATCCGTGTTTTCTGCATCACTTCCGCTACTAGGTAATCTAGTAATAACACTAGGCTACTTTCGTTTTTTCGAAATGGCGAAAGTATATTAGATTAGATTAGATTAGAAAACAAGACCATAAGAAAACAGCTGAAATGTGTTTATACCGAAATAACAGTTCGAGAGCTGTTCTCGTTTGTCGAGGACGATGCATTGATTCGTCATGACTACATTGGTGGTCTTACCGAACAATTTACTGAGGGGGTCACCGAAATCGAGGAAACCGACGTTCCGGTGTCGGCCATCAGTTCATTTGGATACAAGTACATTTTCGCTAGGAGAAGGGCTATTGTTGAAGAAGTGCCAGTGTGGGTTAATATTAAGAAATATTATATCTCACGTGACTTGCTCGCATTCTGATTGGCTGCACACTGCTATACTATTTTACGATAGTACCCCAGTAGGATTCCTACATGCCTACTATTCTTTTCCTATTTATAGTAACAAATTCATTTCGCGAAATCGGGTTGCCGCCTGAAGATACGGCCAAACTTAAACTATACCTTGTACGATACTTGTTGCAATATCGGTATATCATTAGATTTATTGGTGAATTTTAAAATGATCTTACAAATGTCCGATGATAGCTAGCCAACGTATTTAATAGTTTGTCCGTTTAGTTAGCAAGCGGCCAGTCCTAATTTTGTAATGACAGTGGACGTTATTTATAATTTCCTTTTCCGCTTTAATCGATTTTAAGC
Source organism: Siphonodentalium dalli (assembly GCA_032622095.1). Classification (NCBI taxonomy): domain Eukaryota; kingdom Metazoa; phylum Mollusca; class Scaphopoda; order Gadilida; family Siphonodentaliidae; genus Siphonodentalium; species Siphonodentalium dalli. The sequence goes on from CP136064.1 coordinate 95,823,895, forward strand.
AAGTTATCTTCTAAAATTTCGCCAAAATGTCTTTGCTAATGACGTAATTGTAGAAATAAATGCATGAATCATGAAGAGATGCTGTTAGATGTAACTAATAACAGAGTTATGCTCCCCTACCAACGTCAAAAGATTGCCGTAAATTGTAAAATCTGAGACCGATTTCCAAAATTCAAGGTAAATAAAAATGTGACAAAATCAGACACAGAAATTGTGTGAGAATTTGCACCAATGTTCGATATAATATAATAAATAATGAATGACTTGTCGTTGGCTATGTCAAAATAGTGGTCCTCGATGAGGAATAGTCCACTCGCCTGTGGCTCGTGGACTATTCCTCCTCGAGGACCACTATTTTGGCATAGTCAACTCCAAGCCATTCATTATCTATATAATAATTTGCAAATAAAATTCAAAATTTATTAAATTGAGACCAAAACTCAAAAAAGGCAAAATTATCCATTCTTGTATTTAAATTTTAGAATAACTGAATATATAGTAGTATTACTAGTAGTAGTAGTAAATATGCCTTTATATGGGTGTCTTGTGTCCATCTTCGATCAAATATCACTCCTCTATCTACTTATATAAAACACAAGAATCTGTCTGTTTATATTAAATATATTATGTATGTTACAATGAAGGACTGTCGCTTTCCGATATGTCAATTAAGTCACAGTATCGTTACGATTGGCCCATTGGCGATGATGTAACTCAATTTGTTTTTCTTGATTCCGGTATATATAAACTGATGATGTAAACAAAACGGCCGAGTCTGAAATTGTGTTTTTGTTTTCGCTATGTTATGTTTGAAGAGTATTATAAGTGATTACAAACATACAGTAATGCCCTAATTAATCGACTCCATAACCACAGCAGAATTAAGGGTAACTTTTCAGGATTTAGTCGGAAATATGGCTTGTTGCCATTCATCGGAAAGCTCTCCCCGAGAGCTTTCCGATAAATGGCAACAAGCCATATATCCGACTAAATCCTGAAAAGTTACCCATAATTCTGCTGTGGTTATGGAGTCGATTAATTAGGGCATTACTGTATATCAACCTTGTTTTTCTAGTCAGATCAAGTATCTTGCTGTATATTGAGATGCAAATAATAGATATAAGATAATAGATATGATACAAAGTTATTTTCAGACCATTTTCTTTTATTTGAAAATTTGAATATTTGAGTGTTTTCTTTTTTTTTTCCAACCGACCGACCCAACTTTTCCAGAAAAAATTCTGCTAACCAACTAATAAAAAAACAGTGGCCTTAGTATAGAAAACGTTAATTTAACCCACAAATCTCACCTTTAGCTGCTTTAGCAGCTGCTGCTGCGGCGGCCGCCGCTTTCTGATTCTGATTCGGCTTTGGCGTAACATTCTTCTTAGGCTGACTCTTTGATGATTCTTTGCTATCCTAGAGAAATCAAATACAAAATTGAAACTTATTCAAAATTGGGAAAGATAAAAAGATACAGCTGAAAATAAAACATATATATCACTTCCTTATCACTATACAGGAAGGAAACATATAACAGTTGAGAAAATTTCACACAAACAGTGGCTTCATTAGACAACTGAACTCATGTTTCACTGGCCCAAAAGTATCTTTTGCTAATTGTAAACATTTTAAGGCCAAATAATTCCTACCAACTAATCACTGCTATTTACCTGAAATTTAGTGGGTTTCATTTTGAGGTTTCTAATAATTATAAAGACAAACTAGAAAATTTCTATTTCTATTTCTATTTCATAGAATTTTCCACAATGACAGCAGATATTGATGCATACAGAATTCGCTCCTAGGTTTTGTTCAGAGTCTGGCCAAACAAGATTTAATTTATTTAAATAATCTGGACTAAAATGAGTGCTACCTTCTCATATTTAAATTCATGCAGAACTATTTTTCGCGCACCCATCAGTTTGCAAATTTAACACTGAGTGGAAAATAGTACGACTCCCAAGTTTAATCTAAAACCACTGTCCATAGGAAATACAAGAGGGCTATGTTGCTGAATTTACATATTTTATGAACGGTTGAATAGACAATTACACCTATACATGTATGCATATATTTCGGCCAACCGCTATCAAGACACAATGCCAAGTGACAAATCATGGTAACATAGACATTGTTGAAGTGCTTGTATAAAAAATACTAATATTCCAGGTCGCCACAAAATTATAATGTATATGTAGTTACTAGTTTATTGTCAACACGATGTAAATCTGCCACGATTGTGTTTAATATACACATACTATATCCAGCAATGACTAAGAACCAAAACTTTCATATATATGAAAATATCACGGAAATATTACGAAAAGCGTTTTGTCAGTTTTGAATTCGCGCAGCTAGGTGCACGAATTTAAAGTGCGCGAATTCAAAACTGAGCAAAAAATAGTACTGCGAGAATTTACATACGAGTAAGGTATTGTAATATCACAAAAAAACTCAATGCATTATTAAGGATCTGAGGTGTCCTCAATATTTACCATGAAATGAGTAACTTGTTTGATTTACCATGAAATGAGTAACTTGTTTGGCCCACATGGCAATATTTTTTTTCCCCAGAAGTTTGTGTTTACTCTATGTTGTGGATAATTTATTTTCGCCAATATATGCATTCAAGATAGCATACAGTAATGCTCTAAGTAATCGACTCCTTAACCACAGCAGAATTATGGGTAACTTTTCAGGATTTAGTCGGAAATAAGGCTTGTTGCCATTCATTGGAAAGCTCTCTCCCCGAGAGCTTTCCGATGAATGGCAACAAGCCATATTTCCGACTAAATCCTGAAAAGTTACCCATAATTCTGATGTGGTTAAGGAGTCGATTACTTAGAGCATTACTGTAGGTGCAATGTATGATGAATATTGCCTGAGTGAAAATTCCTAGCAAAAAAATGTGGTCCTATGATGCTTAGCGTGAGAAGACAGTAAATGCAATAAGATAAATTGTAAATACATTGCACATAAATATACTGGGAGTTTTTACACAAGGTATGAGCAGACAGTTCTACTTTATATATATTTTCCAATTATCAAATTATATATTTTTCAGATAAGGGCAGGAATGAGGTGACATGTGGTGGGAGTTTGGGATGTTTAAATACAGCTCTAACAATTGAAAATTAAAAGGTTGAGATGTTTGTTTTTTTAAAGATGCATTATCCGAATTAAAGCTCCAAAATTACTATTTCTTTGGCTTCAGGGGTAAAAATATTTGATTTGAGTCGAGGAACTCACTCATCAAAGCTCAGAGTGATCAGACATCGATTTCTGAAGTTTGTTATTTCTCGAGATGTGCAATTATTTGTGGCCCAGAAAAACGTCATCAAATGGATGGTCTCGGAAAAAAATGCAGATGCAGATGGATAACTCTAAAATCAAGTGGTAATTCGGCCAAATTTCGTGATACTCAAGTGATAATACGGCCATATTTCATTGAACAAAATGTTGATAAATAACACATTTTGGGAAATTTGATGCCATAGTTGACAGTGGTTAGCATTTTATTTTATTGCAATTAATCGATTCTGATAACTAAAGCGTATTTTGAAGAATTTTGTTGTTGTTGTATCTTGATGATATGGGAACCATCTGATCGGATTGAGTACCTTTAAGTGTTCAACCAATCTTTAGTGTAAATTCAACAGTTTTTTAATATATTTGTACTTTAGATAAAAATAATTTGCTATCAGAACATTTTTGACCATATATGAGAGTGTTTGGTTGATAAGAGCTGAAAATTTCAGAATTCAGTGGTTGGACAAAGCTGAACAAAGATCCTGTAGCCATGTCCCTTAAAGGTCATGTGGAAATTTCTGTACACAAGCTTAAACAAAAAAAATGTCCTCACCTTGCTGACTTTAAGTTTGAAAGACTTCCCCATGATTAAATTTCAGCAAACATCAGAAAACAGGATGCACTATCAATTTTTCCATAATAAGAAAATCCAATTTAAAAAAAAAATGAAACATCCCGAATATATATAGATATATGAGCACATGTCTGTGGCATCATGTCACCATCTTCCATGGTCCTCCGCTGCTAGGCTACATGACAACACACTCCAAGTCGCGGACAATACAAACAAGTCATAGAGGAATCGTAGAGGCATTGTCGCAGACAGGCAGAAAACCAATGAAGTGAGAGGTTTTATGGGAGGGCTTCAATGGGCGAGAGTGTGGGTTCAACTCACAGAGAGATGTGGGGATACTCAAATACAATCAATGAAAACTTACAATAGCACGGCAAACTTCCAATACTTTTCTGGTTACACATTATAGATGGAGTTTTTAAAATAAAATTGAATGGACCAGTGACTGGATAGAAATATATACGTGTATATCAGAGTTATAGAGGCATGGATAGTCAATAGTCAAACTCATCTTGCTGTGTTGACAGTGAAGACAAGTCACACACACTATATATAACCACTGGACTATGGAACTCAATGCATCTAGACCCATTTCTAATATATTATCTATTATATTTCCATGTATCAAAATGGCTAAAACTATTGCAGTCTTGCATATGTTTTAATAAAAGGCCATCTGGCCACAATGTGGCCGCCACAGTATCCCCCGAAAAAGTGGCTTCATTGGGGGCATCGGCTTTTCTGAAAAAAATAACAAGGACCCTAAATCCGAAGCAACCAGACATATTCAAACTTTATCTGTATTTCGAACTGATAAACTCATATACCAAATTTGATTCAGATATGATCACACAAACTAAAGTTATCATCCAGAAACCAAAAATTGACAGGATTCTAAGTCATAAAAGGGCCATAACTCTCACAAAAATGTGCAGAGCAAACCCATATTCGAACTTGACCTGTATATAGGGCTGATAAACTCACATACCATATTTGGTTATGATATGATCACACAAACTGAAGTTATCATCCGGAAACCAGAAAATTACAAGATTCTAAGTAAAAAAAAGGGCCATAACTCTCGCAAAAATGGGCGGAGCAAACACCATATTCGAACTTGACCTGTATTTTGGTCTGATAAACTCACCTAATAACCGAAACTAAAGTTATCATCCGGAAACCATTTCCGGACGGACGGATGGACGGACGGCTCGACACAGGCTATTTTAATAGTCCCCCGAAATTATTTTTTTGGGGAACAAAAAGTTCTCCTGGTGAGGTCTATCAGACCACTTTTTCAATGTATGTCACACTACACTTTTACTGTTGTTTTTCAGGGTGAATGTAGGCCTAGCCTTGAGTTGTAAAATATGAAGCTAAACAATATTGGTACATTTTCAAACAAAACAATCAGGGTCCATAGAGCAGGGGTACAGAGTTATCTGCCCATTTGACCACCAATAAAAGGGGACAAGAGAGCAGGGTTCATGCTGTGACCAAATTGTCCAATGGCCAGATTTTGTTCAAAAACAGCCAAATAAAATTTAATTTTGCCAGAATTTTGGCCACAAAGTTTCTCGCTTATAGTTAGCAATCACCTCTCCGAATATCGCCAGTTATCACTGAAACCCTTTATTCATCAAGAATTAATCCTTCCATGACTGGAGCTTCCTGAAATTTTGTGAAAACCCTGTGCCAATGCATTCTCTTATACATGCGAGTTTTCCACAGGGAGCCTCTCATATATAAGAGAATACATTGGCCTAACAATATTCACCTTGACCTTGTAAGCCAGTGCATTCTTTCATACATGCAAGGCTCTCTATGGGAGACTTACATATATAAGAGAATGCACTGGCACAGGATCTTTAATGCTGCACCAGTGCAGTTCCCGTCATGAAAGGGTTAATCAGTAATTGCTCGGTTGTTTATGTCTGGATAACAATTTAACAGATTACTTATCAAAACAATGATAATGAGCTGCTAGCCAGGTGTGGTCTTTTGTCTCCAAAGTGGTAATTTCTATGACTTTAATAGGCCTTTCTGAGATGTATAAAATAATTTTCAAGAACTAAATATTTTATGGACCTTAATTTGAATCAGGTGGTCAGCTGCACTGATAATTTTTAGGTGGAACTCCGGACCACGTACGTGAGGAGTGCGGGTTATCTGGCTTGATTAGTTATCTTCATGGAGGCGGGACCGAAACTTCTCTTAACATTTAAATAGCATTCGCTCTCATTCTCAGCCAGTCACGTCTTGGTTTTTTCCCAGCCCTCCCTTCCCCTTAGTTTATGTCCTCCAAGGCCATTCCTCCCTTTCGGTAACTGATGGCTATGGTTTGTGTTTGACTTTGCCATGTGCGGACTATGGTTGTATCAGCTTGTGGCACTGTTCACCATTTAGGTTCATTTAGGGTAGCACCACTAGCCGGTAAATTTTGCACGTAATATTACATATAATAAAATTGCCATTTCACACATGTCTAAAGTTTTACCTTCTTAATGCATTAATGGAATCATGGCAGCTTTATTTGTTGGGGAATTACAGTAATGCCCTAAATAATCGATGCCTTAACCACAGCAGAATTATGGGTAATTTTTTCAGGATTTAGTTGGAAATATGGCTTGTTGCCATTCATTGGCAAGCTCTCAGTAAGAGCTTTCCGATGAATGGCAACAAGCCATATTTCCGACTAAATCCTGAAAAATTACCCATAATTCTGCTGTGGTTAAGGAGTTTATTATTTAGGGCATTACTGTAGGATATAACGTCCTAATGAGGCAAAAGAAAAAACATACTAGATATAATTTGTGGCTCTACACACCAATGGGCCTTTAACCATTAAAACCCAAAACCCACAATCAATGAACTGTTCAATAGTGTGTTGTATTTAACTGCCATGTTAACATTCTTATCAAGATTGAACAGAATGTATAAGCAGTATTCTGATATCCGATAGTTATGTATTGATTGCTTAACATAATAGAAGGTTCATGTTCCATGTGGCATTGTTTGCCCTCTGTAAACGTTTTGATTAAAATAACAATAATGAGCCTGGTTGCTGGGATTGTCTTCACAACATACTTATCAACTTATCTCAAAATAAAGTTGCTGCCATCTGCACCTGTTTATTATATATTTTTTCTATTAACCCCTTCTATACTAAATGGATTCCCCCATCAGTTATAAAGGTATACATTTGAATGGTCTATTATTTTTAATTTGGAGGTGTTTTCAGGATACATAAGCAGACAACAGATTGTTTAAAATTGTAGTAGGAAGAACTGCAATACAGTTACTCTATGTTATTGGAGTATAGCTCTAAATTTGGCTATTGTGCTAAATTATTTATTGCAGCGTATTTCCGATTTGACAGATAATTTTACTTTTGCATCAGGATTGGAGAGGTGTGCCTATGATCGGTTATTGGTTATTTATGCATTGAACAATGGAATGGCATCATAGCCATGTTTTAATCATGAACTTTCGATCAATCTACGAATCTTTCTTCTAATAATTAGGTTACATATATTTTACATATCATTCTGAGTCGCTAACTTCTTTGTCAAATATAACAAAATTAATTTTAGAATACAAAAAATCACCATTCCAATCACTGATGTGATTTCAGCAAAGGAGAAAGATATCTAAGAGGATCGAAAGCTCGTAATTAACCCTTTCTTTACTAAATATTCATTGACGGGTAGTTCCCTTAGGAAAAGTTCAGATAATAAGTTCAACTGACGACTTATTATCTGAACATTTCTCACCAAAAAATATGAATCCTTCTGCACTTTGATTAGCTTTTCATCTGTCTGTCATCTGCTTTTATTACCTGAACATCTCTCCAAATGAATAATAGACCATTCTGACGTACACTTTTATAGAATCCATTTTAATAGTATAGAGAGGGTTTAAAAAAATTAACAAGTCATTAAAGGTATGTTACCCACTCTCATTTTATATATTTACAGTCCAAAGATCCCATCAAGCTCCATACTACTAGTATAGCAGAAGAATATGGGGGATAGATCGGTTATCTAGTGCATCAGGGTTCTGATTATGAACTGACTCTTGTAGAGATGTTAACAAGTATTTTACCCTTCCAAAACATAAGCTTCCTCATTCACTGGAACTTTGAGCTAAAAATTGACTTATGGTTTGTTGAGGGACTATTGGCAGGTGGGGGGGGGGGGACGGGCGGCGGATGGGCGGGCGGGCTGGCGGCAACAAACCTATAAAATATAGGCATAAATTCAGGCTTGCATATGATCATGGTTATACTTGAATGAAAACTTACTGAGCTAGCGTGTGCCGCAGTGTGTATTCATGTCCATGGTGCATATGATGAAAGTTATACTAGAATGGAAACTTACTAAGCTAAAGTGTGTCATAGCGTGTATTCATGTCCATGGTGACATATGATCATGGTTATACTAGAATGAAAACTTACCGAGCTAGCGTGTGTCGTATTCATGTGCATGGTGACATATGATCATGGTTATACTAGAATGAAAACTTACCGAGCTATCGTGTGTTGTAGCTTCACTGATAGCTGTCTGCTCCCTCGAGATTTCATCCTGTCTCTGAATCGGAAAAATATTAAACATCAATTCTCAATTTTGATAAAAAGTGGGTATGTAAACAAGCCTTGAAATAAATGGCCTGTCAGTCAGTGACAGGTTGAAACCTTCCAAAAGTGTTGATATGACAGGCTGATATGCTTTTGTACATGCCATTGTGACAGACCCTAATTTAGTTCTTTATCAATCACAGAAATGCCAGAAGCAACAAGAGGTTGCACCACGGGTGCTGGGATACCCCCATGGTGAAAATTGAAATATGGGCAGGTCAGAAACCAAATAATTGAAAAAAAATGTGATTAACGAACACAATACTTGACAATTCTAACAAACGACAGACAGAAATCCAACATTTTCAGATAAAGAAAGAGGGATAACTCATGAACGGTAAATGTGAACAACGTCAATGAGTCCTCTTTTGAAAGCCCTCAGGATGCCAAACATGCATACCATATTTCATTCAGATCTTATCACCCATGGGTGAGATATAAGAGCAGATGGACAGGAAATCCAACATTTTCAGATACACAAAGAGGGATAACTCTTGAAAGGAAAATGTGAACAAAATCAATGAACCCTCTTTTGAAGGCCCTCCTGATGCCAAACATGCATACCAAATTTCAACCATGGTTGAGATATATGAGCGGACGTACAGACAGCTAGACAGACGGATGCATGGACACATGTAATCCAGTATACCCCCATTTTTTGGGATGGGGGCATAACTAGTACATATAATCTATGGAAAAACTCAAGATTTAGGGATCCGAAGTCATATGAGAATAGGAATGTACAATGTTAGGCTTTGTTATGCTTATGGCAATTGAATTCATGGAGGACTCAATTTTGTTATATACAGGAATGAATTAAGTTCTTTGAAAAATGATGACACATTCTAGCACATTGGATATTTACTGTGACATTTTGTTGACAGACAGAAAGCTGAACTGATAGGCTGAAATTGTAATGAGCCTGCCATGATGACAGGTTGTAATAGCTGAGAATTGCTCATTTATTTCAAGGCTTGTATGCAAACATGGTAAACATTTTATATGTATATTTAACATATCCATTTTAGTCATCAATTACTTTGTCCAACTATACCAAATTTTTTTCCCACATATAAAGACATATTATAGACTTCAGCGATTAAAACCATTAACTTAGTATCCAAACACTATCTCTATTGGAAGAATGTAGCTATCAACTAAGATTACAAAAAATTTCAACCATATCGACTGTACAATTTCAGAGAACACAACGTTTGAACTACACACAAACGTAAATATTTACTACTTTATTCAGGACAAATTATTGGGTATAAATATTACGGCAATGATTCTGACAACAATATATTGTCACTGCATGTAATTTGTTTATAACAATGATGCTGTTTTCAGCCTATTTTTGTATCAAATTTATGAAATAACTTTATATATTTAGCTATTTCTTAGATATTCAAATCACTTTAACATTATATATTAATAAGTATTATTGATAGTGGACTTTCTGCTGAAAGATAAATCAAATTATCATATTTGTCTTCTTAGATTTGAAAAAGATTGGAATAAGATTATTATATCCTTGAGATTGTTCTAGGGACCTGCGAATATTCGAGATTCGATTCGGTGTCGATATCGAGCACCCGATTCGAGATCGACACCGAATCAGTCCGCTGATTCGGATATTTCCGAATTGGTGTTACTTTTTATAGTCTCGTGTTTTTGCATCTAGCTGACACATGCTAAATTACTTGAAGTCTCAAAAATTGAAGCACAAGGTTGCCAAGTTAGCCAACATAGGTAATTTTGTATTCCGTTCAGAATAGAAGTGCATTATGCAAATTAAGTGCTTCGATCGCAACCTGTGACGGTGATAAATCGCCGCATATATTTGTAATCTGTATCAACACTATATAAATTGTCTACACAATTATCGCTAGATAATTATGTTTAGAACTTCAGATATCCAATTCAGATTATATGAATAAAATTCAATGTCAGCCGCTGATATGTGCGACAAAACATAGATTGGAATGAACAGAAACCTTAGAACAATCGGTCTATTACGTTCTTAAATTGGCGTCATTATTTCCTACTTTCAGTTTCTGTTTCCCGGGAAATCGAGCGTATTGCATCAAGTTTCGATTGGTTGAATCTTGTTGATAACATTTAACACTTGTAAATTATGTCTGTTTTCTGGGACCCCCCCCCACCACCGTGAAGACAACTACTGTGAATATGTGATGTAGGTGTTTAAAAAATTGATCTATTGTGGGGTGAAAAGTTTAACAGATAACTAGTACCATTGGTATCGGACTACAACTACAATAATTATATAGCTGAACGGTGTACCCATGTCCAAGTGTAGCAAGTCTTGATTATCTTTAATAAATAATGTAGACAAGTGACTCGGGGGGTTGTGATACGTTGATTGAACTGTCTTAAATTTAAGTGTTTTATGGTCACGTCTTGTGTCATGTTCACCATGACACAGCAAGATAGAAATTAAATGCAACATATCGCAAACCCTCCATGAGACTGAGAGTGACTTGCCTATGTCATGATTTTCCTAAAAAGAAGTACAAGTTCCAACAGATGTTTAAGGAGATTAACATTGTTATATAGCATCTAGTGAATTTGCAATTTTTGTTTGTCATGAGACACCGAAATAAACACTGGTAAACAATGTCAATCACTAGCTGATTCGATTCGAGATTCGATTCAATGTCGATATCAGGAAGGAGATTCGATATCGAGATTCGATTTGATGCAAAATCCCCGATTCGCAGATCCCTAGATTGTTCACTATAGTACTATTAGGAGGGTGATGCCTGCACAACATCTTCTAATGCCTGATATTTTTTATGAACCAACAATTATACAACATGAAATATACATTATGACACTATTTGCTGTATACCAGTCCAGTTTACTGCAAGTAATTAAGTCTGTGTGGCTAGCCTGAAAGTAATTTTGCACTTACTGGTTTGTTATTCATTATGCATATTGAATCAGATTACATTCGTAACAGTTTTAAATTATTACATTCGTAAACATTTAAAAATAATTATAGAATACTAATAACAGAAATGGCCATGACACAACTTTTAGCAGCTATTTTCCAATCGCTGAAACAAATAAATATGATGCATATTATATTCAATGCCAGAATATGTATTCTTCTGGTTGAATGTTTGAAAACACTTGTAACAAGAGCTACGCTGGGCGTGCAAAATACGCCCTCTCTTGGGTCGGCGGAAACTGGTAAAAAAGGGGCATAACTCTGGTAAAAATTGGCGGATGGAACTCAAATTTGAACTTGACCTGTGTTTTGGTGGGAGAAAGTAATATACCAAATTATCATTGAATCCGATAAGCTCTAGTAAAGTTATCATCCGGACAACAAATTTCAGGGATTTTCGAAGTAAAATTACGTCAAATAAGGGGCATAACTCCGGTGAAAATTGGCGGACGGAACCCAAATTCGAACTTGAGCTGTCTTTTCTCCTAATAAACCCACATACCAAATTTGATTGAAATCGGTTCACTCTAACTAAAGTTATCATCCGGACAACAAATTTCAGGGATTTTCTAAGTAAAATTACGTCAAAAAAGGGGCCATAACTCTCGCAAAAATTATCGGATTAAAACGAAATTCGGACTTGAGCTGTATTTCGATATATGTAATCCACAAAAAAACGGGTTTTGTGTATAAACATTCCAAAATCGAGTTATCATCCGGAAACCAAAAAACATAAGAAAAACTGAATTTTCTGAGTCGAAAAAGGGGCATAACTCTGCCAAAAATGGTCGGACAGAACCCAAGTTAGAACTTGACCTGTGTTTTGGTGGGAGAAAGTAATATACCAAATTTGGATTCATTCTGATAAACTATACTAAAGTTATCATCCGGACAACAAATTTCAAGGATTTTCTAAGTAAAAAAAACGTCAAATAAGGGACATAACTCCGGTGAAAATTGGCGGGCGGAACCCAAATTCGAACTTGAACTTAATTTTCGGCTAATAAACCCACATACCAAATTTTATTAAATTTGGTTCACTCTAACTAAAGTTATCATCCGGACAACAGGTTAACGGACGGACGGACGCCCGCACGGACGCCCGGACCAATACTATAATACGGCCTTTTTTTCAAAAGGGCGTATAAAAACTGTAAAACGCTTTTAAAAAATATCATCATCGAAAGACCATTCTGCAAATCATAAGATGGGTCGCATCAAAGATAGACAGTTAATTTTTATTTTATTTTGCTATGCCAAACATGTAAAAACATTTGATATAAGGTTTCCAAAGTCTAACATAATATTTCCAATCAAAGAAACAGAATCAAATGACAAATATGAGATGTAAAGTTGTAAAACCAGACCTCCTGGGACAGGGGTCCGGGAATTAATATTTATTTTTTATATATTATATATATATATATTACTAGCTGGGGTACACGGCATTGCTCGGGTAAAGAATGAGTAAATTATTGCCCCTTCAAGTCATTTAAATTAGTTATTAGTCACCTGAGGAAAACCTATTGCATGACCCTCTCCTAATAAAGTTAGCTCTATGTTTTAAGTTGATAATATTATTGCTAAATATTAGTGCCTCTTGGAAGTAATCTGAGGTCAACGGAACCGTACAATGACACCTATCTCATGACATTACCTCTGTGTGCCAATTTTCCCGCATGTCTTCTGAGCTGACAAAAACACTCTTCATTGATCATCTTGGTTAATATAATTTCTTAGTTCTCTTTTAAGTCATCTCAAGTCAAAGACGCCAATCCCATGATATTCCCCTGGTCAGGTGACCCATGTGTACCAATTTCCTACATATCGTCTTAGCTGATAAGGAATGCACTTTATTGCTAATATGTGATAGTGAAATTTATATGTCCCCCTTTTGGGTCAAATGCACCTATACTCCCTGTGTCAATTTACCCAAGGTTGCATACATATTTCCAGCAACCAAGGTCAAACCATTTTGGGTATATGATTAATTATTTAATTAAAATTGTTTATTAGTGCCCATTTAAGTTAGGTGAGGTCAATGACACATATCCCATGACACTCCCTGGGTCAATTGACCCATGTGTACAAATTATCAAACAGATAATATTGTTTGATGACCAGCAAAGTTGGGTCATATAATAACGACATCTTAACCTTTTCACAGCTAAATGATGGCATGATGTTGTATGCTCTTGTGGAAAAATATAACAAGAATATCACAATAACCCTAAAAGTTACTCCATTGAGAGGCTAATAGAGACCTTTCATAAAATCACTATTCCGATTTTGGATATGGACAATATCCTGCCAAAATCTTATATGTGAGATGAAATATACCCTGCAATGTTTAATTATGTGCAGATGTGTCAAGGATGTGCCACCGGTCCTACTTGGGGACGCCCTAACATTATCCGTGTGGTGTATAACACACAGATAAGAACATGGGATCTGAAAGAGACACATGTTACTTTTTCCATCAAATATTTGTGTAACTGAATATAATGGGGCATATATATGCCATCTCAAATTAACCAATGTAAGTTACTAGGACAATATATCCTATCCGTAATCGTAATAGTGATTTTGCGAAAGGTCTCTATTAACATTTGCAATCCTGCAACATCATACACTGTTTTAAACTTTGAGATACAATGGTTCACAGCTATGAATAATTGCCGACTGAAGTAGGTATAGCACACAGTGTGACATTTTATGTTCGTAATCAGATACGTCATGAGTACGGACATATAGAGCCAAGAGGGGAATATGAAGCATTGATTTTAGGTGAATATATAAAAAAATACATGCTCTTGGCTTTAGTATGAAAATGCTTTAAAATAGCAAGGACATAAAACACATGCTGTATATCATATTAAGATTCGCATCATGGATTCAGAGGCGATTTAGTGTGAAAATCCTAACTTTTGGTTTCCAGGCAAAACTAAAGATGTAAGGTTTTCAAACTTGAACATAATGTCCGTGCAAGTAAGTAAACATAAATAACAAAAGGGAAATATAAAAGTGGATTAGACCTCCTGGAGTCAAAAACAAGCAAAAGGTTAGAAGCAATTTAGCTGAATAATACATTCTTGTTAATAAGGTAAGTTTAAAAAAGAATTTGGAAGTGCAAAAGTTAGAGTAGTTGTGCAAAGACATCTACAAGTAAAAGCAGTATTGAGAAACATACAGCTTGAAATAGTCGTAACGTCTCAACCTCCTCGTTAGCTGCTGCCAGCTGTTGTTGTAACAGTGTGAGCTGCTCCTGAAATTTATATATCCACTTCAGTTACATGATAAAATACAAGACGATAGTTACATGTAGGTTCTGCATCAATTTGCAGCAGTTATCCTTATCTTTCACTAGTCACATATCACTTGGCATCGCGCCAACAAAATGACTGCTCGTATTTACATTGATTCAGGCGGATTAATACTATCTTGAAAAGCCACGTATGACACCAACACCCGGCAATGCAAAATGTTTGCTTTGTTCCTTAAGGTTAAATTCTTGTTCAAGTTAGTTGCACTAACGAAAATAGACATAAAATAAAGAGGCAAATCGGTGGACTATATTTTCCGTTGCCAGGCTCCAGAGAGCGCAATACTGTTGTATACAGTTCTGAAGCATCTCAGCCAATGCTATAAATGTATGCATTTTGCAGCTTCTTTTAAGGATTTTGATTTGTTTAAAATGCATAAAGCTCTTGTTATATCCCAACATAACTCGTTGGAGATCCTATATATTCGTAGCACTCTGAATGATATCTCCTTACTAGGATAAAAATCTATGACCTTTTCAAAACTATTCCAGACCTCAACCTGATAAAATTCCATAAATGTTTCTAGACTTAAATATTAAGTAAGATGAAATTTAAAAAAATGATCTCACTTCACAGGACTACACATATCGACTGTTATGGGGATATACATAGGTACAAAAACATTGTGTATGTATGATGTCAACAAACTAGAATCACTGTTTAACCCTTTCATGATGGGAGCTGTGCTGGTGCAGCATTAAAGATCCTGTGCCAATGCACTCCCTTATATATGCGTCTCCCATAGGGAGCCTCTCATATATAAGAGAATGCACTGGCTTACAAGGTCAAGATAAATACATGTATTTTTAGGTAAATGTATTTTCTGATATATGTGAGGCTCCCAATTGGAGACTCTCATATATAAGAGAATGCATTGGCTAAGGGTTTTTGTAAACTTTCAGGAAGCTCCAATCATGGAAGAGTTAAGATTTCTAAACCATGCAAGAACTAAATTTGTATAGCCAGACAGTGTAACTTTTCTGGGTGAATCAAAGCTATTATAATTCATATTAAGCATTCTTTAGGGCCTGAAATATGATAGGAAAACAAGCATTATCAGATAAATTATTAAATGTCAAATTACTTGTGATAAAACTCAGTTTAAGTAACAATGAATATAGAGTTAGCATAAATTTCTTATAAGTCTCTGTAAGCAATGATTGTTAATATTAGGCGACAAAAGTATCTATATGGTCAAGCTTGAAATTATGGTTTGGAACATTTGCAGAATGAGGTCCCCAGAGGGTGAATTTAGTCACCCTACCCAGTGGCCACCAAATTCATCCTCAGGGGACCTCATTCTACATTGCCTCATCTGCTATGGGAGACCTATAGACACAGATTTATTAAAGTTCTCAGATGGTGAAGATGGTGATGTGCACCCATTGGTCACCTCGATTAAGCATTGTGTCATCTGCCAATTTGGGGATATAGAGAAACAAAACTAAAAATAGAGAAAGAAACTTTCTAAAGAAACCAATAAAGATATTTTTCTGAGAAGATGAGGCCTAAAGTTAAATGAGGTCCCCATAAGTTGAATTTAGTGGTACTAGCCTCTGTGCGGGGTAGCGTCACTAAGTTCACCTTCTGGGGACCTCATTCTGAAAATGTCCAGCACAATATTTTCAGGCCTGTATGTGGTTATTCGGTCCTACCTATGAAGGTCTACTTACATATGGTGTGATGAGCGATGTGGCTATTGCATTTTCTGCGATTTTAGAATAGTCAGCATAAAAACCATCAAGATTATCATCATTGATTTATGTTATACTTCAGGGCATGTGATTTGTTTGTATTATTATATAAGTGTTGCAACCATGTAGGGTGATATAATGCTTAACCCTTTCTATACTACAGTAATTCCCTAAATAATCGACTCCTTAACCACAGCAGAATTATGGGTAACTTTTCATAATTTAGTCGGAAATATGGCTTGTTGCCATTCATCTGAAAGCTCTCAGTGAGAGCTTTCCGATGAATGGCAACAAGCCATATTTCCAACTAAATCCTGAAAAGTTACCCATAATTCTGCTGTGGTTAAGGAGTTGATTATTTAGGGCATTACCATAAATACTCCTTGACAAGTAGGTCGCTTAGGAAATGTTCAGATAATAAGTTCAACAAACGATTGTTTGTTGAAAGTATTATCTGAACATTTTGAACCAATGAATAGGAATCTTTCTGCACTTCTACTAAATTTGTTTGTCTGTCATCTGCTTATTTTACCTGAACACCTCTGCAAATGAATAATAGATCATTCCAATATATATTGTTATAACTGGGTGGGAGAATCCATTTCGTAAAGAATGGGTTAATCTTTTCAGTCAAAAGTGTATTTAACCCTTTCATGACTGGAGCTTTTTGAAATTTTGCGAAAACCCTGGGCCAATGCGAGGTGCCCTATGGGAGACTTGCATATATAATGCACTGACCTAACAATATTCACCTTGATCTTGTAAGCCAGTGCATTCTCTTATATATGTGAGGCTCCCTATGGGAGACTCACATATATAACAGAATGTTATGGCACAGGATCTTTAATGCTGCACCAGTGTTAAAGATGGGTTAAACTGACCACAATTATGCCAAATTACAACAATGGCCTATTGTTGCCTCTGATGTGTTTTCATTGTAATGCTCGCAATGCGTGACATGTGAAAATATCAATGACAATTTGTTCTAATTTGGCATTTAAAATGCAGTAATCACAGATGACTCGCTTCTCATGCCACCATATATAGGTAAAAGGATTGAAAGTGAGCAGTGAAGATGAATCTCCTTTGTAATGATAGTGCAAAATAAATTAGTATAATGGTGCTTCCCAGATGTCAGTTGTAAGTTGGAGACTATCTTACATTTAAAGAGAAGTGCAAAATCAATTCTTAATTTCTCACCCTCCCTCCTCCCCATTATTTAATGTGAAGCCAGAGAAATGATGAAGTTTCATTACAAGATAACTACAGGAATGCCCGAATTAATCGACTGCTTAACCACAGCAGAATTATGGGTAACTTTTCAGGATTTAGTCGGAAATATGGCTTGTTGCCATTCATCGGAAAGCTCTCCCGAGAGCTTTCCGATGAATGGCAACAAGCCATATTTCCAACTAAATCCTGAAAAGTTACATATAATTCTGCTGTGGTTAAGCAGTCGATTAATTAGGGCATTACTGTAATTTGATTGGCTTTTAATTTCATAGGATAAATCAGCAATCAACTGAGAGTTTTGATTCAAATATTAATGAATAAATAGAAATTTATGAATTTTTTCTGTAATATTTTTAATAACAACTTTTAGTTAAAATTTGTCACTTAATTTCTGAACTCTCTAGTATATATATACGTGTAAGTAAGTCTCTTAGATTTTCCATGACCTTGTCATAGGAGATGACCTTGTTGAAACCCAGTATTGAACTTGTGTATTCCAGAATAAATTGGACATGGTGATGGATTCCACACATTTAGCATTAATTGACGGTGGGTTAGCGGATGTGCAATAAATCATTATATATGTATGTGCCAATCTATATCATTAGAATGGGTGCACTTCGTTAGTTTTATGGAAGCTACATGGATTCTCAATGTTGATCTCTTCATCCTAAGTTATATCGTCGCAACCCAATCTATATCATAAGAATGGGTGCACACACTTGGAAGCTGTGGATTCAATCTACATGATACATACAGCCTTCTCAACGTTTGCCTGATAACCAGTAAATCGCTAAACTCCACATGTCTAACATGAAAGTGGAACTATTTTGTCTAGCGGCAGATAAAAAAGTCACGATATCTTTGCTGTGGATTGCTTTCTTTCACACCCACCATCCCACCCATCTTTTCTGCTACCATGATAGTGGAAATCCTTTTGGAACATTTTACTAACAGCTATGTTTAACCCTTTACCCAACAAACCGGCCAAAACCGGCCAAATAAAGCTTCAACAGCCTAAAATATCTTCGGTCTGTCTCAATAGAACCATATAAATATGGATATCATTGGAACCGGCTCCTTGACCACATTGTGATAGTTACAGTTATGCCCTGTGCCAATGCATTCTCTTATATATGCGAGTCGACCATAGGTCGCCTCGCATATATAAGAGAATGCATTGGCCTAAAAAAAATCTTTTTTAAAAACTTTTTACCATTTTTTCTTACATTCTTTAACAATTTTATAATTTTTAATGTGTTAAGCCAATGCATTCTTTTATATATGCGAGGCGACCTATGGTCGACTCGCATATATAAGAGAATGCATTGGCACAGGGCCGTTCTGTTGGGTAAAGGGTTAATGTGCTTTTCAGGTCCATTTAATGGAACAGGATCATAGCTGGACTCAGCTTTTTTACTTTATTATGGTGGGACCAAAATTGGGCTTCATCGATCAAATCACGAAAGCTGAAGTTCAATGACATGATTTTGGCTACCTCATGTCTTATTCAAACATTAAAGGTAGTTATTGAGGCAAACCTGTCATGTTATTATTAACCACCTAGTGGAATAAGTCATTATTTATAGCAATCATTAGAACGGGTGCACACACAGGGTTAGTTTTATGTAAGCTACTGAACACAGGTTCAATCTACATGACACATACAGCCTTCTCAACGTTTTCCTGCTCAGCCTGAATTATCTCCTCATTAGCTTTACTAAGTTGTTGCTGGACAACAGATAGCTGTTCCTGTAATAATTAATGTAAAGAAAAGGAAATGTATAAACGTACACAGATATAGAAAAAAAAACTTCATTAATAAATAAAAGTATAATATATAACAATATATAAATGACGAAAAATCCTAAAGAAATGTTTAAAGTACATAGATATAAAAAAAAACATTAATGTATAAAAGTATATATAAATAAAAGAGAAAATGAAGAAAAAACCTGAAGAAATATATAAAAGTATAACATAGCAATATACATATATTATACAATCGCAATGTGTGGTAACAGTAAATGTGATGAAAACATAAATTTTTAAAGGTAAGCCTCTCTGATTCTGGGTCAAGTTTGTGGTGACTTGTCAAGTGTGGTGACTTACAGTGTTTTTAACTTCAAATTTAGAAAACATAAGTATGATACATCAGCGGAAAGATTATTCAGAAAAATTCAAAAAATGAAGTTCGTTATTGTCAGAAAAAGCTGGGGAAAAAAACTGTAAATTTGAGATATCCATTATATTTGTTCAGATTTTATGAGAAGGCACATTCATTTTCAACCAAAAGTCAACAGTTAAACGGACATGGCTTGTTCAAAGCCCAAAGTTATGTATGTGTAATTTGGTGAGTCGGTATCTCAAATCATACATCACTGGAAGATTTCTGAATGAACTTGTCGATATGATATACATGTAGTGCTGAAAAAAAAACATATTTTATTTCCTATATTTTTCGGTAAATTTGAGATTGTTTCATCTGTGCCAGTTGAATTATTTTAATCAGTGGTCGCATGAAAATTGCACCTGCAGACCATGGAGAGAAACCTAGGAGCAGTCATCATTCTGCAACAATTGTAGTATTACATAATATTGTAGATTAAATTGAAGAAAAAGCATTGCGTGAAGTTAAGTTCCAGTTGAGATAACACAATATACTTTTTCCAGACAGTCACGGATTATTCCATCCCCAATTCGGAAACTTCAGTGAATACAAATGGTGCCAAGGTGCTCAGGGTCCAATAATCGCATTTTTAAAAGTTATATTTTTATGATTTCAATGCATCTTTCTGGGATATATAATGGTTGTAGAAAGACAATTCAGGTATTTACCGACCTGCATATAATTTCCAATACTGGGAAAAATTAAAAAACTAACATTATTAGTGTATTTTATGAATTTATTACAACCCTAGAAGAACTTTCATGACTACAATTACATACAATAACGCCTTAAGAGGTTGCGCGGGATTGAACCCCAAAAATCGGGACCAATTTTCAAGCTAAATCTGAGTTGAGGGACATCTCAATATGCCATTCAGATCGATACATGGTCATTTCAATAAGAAATGAGAATTTGTTAGTGCTCAATGAAGCAAGCACATTTGTAGCAATAAACACTCATACTGAGTATAAATCTGATAGATATATATACAATAAACTGGCTACCAGCATCTCTTTTCACAACAGCAGCTTTATTAACACTCTCATGACGGAAGCTGCGCTGGTGCAGCATTAAAAATCCTGTGCCAGTGCATTCTCTTATATTTTTGAGTCTCCCATAGTGAGCCTCAATTATATAAGAGAATGCACTGGCTTACAAGGTCAAGGTAAATAGTGTTAGCCCAATGTATATTCTCTTATATATGCGAGGCTCCCTGTGTACATTGGCACCAGGTTTTCGCAAAATTTCAGGAAGCTCCAGTCATGGAAGGGTTTAATAACTATCTGAGTTAATCTAAATTTATATTAAATGTGACACAGTGATTTGAACCTGAAATAAACTGATTATTAAACAGCTGTTAAATATTGAATTGGAAAAAGTGAATTCCTAAAATTAGGCTTTTGAGGCTCAAAGCCAAAGCAAGTTTAGCAGTGTGTTAGGGTTGTGAAGTTACAGTAATGCCCTAAATAACTGACTCCTTAACCACAGCAGAATTATGGGTAACTTTTCAGGATTTAGTCGGAAATGTGGCTTGTTGCCATTCATCGGAAAGCTCTCACTGAGAGCTTTCCGATGAATGGCAACAAGCCATATTTCCAAATAATCCTGAAAAGTTACCCATAATTCTGAAGTGGTTAAGGAGTCGATTATTCAGGGCATTACTATACATGTATGATTATCCCATAATATAACATAAGAATTTTATTTATATTCATAAAAGGAGCAATTTAGTCAAGGATGTAGGCAATTTTGTCAAGAGTACAGCTGTCACAATTACATGTCAATGACACTGTAGTTGATATGTAAATCATGAATAACATGTCTTATCAGAATTGGACAATGCAGAAGGATGTAGAACATAAAAGCACTACCAGCGCTATTTATTGGTACGTATCATCACCCATGAAGAATATTTTCATGGGAACAACAACTGTCTTGATAAAAATTGAAATTAAATTCTGATTGGAACAAGTTGAACAATTTGCAAAAAAAAGAACAGTTGTAGTATTCTTCAAAAAAGTTATGACGCAACTATTTGAGAACTCTAAAATTATATTTTTAAATAGTCTAATTCTCAGATGAGCACTTTTAAATTTCCAATGAAAACTTAGATTAGACCATGAATTACAGATATGACCACAAAATTTATTCTAGGATGATGCAGTTACTGCGGTCAAATTTGATATACATCCCAAAGTGCCATGTATATATTGAAATTAACATTAGTGTCTAGTCTAGGCATTCTAGCTTGTGGGCTGAGCAAAGGCCAATAGAAGTTCATTAAAAGTGTCGAAATTTACTCAAAGTCACAATGACAATAACAGTATGACCATTGAAGCATTAGTTTCCCAGCATTTTATGAAGGCAGTGAAACTCTGTATAATACAGTATAGAGGCTGCAATTATATGTACATCTATAGAAAGTTCTTTGATATAGATGCTTGCTGCTGTGCACATACTTTGAGTCAAGCTTGAATACCGTACTCGTATTTAAAAGCGCGCAGTACTAATTTGCATACACCCATTGGTGTGCGAATTTAAAATTGAGTATAGCATAGTATAACTCCTGAGTTTATATGAAACCACAGGGAAAATAAGAGAGTTATGTCCATGAGTTACATACATTATGAAAGATTAGATTGAACAGACATGTATTCACATGTGGGCAACCAATTTCAACACCATTATATATATCCACATGTAAAGCGATAAATCATGTCAAAATATTAGAGACAAAATATGATGTTAAAAGTGCAGCCTCTACAACATAATGTTAAAGCCAGGTTTAATTTGCGAATGTCGGCAGTGAGTTAGGACAGAAGACCCCATGGTCCACAGCATTGTCAATCAGTGTGTTAAGACAGCGATCTTCAACTCATTAAAGCTTAGTTCAGCACCATTTTTATGTTAGATTTGTGGAATAATATTTGGGCCACTTTGCAAGGTTACCAGGGTTCACGTTAGCCAGAAAAAACTTTTGGCCATCTCTGAATATTTTTGGCAATTTTTCAGAAACTTTTGCCAAATTTGGGCCACAACTCATGTGAAAATTGGTGGGCGGCACCCAAATTTTAAATTGACCTGTATTTTGGACTACTAAATTCACATACCAAATTTCAATCCATTCAATTCAGACTTACAAAAAGTTATCATCCGGAAACGAAAATTAAGTGCAAATTCCAACAAAAATGGTCATAACTCTGGTGAAAATTGGCATGCGGAAACCATATTTGAACTTGACCTGTATGTTATGCTAGTAAACCCAAATATCAAATTTCAGTCCATTCCTTTCAGACTTACTAAAGTTAGCATCCAGAAACAAAAAAGTGTAAAAAGTGTACGGACGGACAGACAGCTGGTTACAAAGTGGCTCTAATAGTATTCCATGTAAGTCAGTGAATTCCAGAGACACCCTAATCAGGCAGCATTCCTTGTGAGTGTGTTAAGATGGCGAGGCTGACATACAGACTGTGAATCTTTTGCTGACTCAACAAGTTTCTGAGCCTCCTCTAGCTGTTGCTTAAGGTCTGAAATCTGCTCCTGCAAAATCACACCAATTACAAAATAATTCAAAGTGCAAAATATGTCACACCAGTTCAAAATATATCATAGCAAATCAAAAAAATTAAATATCTGACACACAAAATCAAAATATTTCAAATTGACAATGTCATACCAATTCAAAATACAAGGGCATTACTGTATTTCAGTATCACACCAATGCAGAATATCTTAAGGTCACCTCAATTCAAAATATTTCAATACAATGTTGAACTGTTTCATAATAATTTAACATGTTCTTCACTAAATACTCATTAACGAGTAGATATCCCTTAGAAATAGAATTGGTAATAACTTTGCTAGCGTCAGGAAATTATATTTAAAATTGTTAGGTGTTGGGGTGAATCCTTTGACAGCTGTTGGATATACCTACAAATAAAACAATTGTCCGTCGTTAGTTTATGTCAAAACAATTTGAAAAACATAATAAATGTGTTTCTTGGCAACTCCTGGGAATTAAACATAAAAAACACAGTAAGTGGTTATTATTGAACAGGCTATGCATTTTTGAGTCTGAAACAAATAGCGGGGAATCCCATAGCATTATGTCAGTGTCAGCCAATCACAACCTTCCACAGTAAAACAATAAAGCCAATAAGAAGTTTTTCGAAGTTGCTATACAGCGACTGCGATTCCAGTAAACCTTGCCACATACAGTAGCTAAAAATGGCACAACAAATGTTCTGTCACATTGCAAATTTCACACAGTGTTTACAAATTTAGAGATTACGACAACTAACTAAACATTAAAAACGTCTATGAAGAGCCAGAATTGACAAATAATACCTAGCAAGGAGAATAGAATTTAAAAAAGTATTTACAGGAATTTCAAAAGTTACAACAAAATTTGTTATTTGCAAATATGAAACTGAAAGCACATATCTGTCAATCATAAAACTATTTATAACCCTTCCATCAGCTTCCATGACTGGAGCTTCCAAATTTTTTTTTGCAAAAACCCTGTGCCAATGCATTCTCTTATATATGCGAGTCTCCCTTTAAAAAATAGGCAGCCTCGCATATATAAGAGAATGCATTGGCCTAAAAATATTTACCTTGACCTTGTAAACCACTGCATTCTCTTATATATGCGAGGCTCCCTATGCGAGATTCACATATATAAGAGAATGCACTGGCACAGGATCTTTAATGATGCACCAGCTCAGCTCCCGTCATGAAGGGTTAATGTGAAATGCGAACGGTGATGTCATTCTGCAGTGATTGCGCACGGAAGTTATTTATAGCAGCGGTAAATATGAATGATAGTGAAAATGTTTCCGACTCTGGAACACATAGCTTGCTCAATAGTTTCAATCAGACTGGTACTATTTGTACTACCTTTGGTAACTCCAGAGTTGGTATTGACCAGATTGAACTACTAGTAATGCCCTAATTAATCGACTCCTTAACCAAAGCAGAATTATGGGTAATTTTTCAGGATTTAGTCGGAAATATGGCTTGTTGCCATTCATTGGAAAGCTCTCAGTGAGAGCTTTCCGATGAATGGCAACAAGCCATATTTAGGACTAAATCCTGAAAAATTACCCATAATTCTGCTTTGGTTAAGGAGTCAATTATTTAGGGCATTACTGTATTTTATATTTACACTCCCACATGTATTTGCATTTGGAACATGAAAGCAGAAAGTTTGTTGGACGAAATTAAGTCACATTTGAACAATTAAAACACCTTGACTATATGTTGGCACTTCGCTTTCAATGTGAATAACAACCACAGATACCCTGGCTGTGGAGTTGGTATTAATTAAACCACCTGGACTATATTAGTCTCATATGTAGCCCAACTTTCCTTCAACATAAACCAACTAGTGAAATCAGTAGGGATAACACTGGTTTACGTCAAAGTATGGTTGTCTTACTCTTCTATAGCACTATTTATAGCAACCACCAAGGGTGCTTTAATATACCTAAGGCAGGTGAATGACGTCAAATAATTTTTTCTATATCCATCAGTGATTTTTCAAGATCGCGGGTATAGATTTTGGAGAAATTGTCACGTGACTTCCGGTTAGCAACCGTGTGGAGATTGCAAAAAAAACCGCGGAATTGGAAATGAAGCATCGCGATAAAAATTAAAGTAACTACTTCACAACTTACGAAGAATTCACATGTGATTTAAGTCTATTAATTTCATTTAGACCAATTTCGTTGGTCAGCTTAATGAAAACGAAAAATGAAGAAGTCATGACGATAATCCAGAAAAGATTTTACAATCCACGACACGTCTTGTCAATTTGGCATGTCGTCTCAGTCGTGACCACTGCATGATGTTACAAAAATTATTCTTAGCGTTATGTCGCCGAAAAAAGGCAAATTTGAGGCACATCATGTGTGGTTGCTCCACTACGTGTCACGTAAGATTCATATTATCCTGATCGAGTGGTGGAATTTTTCATCGATTTTAATTGATTATGTCATACAGATCAATACACAGTGCTACATTTATCAGAAAGAGCGATATCTTACGGTTACAATGATGAATTATTATCTTAACTGTTGTGTTAAATTAAAACACACATACATACATACATACATGTATGTGTCACTTGTCGCTATTTTAACCCTAGGGAGAAGTGACTTATCTCATATACCAGTATGCATATTTTAAATCAGCATATTTGAAGCGTATTTATTGATTATAATGGTGTACTTACACATTATAATGGTATTATAAATGGGCTTGTGTATTGCCTTTATAATACTTATCGGATCTCAAAAATGTGATGTTAGAGAGTAAAGTGAACTTCAGCATTTATGACTTGATAACACTCCATTTCTCCCCAATAATCTATTAGGGAGAAGTCAGTTCTCCCAATTTGAATTCTCTAAGCTGGTCCCCACCAATATCTCCGACGGTTCTGAAGATTATAATCTATGGGCTTCAATTGAGTGTGTAGGGGAGAAAACAAACCCAACCATTGATCGGGGGATGTGTCCATGCACACAAATACAAATCAATATAGCCACTTTCTTTTAAAAGTTCTTTATTTCTTCAAGATGATTGGGCATCACAATATTATGATCCATGTTACTGGCCTGAATGTAGGTCAACATGACTGCTTTAGCAGAATTGCGCGCACAGCATTCAGAACTGAACAAGCCTGAAGTGTATTTCATGTAGAGCCTCTTTTGAAATTTACATAGGTCTAAAAAAAAATTCAAATGGTGCCCACAAATGCGAAATTCCTTAGTCACATTTCTCAAATTATCAGTTTACATAGAAACATCTGCATGATCAAAAACATAGCATTATATGCAATAATAGATGGAAAATAATATATCCTGGTAAAACAATCCTATTCCTGGAATAATTCCCTACATTTTGATATATAGATCAACCATCTATGAAACAATCACAGATCTGTGGGAAAAATTGGCTGTGATACCGGACACATTCTTTGCATTCCACTATTTTCAACAATTTCCAATGGTCTCAGGCATAACATCTCCACTATCAATAATTTTACGAGGTTGACCTACAGTAATGCCCTAATTAATCGACTCCATAACCACAGCAGAATTATGGGTAACTTTTCAGGATTTAGTCGGAAATATGGCTTGTTGCCATTCATCGGAAAGCTCTCGAGGAGAGCTTTCCGATGAATGGCAACAATTTGTATCAACTGTATAACAAATTCCATGGAATTATGATTAATATTGTTAAAGTTATGATGCAGAAAATCCCGGACACATGAATGGATAGAAACACAGATGAACGGACATGCTGATTATAATAGTCCTGTTGTTTGGGGGATTAATACAATGAAATTTATAATGTATTACAAAAGGCTTGTATTATGTGTGATTATTATACTAACCTCATACTGTATAAACTGATAAGGCGATGGATTGCTGTCAATCGACAACCGTAAATCTGCATACTGTACAATTTGAACAGCCATGCTGTAGTCCTGTATCAGTTCATTCAGAATACCGACCACTCATGTCTGAGAACATACACAGTGTGTGACAGAATCAACGAGATGAAACATTCATTCATCAAAAGTATGTCTGTTAACAGTTGTTCCTTATGATATACTGGAATGTTTGTATACTGATGTATTTAAAAAAAGAAGAGCAGATTAGTTCCTGTTTTATTCTAAAACTAGGCTTATTTCTTACATATTAACCCTTTACCCAACAGAAGGGCCCTGTGCCAATGCATTCTCTTATATATGCGAGTCGACCATAGGTCGCCTCGCATATATAAGAGAATGCATTGGCTTAACACATTAAAAATTATAAAATTGTTAAAGAATGTAAGAAAAAATGGTAAAAAGTTTTTAAAAAAGATGTTTTTTAGGCCAATGCATTCTCTTATATATGCGAGGCGACCTATGGTCGACTCGCATATATAAGATAATGCATTGGCACAGGGCATAACTGTAACTATCGCAATGTGGTCAAGGAGCCGGTTCCAATGATATCCATATTTGTATGGTTCTATTGAGACTGACCGAAGATATTTTAGGCTGTTGAAGCTTTATTTGGCCGGTTTTGGCCGGTTTGTTGGGTAAAGGGTTAAGTCAAACTAGGCACTTCTCAATCAACATAAATATAGTGAAAAAAAACTTCTTGATAATATTCAATGGCACTGCATGGTAGTAAATCTACAAGACACTTCCAATCAGAAATCCAACATTGAAGAGAAGCGAGTGACAGATTGAACTCAAAGAAATAGGAAAGAATGTGTAAATTTCTCAACTAAAGTAGATGTTGGCATAATATTATATTAAAGCCATAAAAACTGTTCCCAAACTTCATAAGCAGACCCTATGGGAGACTCGCATATATAAGAGAATGCTCTGGCACAGGATCTTTAACCCTTCCATGACTGGAGATTGCTTAAATTTTACGAAAACCCTGTACCAATGCATTCTCTTATATATATGCGAGTCTTCCACAGGGAGCCTCATTTATATAAGAGAATGCATTGGCCTAACAATATTTACCTTGACCTTCTAAGCCAGTGCATTCCATTATATATGTGAGGTTCCCTATGGGAGATTCACACATATAAGAGAATGTACTGGAACAGGATCTTTAATGCTGCACCAGCACATATCCTGTCATGAAAGGGTTATTAATAGTTTCAATGAGATTTGGTGATTTCCTGAGAGGTAATTTGCTGGAATATGGGCTTGAAACTATTTGACTAAAAAGTTTGGTCAAATATAATTTTCTTTTACATTTTCCAAAAATATGTTGCCATTGGCCAATATTACCAGCGACAGCGTGAACCCCGATAAAAGACCTTCTCACAAACAGAGAATGATGTCCAGAAAGATATGAATATGCCAGAAAGTTTTTACCCTCTAAACTCCACAATGCCAATATATATCAACTGAACATTGAACTGAAATCCAGCAAACTCCATCTGGAATATAATACTAATGCCACATACAATTTCCACAGAACTCGGTACAAAATATGAACAGTTTTTCAAAACATAAAATTCCAGTTTTCCAATTTATATTAGAATTCCAATAAGATTAATTAATAACACAACATTGTAACAAATCCGCCAATGATCGAATTGTGGTTAATTAAAAAAAAAAACACTGAATTCTTCCCATCGCACTTTGTACGGCAAATTTCAGTTCACATTAACAAGTACTCTGATGAACTCATGTTTCCTCCCATTCCATTGGAAGTTTCCCCACAATTGCCCCTCCGCTATAGTAGTCATTGTTCGGGGCTGCACTATTCTATTCCCATTCCATAAGATATTCCCTACAATCGCCCTTCGGCGATAGTACTTATTGTTTGGATGCAGACATCGATGAACAGATCCTACGATGTTGGCGAGGATATTGTCTCAATGCATTATTTATTGAGTTTGGCATCTTGCACGATACTAACTTACACCACACTGTGACATTAAGCATACTGAAAATACAATAGACCCGCTGTTCAAGTCCGACACTAAATAACAAAAACTCCCACGTCCCAGACAAATTTTTCAATGGATATAAAAGAAGTTTTGCATTGATTTCATATGTAAATTAACGTCTTTAAACCCCCCAAATACTAAATGGCATTGTCAATAGCTATGGTGGCCTTTATGATCTATCAACAAGGCAAAAACACCCAGGGGCAAAGGGGACCCCTGAGTGGCTCAGTTGGTAATATGCATTAAATACAACAAGCCATCCAGTGATGACAAAGCTGGTTAATATCCAGATCAACTGGAATTTGTGATCTACGCACAGGGAAAGCAATCTGATTCATGTATCTGTGTAGCAGGCGCTTGGGGGGGGGGGGGGGGGGGGTGAGTGGTGAAACTAACCCTCTAACCCTCTGCCAGGTCTTTCCTCCACCAGTAGTGGTTGAAACAGTGATAATAAACCCAATGAAATACATGTAAAACCAAAATTTCTAGAACTTCATAATACAGACTGTCCATTCCATCTGGAAGCCAGGGATGTTAGGTAAATAGGATGAATATAATGGTCTGTTATAGTATAAAAGATATAAAAGTTGGTTATGTTCATCCAAATTTCTAAAATTCTAAGAAAAAAAACAACAATATCCCATCACAAGGCCCCCACCCCACATCAAGTTTTCCATTTCAGCTCAATGCATTTGAGTGACATTCTGACCTTGCCCTGAAATCAGTTCATGGTGTCAGAAACCCACTCAGGGAGCGCAAGTGTTTGACCCCAAAATCTCTCCGACACATGTCAATCACTGGGCAAAACCATGGAAACTGTTATGCTGATGACATCACACCAAGTGTCTGAAACATGGTATCATTCTGTCAATCACAGAGCAATCATGGAAAATTCCATGCTGATAACATCACAAGATGGCTTTGAGGACATAAATATGTATATGACCCAATTCCCTGACACCTGTCAATCACAGGCCAACCATGGAAAATTCCACGCTGATGACATCAACTGAAACATACATCATGCACAAGCTACAAGGCAGAGTTCTACCCTGGTCTGATCCACCTCTGCCATCAAATATATTTTCTTAATTAAATCTAACTTTTTTTATTTAAGTGTTTTGTAAGTTACAATTCATACTGGCTTGTTCCAGCTAATTTTCAAATGACTAAGGACAGTTGGGTTTCTCAGAATAACGCAGAATGAATTGTAAGCAACAGAAGTCTTAACTCATTCATGACAGGAGTGGCTCTGGTGCAGCATTAAGGATCCTGTGGCAGTGCATTCTCTTATATATGCGAGTCTCCCATATGGATCGAGCCTCGCATATATAAGAGAATGCAAGGGCAAGGTAAATATTGTAGGCCAATGTATTCTCTCAATAAAAATACAAGGCTACCTATGAGAGACTCGCATATATAAAAGAATGTTGGCACAGGGTTTTCATAAATATCCAGAATTTCCAGTCATGAAAAAGGGTTAAATCAACAAATGAGTGATTTCTTCACATTCCGAGTATGTGGTGGCAGCAACCAGGCCAGCATAGCAAGGGACTGAACTCTGCCTT
The DNA here is from genome assembly GCA_032622095.1 of Siphonodentalium dalli. Taxonomy (NCBI): domain Eukaryota; kingdom Metazoa; phylum Mollusca; class Scaphopoda; order Gadilida; family Siphonodentaliidae; genus Siphonodentalium; species Siphonodentalium dalli. Next base: position 95,854,853 of record CP136064.1, read on the forward strand.
TAATATTATGGACTTGTTCGGGTGAGTGAAACTGATAAGTTAGTACTCAGACGCTATGCCAACCTACGGAATGTAGCATTCTACTAACATCGCCGGAAATTTCAAAGAAATCAACCATACCACTCCATAGAAAACATAGTCTAAACTATGCTCAACTGTAAATACTTACATCTTGATTCAGGATACAATTATCAGTGATAAACTAACATGAATGATTTCACCATCGAGGGTCATTGCATTTAATTAATATATAAGATTGTTCTATTTGATCTCCAGACCTGAGTGTTTCACATTACTTTAAGTAATATGTGGAACATTGCTTGGGGACTTCCTCGTAAAAAACACTAAATAGAATATAGATTAACATTTACCTATAAAGCTACAATGGTATGCAGTTAAATTTGAAGTACGCTAATGGACCTGTATTGTTCCCCACGAGACCTTTTATCACCCCTTAGAGTGTTTACTATTCTCAGCAGAATTTTATCATAACTTGAGCTCCTAATCTATAAAGTGTCCCATTTTGTATTGTTAAACATCAGGTTTTTTGGCTTACTTAACATTAGTCAATAACTTGAAGGATATCTTGAAGAGCCCTTCAATTATCCCGATTATTGATCAATTATCGATATGATGATGGAAGTAGGGGCGTGTTGACACCAAGACAGAGGATCTTTAAAAGTGTTCGGTCACTGACCGAGTTTGAGTTTTCACCTACTTTGACAGGGCTGACAACCGTCTTGATTTATCCAAGATTCTATCCAAATCAATAGTGCAGATTTGAAAGAAAATATTCATTTATGATAACAAGTGCAACACTAGATCATGCCATGAATCCCTACAGTAATGCCCTAATTAATCGACCCCTTAACCACAGCAGAATTATGGATAACTTTTCAGGATTTAGTCGGAAATATGGCTTGTTGCCATTCATCGGAAAGCTCTCCGGGAGTTGGAAATTAAGATCTTGACAACCGCGCCCCACCCCCCGCATTAGATACCCATAGCTATGTAATTCCTGCCTCCAATCTCTGACTAATGGTATAAAGTTATTATACAATGTTGTGTACAGTATGTGTTTTTCTTGTACGAGTCCAGATTGTGGTGAAAAGTCATATTGGACTATAGCGTCGAGTCCAATTTGACTTTTCACCACAACGTCGTCGAGTACAAGAAAACACATACTGTACACAACATTGTATAATGACATTTTTATTATTATCCGGCTGTATGTTTATCCAAATGACGTCACCTGGAGTCCTGCCAATTTTTATAAAAGTCATATTGGACTCGATTCGAGTCCAATATGACTTTCGGGAGTCCAATATGACTTTTCCGCAGATTATCATGTGACAGCTTTTGCGAAATCAGAAAAAGTAGTAGATAATGATGTAGTAGGATGAATAAAAATATATAGTTATTACACAATGTTGTGTACAGTAAGCGTTTTCTTGTACGAGTCCAGGTTGTGGTGTAGAGTCCAATATGACTTTTCACCACAACCTGGATGAGTACAAGAAAAACACATACTGTACACAACATTGTACATTGTATAATGACATTTTTATTATCCATCTGTATGTTTATCCAAATTAAACTGGAACAGTAACACGGAAGTGAAAAAAAAAAATTAACGCGGAAGTGAAACGTCTGCTAAATCCACCAGAGTACTGCATGCACATCACAATTTCACCGATTCATTTGGCAATATAGTTACTTCGTGACATCACGGGGTCCCAATAAAACAGTCATATTGGACTCAATGACTTTTCCCGGATTATCATGTGACAGCTTTTCCCCAATCAGAAAGTGTTAATTAAGGGATGGATAATAATATTATTTATGACAAAAATGAAGAAAGAGTTGATTTCTGTCCACGAGACCAGGCTATTCAAATGCAGACAAACAGTTTTGGCAATAAATTACTGACTGCTCAAAATCAACAGAAGTTTCTTTCAAAGTTTAAAGATGGTCTATCTATTCTGGGCCACAATTACAACAACAATATAAATTTTATAAAACCTGATTTCGAGACTACAAATAAGTGAATAAACACTGACAAAATGAAGATTGGTTATATTATTTGTCAACAAAGGCAAAATAATTAAAGTGTTTTTGAGCTTGCAGAGCAAAATATCTGACATTTTTCCTTGGTGGAGAATGCTAATACGACAAGAGTTCTCCGGCTTGATATACTGTGATTGTTTCGGAGCATAGTATCCGGGAGAACTCTATCTCTACCCGAGTTTCATGGCCAATCTATTCTAAAAATAGCCCATAAAACTGTCCCAAATTGTTGTATGTATTATTGTATTATACCAGAAAAATTGAAATAAAAATAAATATTACAGGGGTATTTGATTCATATCTATTACTTTAAACCCCCGGAATCTATATAAAATTTATGGGAAGAGATAGTCTATTTAAAACCCTCATGCAAAATTACTACGTTATTAACAAATATCCTGTTCAGTGTTCGTCATGTCACACTCAAATATGTTAATAAATTAATTCAAAAATAGTACATAAATATTGGAAACCATAAATTTTCTAGACTTGGACCTGTTACAAAGATAGAGAATTTAAAGAACTTAAATCTCATTTTATGAGTATTTGCTAACCAACTTCGAAAAGTAAATTTTTTTTAAACTATAGAACCTGTTATCAAGATAATCCAGAACTTGAAAAACCCAATGCATAATACTTGCAAACAAACTTTCCAAATGATTAATCCAGAACACTATAAACTTTACAAAGATTGTTCGAAACAAAAACAAAAAAAGAATCGAATGCATTTAAAACTGATTGTAAAGTTACTTTAAAACACGACTCCTGAGAATTGTTTCCAAGGTTATCCGAAAAACTTCCAAGAATTTAATCAAATCACTGCAGTTTATATCTCAATCATGATTTATATGAAGATAAAGTAAAGTAAGTGAGAACGAGTCAATAAAATCATGTACGATCGTCTGCAAACTGCAATATCGTAACACAGAGAATTGCCTTAGCGATAAAGGCCTCTGTCATAAGCAACATGGCCATTGATTCCATTGTGCTTTCAACAAAACCAGCAAATGACTGTTGTGTACCCCGTAATAATGGTCGGGTAAACAGACTGTATGCTCAGTGTATCATAATGTCTAACCCTGTATTCAAAGCATTCAGATTGTAGCACTTAGATAAGTTGAATAGTGTTTGAACTAAATCTCTTACAATTACATATGTTCATTCCCAGTCCGTCAATTAGGGTTAGAATTACAGGTGTACTTTATGGAACTTTAACTCCTCTTCTGCAAGTAATGGAATTGAGTGAATTATAATTTCAGTAGTTTCATTTCCTATATGTCAGATGCCAATAAATTGAAGATTCTACCATGTCTTAAGGTAGCAGTACAATATTTATAGCAATTTTGGCTAATTTGGTAACAAGTCTGCAAATAGTGTGTCTGTCATTTGCAGAATGAGGTCACCAGAGGGTGAATATAGTGATGCTATCCTGCAAGGGGGCTAGCATCACTAAATTCACCCTCTGCCAACCTAATTCTGCTCAGGCCTCAACTGCTATGGGAGACCTAGGATCAAATTGAAGTTCCCCAGTTGATGTTGATGATGTTCACCCATTATAGTCATCTCGATTATGAATTTTATCTTCTGCAAATTAGGGGATATGGAAACTTTCCAGAAGGTAAAAAGTAACTAAAAACAATGTTAATTTGAGACTATAGATACTTCCCAGAGGATGAGGCCTAAGCAGAATGAGGTCCCCAGAGGGTGAATTTGGTGATGCTAGCCTGCTGTGAGGGATAGCATCACTAAATTCACCCTCTGGGGACCTCATTCTGCAAATGACAGACACACTATTTGCAGGCTAATTTGGGAGGGGTAATGTAGCGTACTTTAAATCTATGCTGAAACATTTTTTGCAAATGACCCTGCAAGTCATTTGTTCATTTTATACAAAAATAGTCAGAGAAACAATGTCTCTACTTTGGGTTATTCTTAAGTTAGTCAGGAATGTAATGTTCTTCAATTTGCTCAGTAGAACATGGCTTTCAGAAAGCAACGCTTAAATGTCTACATATTTACACAAACCAATACCAAAACACTGAATAAGGCCCTTGGGGAAAGTTATGTTCTAATTAACGAATTAACTATCATGACAGGAGCTGTGCTATTGCAGCATTAAAGATCCTGTGCCAGTGAATTCTCTTATGTATGCGAGTGTCTCATAGGGAGCATTTCATATATATAAGAGAATGCACTGGCTTTATAATACAAGGTCAAGGTAAATATTGTTAGGCCAATGTATTATCTTATATATGTGAGGCTCCCGGAGGCTATCTGAGACTACATATATAAGAGAATGCATTGGCGCAGAGTTTTCACAAAATTTCAGGAAGCTCCAATCATGATTGAAGGGTTAAAGAATTTTAAATGATTACTGCGACCCCTATTTACTGGGTCAACACACCTATTGGATTTAATCAGGAATAGTTGCAGGGAAAATCTGTCTGCACTTTAGTTTGTTTGCTTTGTGTTGTTAGTCACTGAGTTATGCCACAACAGAGTAATTGTCAGTAAATTACCATCCACTCATCTCATAGAGATATGCCAGAACTAAAAATATTTTAAAGGGGTACAGTATGCTAAATCCGACCATTTATGGGACCATCTTCTTTTATACTCAACAGAATATATGCAACAAATGAATGAATTTGAGCCATGGATTAGTGCAAAATACACTCATGTGCTGAAATGAATGATGTAAACAACATGGTAATTATAATGAAAATGAATATATGACTCCAGTCATAAATTCATTTTCATTATAGTTAACATGTTGTTTGTATTGTTCATATGGTAAATGAGTGAATTTTGCACTCACCCAGGACTCAAATTCATTCATTTGTTGCATATATTCTGTTGAGTATAAAAGGAGATGGTCTTATAAATGGCTGGATTTAGTGTACAGTACCTCTTTAAATAATACCCTACATGTATCTGTTATATCAACCAGAACTAATATCTTCAGATAATATAATATTATCAGCCCTACTGCAATCCTAGACAACGTGTACTGCTACATTTAAAAAATAACTCATAAATGATGAACTTGCCGTGTGTGTCCACATGCCTCAAAAATATATTTTATAATCCATTTTTGTACTCAAATCCTGTCAATGAGACAAATATTTGTTTTTATAAATCTTAACCTACACACATATACAGACAATTATTTAGCCATGAATTGAAATATGTTGACCCAAATATTGGTATTATAGCTGAACCATTTATTTCACTTGTGGTCTGTATATCAGACCTGAAAATATGGTTCCAGACATATACAGAAAGAGGTCCCCAGAGAGTGAATTTAGTGACCAAATTCACCCTCTGGGGACCGCATTCTGCTCAGGCCTCATCTTCTCTGCAAAGTATGTTATCATCAAATTAACAAGTACATGTAATTCAATGCGTACATGCCCAAAGAAATTGCTCTACATCTAGTTCTCTGGGATGTCAAAGGTCTAGGGCACATGTCACGTACCCGGGAATGTGTATTATAAAAATTTCTATTGAGAAAGCTTAATTAATAAGGGAGTTTAATAATCCATGTTTCCACGTACACATTCCTCAGTAAAATTGTGCTTTCAATGGAATCCTGTCATGGACATCTACAATTATACGAGTCTTTCGGTAATGTTCTAAACTTCGTAAAAAAGTTTGGCGAAAACATTTTCACACGTCACTTCTTTTGCAAAAAAAAGTTTCCATTACTTGTGGATATTTTCATGCATTTTCATATGTGAGGTTAGGAAGGGAGGAAAAAACATGACTTCCGGGACATTATGGGTAATTTCCTGAAAAAATCATGATTTTGGAAAATTTTGCGGAATAAGACGTTGCTCCAATCAGTAATTTGCAGAGATATCACAATATTTCAGGACAAAAGTTTGCTGAAAATATTAACTGTAGTACGGGACATGAGGAATGTGAAAAATTACATTTTGCAGATAATCCTAATACGTATGGCTATTCGCCGACTCCGCAAATTCTTTGAGATGGGACTCATTTTCCGATGTTCAATCTTAAGTATGGATTTTAAATGGATAATTTGTGCAACATTCACATGCATTCTTTACATTCTGCACTTCCGGTGAGAGTTCATCGAAAGTGCTGTAGGACAGAGAAACCTACAGAGAACCAGATACACTGAAAACATTACTTGCGTCCAGCACAGACTGGTGCAAGTGATTTAAACAAATATTGAAATCGACTGATTATCTAACATGCTGGACTATATGACAGCTTAGTGCACTATGCACCTTATAAGTTGAGCCATCAGGTATCCCCTATATATCTAGGCTAATACAATTGCAAGCTAATTGTAAGATCAGGTAAGTATATAGCTGTGGCAGAAAGTGACCTAAACAAACTGACACGCTGTTTACAGTCTGCACTTTTGGAATGGTAATGGCACGTACCTGATATTGATAAAGATTACAAATTTGAATAGTTGGATATTAAATAGCGTCTAGGATATGCACTTGTAGCTGGGTGTACATAGCTGTCTGCACCATTTAATGACAGGTTCTATAGAAATACAATTTGGAAAATAATCATTTCACAGCTAAAGCCTCATTGGAACAAACCATTCAAGTGAGTTAATTAAAATTTTTCATTTCTATTTGCTTTGACACTTACGCTATAGTACAGTCTGATATAGTTGATAATTGATACAATCTTTTCCATAATGAATGGTTTATAACTAGGTAAATGTAACTTATGTAATAATGCCCATACCAGTATATATGACAGTGAGATAGAAATGTGATTAAAAGTAAACAAACATTCCAGTTCTAAGTGGATTTTTAAACATTCCCAGGAATTGATCATTTTACAGATGCTTAAAGGCATATTGTGAACTCATTCCAGTGATTAAAAGTGATTAGTGAATTCTCAGACACTATGTCCACTGGGATAATATAATACTTTACTATTGACAAAAAAACAATCATGTTGGTTGTACCTTCTCATAGAATACAAGGTTTAAACTACACATAAGCAAAATTGTACATTTCGAAAAATTCACAACGTGCACTTGAACACCCCAGAGGAACTCCGACAACAAAATGACCTTGAAGTTCGGAATAAACGCTCTATATATAAAGGAAGGAATATTAGTTGCATGTAAATATAAGTCATTGTGGTTAATAGAAATGAACATATTTGACATTCACAGCTTATTTGTGCCGACATCTGGTCTGAATGTTCAGTTCACAGATTATTAAGTGTCTGAAGAAATGGCAATCTTGAATGATGCTATATCTTGCAGCGGAATTATTTTCTATACAGTGACGGATCATCTTAATATATTCTTTAACAGTAGTGGATGTGAACCTCCTGTATCTCTATATGGAGGATGGATGATAAGCATACACATTAGAAATCAGAACCTTACTGGAATAAAAATCAATCCATTAACAAATCGCCTTTAAATTTCAGAATTTAACAACTAAGAATGCAAGCCTGCCAATAGTGTGTCTGTCATTTACAGAATGAGGTCCCCTGAGTGTGAATTTATAGTGATGCTATCCCACACAGCATCACCAAATTCACCCTCTGGGGACCTCATTCTGCTTAGGCATCATCTTCTGGGAAGTGTCTAGTCTCAAATTAACATTGTTTTAGTTACTTTTTACCTTCTCTTCAGTTTCTATATCCCCTAATTTGCAGAAGATAAAATGCATAATTGAGGTGACTAATGGGTGAACATCACCAACTTCAACTGGGGAACTTCAATCTGAACGTAGCTCCCATAGCAATGACCACAGAGGGTGAATTTGGTGAAGCTAACCCACTGTGCAGGATAGCATCACTAAATTCACCCTCTGGGGACCTCATTTTGCAAATGACAGATACAGTTTCCTTTAAAGTGACTTTATTAGGCCGGTAGCTAGTTTGGACATAAATGGCTGCTAAGCCAGACATCCCCGAATAAGGTGGTTTTATTAGGCCGCTATCTATTTTAGACAAAAAGGCTGCTAAGCCAGACATCCGCGAATAAGGTGGCTTTATTAGGCTGGTGGCTATTTTATAAATGAAAAATTTGATTCTGGAAACAATCATTGAATCAAACAGTCTATGTTCTGTAACACCTTGTATTGTTTGATTAGACACCAGAATAATCAGCAAATTCTAAAGTGTATAAGGTCATCATTCGGAAATCAAGATAAAAATGGCTAATTCTGAGTCGACAAGGACCATAACACCAGTAAAAATTGGCAGACTGCACCCATATTCAAACTTGACTTAAATTTTCAAGTGAGTGATATATACCAAATTTGAAAACAATCACAAAATTAAAACTAAAGGTATCATCGGAAACCAAAATAATTGTCAAATTCTATGTCGACAAGGGCCATTATAAACTCCGGTAAAAAAAAATTCGAACTTGACCTGTATATTCATGTGAGCAATCTATATACCTAACTATAACTAAAGTTATCATCCGGAAACCAAAATTTGATATACATGTTATGCTATTATAGGCACTGCGTGACGTTGAGTGCGGTCTCTGTCGAGGCTAACAATAAAGAGCGTTCACTGTTGATCTATTCCTGATATGATATGGATAAAGAGCGTTCTGCTCACTTATGTGTAGCAAATTGATAACAGCGTTCCGTGCAGAGTCTCAGCTGCTCTTTTTAAAACATCTGAGGTCAACAGGACCTATCTAATAAGATTCCCCAGGTGAAATTACCCAAATGTACAAATTTTCAGCTCTGAAGGTCCAGACATTTAGTTGCCCATAGATCAGACAGACAAACAAACAAACAAACATAATTGAATTTCATAAGTATAGATTACTGAAGATATCATTCGGAAACCATCTGGGATGGATGGACTGATGGACGGACACCAGTGATTTTGAATTCAATAGTCCCCATGCAGATATTTTCTGAACAGACTTGAATTTGGATGGTAATTGTTTACCAGTGAGGTGCTGTCTCCAGTCTTTTTTGAAATGTTGCCAAACAACGAGCAAGGTAAGTGAGAGCTTTTTATTTATCTGTTTGACCCTTTCATGACAGGAGCTGCGCTGTTGCAGCATTAAATATCCTGTGCCAGTGCATTCTCTTATATGCAAGTCACCCATAGGGAGCCTCACATATATAAGAGAATGCACTGGCTTACAAGGTCAAGGTCAATATTGTTAGGCCAATGTATTCTCTTATATATGCGAGACTCCCTATGGGAAACTCGTATATATAAGAGAAAAAACTTCAGGAAGCTCCAGTCATGGAAGGGTGAAAATTGAGTCAAGGAGGTCAGCCCTTCGAGGTCAGCACTCATAGATATGGAGTTTTTAGAAACAATTCATTTAAATTTTATATTAATCTAGAAGTTTCTTTTCTGAGAAAATAAGGAAATAACCAAATGTTGTTGTGAGATTTCAAAGGTCACTCACAGGTCAAGTTTAAACGTTGTTTGCAATTATGAGTTGTGGTTATGATGGTCGAAGATGATAATTAAAATGAAAAACTATTTCTTGATCTATAGAACAACAGAAATTGTCACTGGAGGTCAATAGGCAGCATCTTCTGATATTTTTGGCACGTGTATATACATATTTATATACCCCAAATGTGTAATCTTGTTTTGTGCATGAAAATAGAGGAATTCTAACACTTGTAAGTGCATATATACACACATGATTGTTGTAGTGATATTCCTATTTGTGCCAATGCATTCTCTTATATATGTGAGTCTCCCACATGGAGCCTCTCATACAGGGTCCACGATGGACCAAAATTTACTCTTGCCAAATAATTTGCCAAATGAAAATATTTTTTGCCAAATGCTATCCCTAATAGTATCATTTTCTGCAACATTGAGTCTTATGTTGTGGTTTATCATACAACAATAAACCAATCACCGAACAATAAAATTGTAGAAGGGTTGCTTTATCAGAAGGGCACATTACAAGAGGATTAGCTACGTAGACACCACCACCACACTAAATACTGGTAATCCCTCATCCATCAATGCTAAAGCTATCAGATTAACTGCATCTTAATAAAGGTGTTAACTTTTCCTAAACCGTATAAAACACCACTAATATAATTATATTGAATGGTATTGATCGGCCAATATTTTTCAAATTTCTTGAGGAATTGAAAAGTGACTTGCCAAAACTTTTGCCAAATGAAAATATTTTTTGGCAAATGTTAATTATTTTTGCCATTGGCAAATTTGGCAAGTGGCAGCGCGAACCCTGCTCGCATATATAAGAGAATGCATTGGCCAAACAACATTTGCATGCTGTTTATATTCGATTAATTACAACTTACAATGCTGCATGACAAGGTGACACAAATTTTAATATCTGTTTCTCGGATGCTTTTTTTTTCAGGCAGGTTTATATATATATATATATTTTACCTACAAAAATTACCCAGCAGTGAGGTTTTTATTCCCACTTTTTACCAATATTTCCCAGGAGTCAGGTTTTTATTGTGTTTACTCACAAATTATCTGAAATATTTGTCCGGTATGAACGATTCCTTTCATCGTATTAAGTGTTGATATGATTTCAATGTAACAGTCTGTTGTACAATCTAGGTATATACTGTACAGTTTAGACAAACCAAAATGAAAACCTTATTTTTATCAGAAATAACAAAGGGAAATTCAAGTTGAAATATGTGTAGCTAGATTTTGGGCCAGTAGTGGACAAAGATCGTGGCCATGGTGTTGTGAAGTCGAGCAGCAGGATGATTTATATTTTTATTTTTTCAGTGGGCTTGTTTTTCTGAGGAGGCAGGTGTTGTATAATATCAAAAATGCAGACAGATTTCAGAAAACAATATTCAGCTGAATTCATACAAATCTATATCTATATTTTGTCGCTGATTGCCACGAAACTTATATATAATCATCCCCATGATATAAGGAATCTGATGGTGTGGTTTAAATATGTCAAAAGTGGCGCCTTTCGAGTCAGGAATGCACGGAAGGGGAGAGGGGCACACAAATTAATAAACTAAGTTTAGCCCCAAGGGACCATCTAGATGGCACGAAACGGGTCTACTAGAGGTAGCTTTTTACGAGAAAGATAATGGTGCAGGTTAGAATTGTCTAAAGTGACGCCGTTGACAGGGGCTTAAAAGGGGGAGGGGCATAAACAATGTTTGTCGCCGATTGCCACGAAACTAAGATATAATCATTCCCATGATATGAGGAATCGAATGTTGTTGTTTAAATATGTCAAAAGTGGCGCCATTCGCATCAGGGACGCACGGAATGGGAGAAGGGCACCAGAATTGATAAAACTAATTTTAGCGCCAATTTCCACCAAATTGATATATATTCTTCTCCATGATACAAGGACTCGAATTGTGCGATTTAAAGACTCCAAATTACTGTCGTTTGGATGAAAGATTGTGGGAGGGGGACTCAATTTGTTAAGAATGGGTTTAGTCGCTACAATATCATCCCTGTGGTATGAGGAGTCTAATTGTGTGGCTTAAATCGGCCAAAAGTGGCGTCATTCGATTCAAGGGTGAACTGAAAGGCAGAGGGGCACCAAAATTGATACGCAATAATTTTGGCGCTAATTTCCGCGAAGGTGATACGCATTCTTATCCATAATCGAGGAGTCTGATCGTGTGCTTTAAAGACGCCATGTTGGTGCTGTTTTGGTGAGAGATGGGTGTGGGTGGGCACTAAATTTGATCAAAATTGATTTAGTCACCGATTAGTACCAAACTTATCAATAATCATCTCCATGATATCAGGAGTCTAATTGTGTGGTTTAAGGATGCCACAAGTGGGGCCATTCGAGTCAGGATGCATAGAGGGTGAGAGCAACACAAAAAAAGATGAACAATATTTTTAACGCCGATTTCCACCAGATTGATACATATTATTCTCCGTGATACGAGAAATCTAATCGTGTGGTTTAGATATGCCAAATTGTTGCCGTTTGGATGAGATATATGGGGCCCTAAATATGATACCAATTTGTATACTTGCCAATTTTCACCAATATTATATATATTTGTATTATATTTCCATAATGAGTCTAAGTCTGTGATTTAATGATGACAACAGAGGCGCCGCCTCCGTCTGAAATTGGGACGGGATGGTCACCAAAACTGATAAAAAAAATGTTTAGTGCCAATAACCATCAAATTCATACAAGTTATTCTCAAATGATACGAGGAATCAAATCATGCGTGTTAAAAACGTATAATGAGCTAGCAAAACAGATACATAGAAGAAAGCACTAAACGTATATTTCTCATTTTATTTAACAAATACACATATTCTTGCAAACTGAGAGACCTCGAACCATCAGGGGATTGCATATTAGAATAGATCATGTATATATTATAACAAAATTGAGTCTGTTCCATTCAATATAGTTTCCACACACAAAAAATACAATAAACCACTCAAAATTGCGCTCTGTGCCGGGCACATGTAGCTGATATACTTGCCTAACAACGTTTCTTTTAAACTGCGAATATTTCGCATATAGATAGAGCCATGAACAGAGGAGCACCTGGATATTTCTTTAAGACATCTGTATCTTCATGGAGATATCATAGCCAGGTGTCCTCAAAATCTTAGTCTAACCAACTAGATTGATTGATACATCTCTATATATTATGTAAAGCCCAATTGTCATCTTTAAATTTTGTGAACTAATGTGTTTATGATGTTCATGTTTCATGATGTATATGCAGAAAATAAATAAATACTTCTTTATTGGTGGAATGGATTAATCGCAATAAACAAAATGACAATTGACATGGTGAGCCACTACTTACATTCCATGTGTAAGAATCATGTTTTGTGATGCTATTTGAATATCAATTTATGAGAATACGTGTAACACTTTGAGCAAGAGTAATCTCTATTCCCAACAAATATCCACAGCATGCAGAGGGTTGCACATCACTTTAACCTGGGCAACGCCGGGTAACCCTGCTAGTTAATAATAAATGTATATAAATGTAAGAAATGAATGTTGTTTGAGTGTGTTTTATGGGGGGAGGCGTTTAGTGGTTCACAGCACTATGCCATTCAATAAAGCTCCAATCATGGAAGGGTTAAGATCAATTTTGTAATCCCATGAGTTTTTCATGAGACTAAACCTAAACAAGAATAACTGATTCTGGAGAACAAGACAGTCAATGACTGTGGGGTAGCTCACCAGACTGCAAAGACTGATAAGACTGGGACTCTGGAGACCAAAACAGTGAGCACTTTTCATAATCACTTTAAAAGAAGTAGATTTAAACAGGATATGTGGCTAGAGAGACTTCAAGTATGTAGCTTGGTAAAAAACCACCTTGAAGTTGCCAACTGTACACTACTGATCACCCCCCTCCTCCAGCTCAACAAGTCCCCTCCCGACCGGGATCCAGACTCCCAAGTCTTAGGTTGGAATTTCACAACCGACACCTCAAACTTTCTCAATTGTTGGAAATTTCCAATCTCACAAGCGCCTTTTTCTAAAACCATTTAAACATGTTTGAAGCCCAATTATCCATGGACCCAAAACACAATACATGTATGTCAGACCAATCAGTCAGGTGGTTCCAAGGTAGATGTTTTAATGAATTTGGTATTTCTATGATTTTATTGGACACAAAAGTGTTAACTCCCCATAGCCTGCCATTTCTTGACAGGTTGACCTCATTTTAACAAATCTGTATCTCAGTCACTAAAGGATCTTCCTGATTCCTCCATACTATATGTAAGCTAAATAGTCCAAAATCCCTTGAGAAGACATTTTAAGAATTACTATAGAGACATATAGTTATGTCCCTGGTCCCACCCTTTTAACCTGGTGACCCCATCTGAATAAATTTGAATCCCAGACACCAAAGAACCCTTCATACATATCATAAATATCAGTCAAATAGACCTGATGGTCCTTGTGAAGGAAGCATATTAAGAGGGAAACTGTCCTTCGCTTGGCCCCTATTTGACCAGGTGACCCCATTAAAAAAATCTGAATTGCAGTCAAGGAAGAACATTCCATTCTATATAAGCCAACTAGTTCTTGCAAACATATTTTAAGAATTACTATGTAGTGAAATAGTTAAGTCTCTTGCTCTGCCCTTATTTGACTTTGTGATCCCATTTTCACAAATCTGATAAGGATAAAAATTAAGTTCCCCAGTTGAAGTTGGTGATATTCACCCATTGGGCACCTCATTTATGAATTTTATCTTCTGCAAATTAGGGGATATAGAAACTTCCTAGAAGGGAAATTTAACTAACAACAATGTAAATTTGATACTATAGATACTTCCCAGAAGATGAGGCCTAAGCAGAATGAGGTCGTCAGAGGGTGAATTTGGTGATGCTAGCCTGCTGTGCTGGATAGCATCACAAAAGCGTGTCTGTTCCTACATTGTGTATGCCTGGCCTCAAGCAACACAATGTATTATACAACAAGCCTTGAAATAGTGTGATAGTGTGTCTGTCATTTGCAGAGTGAGGTCCCCAGAGGGTGAATTTAGTGACGCTAAATTCACCCTCTGGGGACCTCATTCTGATAAAGTCCTCAACTGCTATGGAAGACCTAGAATAAAATTGAATTTCCCCAGTTGAAGTTGGTGATGTTCACCCATTGGGCCCCTCAATTATGAATTTTATCTTCTGCAAATTAGGGGATATAGAAACTTCCTAGAAGGGAAATTTAACTAACAACAATGTAAATTTGATACTATAGATACTTCCCAGAAGATGAGGCCTAAGCAGAATGAGGTCCCCAAATGGTGAATTGGTGATGCTAGCCTTGAATCAAGCTTTGAAATAGTCTGTCTGTTATGTGCAGAATGAGGTACCCAGAGGGTGAATTTAGTGATGCTATCCTGCACAGCGGGCTGGTATCACTAAATTCACCCTCTGGGGACCTCATACTGATAAGGCCCTCAACTGCTATGGAAGACCTAGAATATGATTGAAGTTCCCCAGTTGAAATTGGTGATGTTCACCCATTGGGCACCTCAATCATGAATTTTATCTTCTGCAAATTAAGGGATACAGAAACTTCCTAGAAGGGAAATTTAACTAACAACAATGTAAATTTGATACTATAGATACTTCCCAGAAGATGAGGCCTAAGCAGAATGAGATCTTGAGACTCTAGATACTTCCCAGAAGATGAGGCCTAAGCGGAATAAGGTTCCCATAGGGTGTATTTGGTTATGCTAGCCTGCTGTGTAGGATAGCGTCACTAAATTCACCCTCTGGGAACCTCATTCTACAAATGCCAGGCACTCTTTGAGAAAATGAAATTAATCTGATTTTAATGACCACTGAGTGATAATATAAACAACAAGGGTGCTTCATTGATAACACCATTAATCTCATTTAAATTATGGATGACATGAATACACTCCCTGGGGACTCTGTCTAAGGCTGCAGAAGCTCTCTTTATCTCTCTATCTGCCTTGCCATGTGTCATGTCTATCAGTTCATAGGAGAGTTAATTGCCTTGTAATGGGAATTTAAATAAATATACTTTATTTACCTGTGAGTTAGGATATGAGATAGGGTGGAATGCTGTTGGTTGGGGTGGGGTTCTGGGTCATGTGGGGGTGATATTTTTTGTTTGTATGTTAAATTGATCAAGGAGTTCCTGAATTTTGTATTATTTTTTGGGGAATTATGGCCCTGGCTCCACCACTATTTGACCCAGTGACCCCATTTGAACAAATCTGAACCCCAGTCATTCAATGACCCCACATACCAAATATAAACTAAATCGGCTTAATGGTTATTGACAAGAAGTCGTTATAAGAATTACCAAGGAGGAATATAGTTATGGCCCTGGTTTCGCAACTGTTTGACACAGTGACCTCATTTGAACAAATATTAATGACAGTCACCTAGGGAACATCCACCCCAAATATGATCAAAATGCAAAAATGTAATTTTTTGGTTTTTAGAGTTATGTCCCTGGCGCTGCCCCTAATTGACCCAGTGACCCAATTTGAACAAATCTGATTCCCAGTCACCCAAGGTCCCTCAGTACCAAATATAAGCCAATTCGGCCCAATATTTTTGTAGAAGAAGTCATTGTAAGAATTACTATGAGTTATGGCCCTGGTTTCTCAACTAATTGACCGGGTGACCTCATTTGAACAAATCTGAACACCAGTCACCCAAGGACCCTCCATACCAAATATTAGCTAAATCGGCACAATGGTTATGGACAAGAAGTTGTTGTAAGAATTACTGTGGAGGAATAGAATTATGGCCCTGGTTTCGCAACTATTTGACCCAGTAACCTCATTTGAACAAATCTGAATGAGAGTCACCTAGGGAACATCCACACCAAATATGAACCAATTTGGTACGATGGTTTCAGAGGAGAAGATGTTTTTTTTTAAAGTTGACGGACGGACAGACAGACGGATGGACGGACGGACGGACGGACGGACGGACGAGGAGTGATGACTATAGCTCCACCGGAGACTTCGTCTCAGGTGAGCTAAAAACCAACAGACATATGGTTGTCAGGACAACACATATCGACTGTTATGGGGATATATATAGGTACAAAATATATTGTGTATGCATGATGTCAACAAACTAGAATCAACCCTTTCATGATCGGAGATGTGCTGGTGCAGAAAGATACTGTGCCAATGCATTCTCTTATATATGCGAGTTTATAATAGGGAGGCTCGCATATATAAGAGAATGCACTGGCTTACAAGGTAAATATTGTTAGCCCAATGCATTCTCTTATATATGTATGGCGACCTTTGGGCCACTCGCATATATAAAAGAATGCATTGACAAAGGGTTTTCCCAAAATTTCAGCTCCAGTCATGGAAGGGTTAAAACCAGTAAATAATGAATGTAAATCTATTCAAGATTAGCTTGGGAGTGTATCCACTAAAATGATTCTGTGATAAAAACCTATGTGGAATTACTCCATATTATTGACAAAATATCAGTGTTAACATTGTAAATAGAGTTGCTTCCCTTGACTTTAAAAATTGTTTGCAATGTCATATCAATGGGATCTGAATAGCTGGTGATCATGTTTGGCCAATGTATTCTCTTATATATTGGAGGCGACCTATGGGTGACTCGCATATATCAGAGAATGCATTGGCACAGGGTTTTCCTAAAAATTCAGGAAGCTCCATTCATGGAAAGGTTAAAACCAGTAAACAATGAATGTAAATCTCTTCCAGATTAGATTGGGAGTGTATCCACTAAAATGTTTCTGTGATGAAACCAATGTGGAATAACTCCATATTATTGACAAAATATCAGTGTTAACTTTGTAGATAGACTGATAGAGTTGCTTCCCTTGACTAACATTCTTTACAAAATATGTCATACCAATGGGATCTGAATTAGCTGTAATCAAAATTTCAGTATGATCATGTTCAAAGTCAGAAATAAACTACATGTATGAACATATTATATATCATATATCATGGATGACAATCGGCTAAATCAAGATGTAGCAACCTATGCAAATGACAATAGCTTAGCAAGGATTAAAATGGAATAGCCTAATTTTAGATAATGTGTTATTCTTCAGGTCTTCTGTCCTGTTGATGATGGTGAATGTGAGGATCTTAGTAAGATTCTCAATTATTTAGGCCATTCTCTTATATGTTCGAGCCTCGCATATATAAGAGAATGCATTAACTTAACAATATTTACCTTGACCTTTTGAGTCAAATATGCATTCTCTTACATATGTGAGGCTCCCTATGGGAGACTCGCATATATAAGAGAATAAAAGGTTGCAGACCACATGTCCCCCGACTTGAGTGGTAAACTTCATGATTGGATTTGTTAGAAGGATACTATTTGCAACAATGTTATACAGTATATAGATGTTGCAAACCACCAATGTGTTTATAGCAACAATATCACATCAGTACTGGAACAATCTTGTAATAACCATGGCAAAATTTCTTGGACAAAACAACCCGATGAACAAACGCATGCAAACGCGAAAAAATTATATTTTTGTATTAGCTATATAGATGTTGCAAATCACCAACATGTTAGGAACAATATCCCAGAGTTTAAAATCTCTACATTTAAAACTGTAGGAGGAGTTGATTACACCTTGAAGGTACCCAATCTCATCCAAAAGGCAAAAATGTTCCAATTTTTCTAAGTAAAAAAAACCCCGAAAATATGGAAAAAATGATATTTTTTATTAGCTATATAGATGTTGCAAATCACCAACATGTTAGGAACAATATCCCAGAGTTTCAAATCTCTACATTTAAAACTGTAGGAGGAGTTGATTACACCATGAAGGTACCCAATCTCATCCAAAAGGCAAAAATGTTCCAAATTTCTAAGTCGAAAACCCCCCCAAAAATATGGAAAAAATTATATTTTTGATTAGCTATATAGATGTTGCAAATCACCAACATGTTAGGAACAATATCCCAGAGTTTCAAATCTCTACGTTTAAAACTGTAGGAGGAGTTGATTACACCATGAAGGTACCCAATCTCGGACGCACGGACGGACGCACGCACGAGGGTCATTTCTATAGTCCTCCGACGGAAACGTTGGGGGACAAAAATACAATTGCACATGATCTTTAATGCTGCACCAGCGCAGCTCCCGTCATGAAAGGATTAACACACTTGTGTCGTTCTGTGTATCCCTTTAGGACAGTCAAACCTGACATACGTCTTTAATTACCAGCGTTAGTTTGTATCTACTATGGAGTTATACCATTTTGATACATTACCTGTTTTTTACTTTTATGACTTCCACTCTATTTTGTTTATATTTATGTTTATAATTTCTAACATTTTTACATAGATATTCCAGTCAAGTAGAGATGGGCGGTATTGAAATTTCAAGCTCGGTATCGGTATTGGTAAATTTTCGTTGATTTACCGCGGTATCGGTACGGTAAACCAGAGCAGAGATTCCCGGTAAATTGCGGCAATTCAAGTTTTTAACTGAACAATATATATACATGTATTTATGCCCACGGATTTACTACATTCGTGACAACAACTAAATGAGGCAACACAATGACCTACACAATTATTCAATTAAGTGATATTCACACATCTCTTTGATGATTTACACACATGCCGTCGCACCGCTTTTGAAAAGAATAAGAGATTGCATCATTGCATGGCTACAATATCTATACGTGTCAATTTCGTCACATTTTCGCGAGTGAATAGAATTGTGAGTAGTAATGACAGTAATCATGCGCAGTGATCACAATTCACAAATTCCAATCAATAGCCACAACGCCGAAATAAATCTTAGAATTTAATCAATTGATGGATCTGTGCTATTTTTAGAAAGTGAGAGTAGATTCTGATTCACTGTATCCATCCATAAATTAAATCGGACCTTATTTCTGTTTATGCCGCTTGCATTGTCAGTGTCTTTGAAGTCGCCAAAGCCACGTGCTATACGGACTGCCACCGCCTGAGTATTACACAGTGACAGTCAGTGTGGCATTGACAACGTTACAATGAAGCAATACGTTACAGCACAGCTTCTTTGATACACTGTGTAGTGTGTATCTATTCTAACAACTGCATTGATTGTTAGGCCCGTAACTAGGTCAGCCATCTAGTGAGTGTTTATTCCTTTTGCTCGCTCAAGACCTCTCAAACTGATAACAGATCACTGACACGGTCGGCTGAGTTCTTATCAAGTGGATGCTTTTTACCAGTCGGGTTCTTTGTGATGGTCTGATGGATTTGTATAATTCTGAGATTAATTTTAATTAAAGTACAGAATCAAAACTGTTTACTGAGAAACTTTACTCAATACGAAGACACACAAGTTGGCAACACATGAATAATTTCAGTACCGAAAATTCGGTATTTTTAGTTTTGATTCAGTACAATAAATCGGTTTTATGCTCATACCGATACCGCACGGTAAATACCGAGTACCGCCCACCTCTACAGTCAAGTATTATACGGTTAATCTTGAGTGTAAAGCCTGTAACAATGTTGTATATGTAGTGACAGTTTCTTACAAAAATCAATATAAAGTAGTACCAGAACATTAAATTACCTCTGAATATAAAGGGTTATACATTTAATATTAGGGACAATAATTTCTAAATACCCTGAAAGTAGAAAAGCTGATGGTAAAATTCCAATAAGATCACGTCAAATTGAAATAGTGTTAGTCATATTGTTATTATTATTATTAAACCCTGCATAAAAGTCTTTTTTTTCAACAGTAACTGAAAAGAAATGTGATTAATAATATAAAACACAAAGACCTGAAACAAAAGATTGAGTGAGATCAAACATAGTAATTGAGATTAAAACACATGAATGGGTCTTTAACCCTTTGAGTGCCAAGTCCGATTTTTGTATCAAAAATCGAATTTGGCACTGAAAGGGTTAATATCATGACATGAAGCAAAATTTGAATGACAGCAGCTGTACCGATTCTGAAAGCTGATTAAAATAGTAAACAACGAGAAGAAACTATACAAGTAAACAGAAATGTAGCTGAAAAATTATAACAAGAAGATTTTTTCTGATTGGTTGATATATAAAGGCTAGTGGGTTACTAATCTATAATTTCAGCACCTCTCTAAATATATATAGGTCTTTTTAGTGACCTCTTATTCCTTCAAATTCTCCTTATTGAGATACTATAAGTTGGGTACAAATTCCTACAAATCCTCCCTGTGGGTGGCAAGTAGTCTGGGATGAGATGTTATTTAAATAATCTCTAATTCCTGCACCCCATCCTTCTTGTAACGATTCTAAATTGGGCTGAGATATATAGGCTATTTTGTTATGGACTTCTAATTCCTGCATATTTTCATTATGACACAACTGTAAATTGGGCTGAGATATATCGGTTATTTTGTTATGGACTTCTAATTCCTGCATATCC
Organism: Siphonodentalium dalli; assembly: GCA_032622095.1. Taxonomy (NCBI): domain Eukaryota; kingdom Metazoa; phylum Mollusca; class Scaphopoda; order Gadilida; family Siphonodentaliidae; genus Siphonodentalium; species Siphonodentalium dalli. The sequence goes on from CP136064.1 coordinate 95,875,772, forward strand.
TCATTATGACACGACTGTAAATTGGGCTGAGATCTATCTGTTATTATGTTACTGACCTCTAATTCTTGCATCTCCTCCTTGTGGAGGGACTGTAAATTGGGCTGAGATCTATCGGTTATTATGTTACTGACCTCTAATTCTTGCGTCTCCTCCTTGTGGAGGGACTGTAGATTCTTTAAATCTTCTGTGTGAGCCTGATGCATGTTAACAATCTGCTGCTCATTGAACTTCTCCATATCTGTGGGGAAAAAACAATATTAGACGACCGTTGATTGATGTGGGTCCGTTAAACCAAAACAAAAGATTGCACCACATTTGTAGGCATACTCCCATGGTGCCAAATTGAAACATGAGCAGGACGGAACTCAAGTTTAAAATAAATGAAAGTGTCAATGACACTGTAGCTCAACATGGGGAGGCATTAATAATTTTATGCTGAGCAGTCAATAGAATGATAAAGAAGAAGTAAAGTCAAAAAGTTTCAGTAAATGCATTGTTTTGTGTAAATTAAATTATTTTCATTTCAAACATTTCTCCAGTAATTGTGGGCTGCAGGGTGTGCCGATGGATTCAAATGTGAAATCCAAGATGGCTCCTGGTGGCCATGTTTTTTTTAACAACGTCACCCGCAAAGAACCATATAAAGTTTGGATGAGGGATGTAGCATGTAGGATGTGCCAAAGGATTTTAGTCATGAAGAGAGTAAAAACCAAGATGCCCACTGGCGACCATGTTTTTTAACGAAATTCAGAAAATATCATTGGCTCACATCTAGAGGTCACCCCGAAGATCCTTATGATGGGTGACAATCGGATGAGGGATGTGGCCTGTAGGTTGTGCCAAAGGATTTACTCATGCAAAGAGTAAAATCCAAGATGGCCAATGGCAGCCATGTTTTTCAATAAATTGCTGTTGCTGGAGCCAAATTCAAGCATGAGCAGGACGTATTTCAAATTTAAAATAAACAAAGGAGAATTACTCTAAAGAGGAAAATGTGAAAGCCTTTGTGATGGTGAACATTCAAACCAAATTATAGTGCGAAGCTTTAACCCATGGCTGAGATACTCAGATGGACAGTAAAAAACATAATTTCCAGATAAACAAGAAATGTCACTCGGAAGTGACTATGCCCCCAAAATGAAGCAACTCGTCTGCGAATTTATACCCTGACCTCCAATAATTTGTAAGGTTGCGTTCCATGAAGTCTTTTTGAATATAATACACCCATTCTTGACCTTGGCCTATGACCTTGTCCTTCAACCACAAAAGTTATGGAGCAGACATTGAAGGTTAGTGTCTGGTCACTTAATTGAGAGAACGACCTTGACCTTCAACAATTGGGAAAAACAATTTGTGCACGACACATTGTCTCCTAACTAGAAACAACCATGCCAAGTTTCAACAGAATCCAATAAATTATCACGATTTTATGGAGCAGACACGAAAAATCTTACGGACAGACAGAAAAGACACACTATATGCTCCCGAATTTTTCGGGGGCATAACATAAAAGGCTGAATATCGTGAATATCATTGGACCCTCTTTTGAAGCACTCCTGGTGGCATATCTCTATACCAAATTTTATTGAGATCTGATAAACCATGGCTGATATATCAGTGCGAATGGACATGAAACCACCATTTCCATATAAACAATGGATAACTCAAGAATGGAACAACATTAGGCTTACTTTTGAAAGCGCTCCTGATGGTGAATATACCAATTATCATTCAGATCTGATGAACAATGGCTGAGACATATGCCCAGATGCCTGGACAGACAAAGTCAATCCAGTTTTCTCACAAGTTTTCTTTGTAAAGTGGTGGCAGAACAACTCAGCTGATTACTACTGAATATAGACCCAGATTCAATTATCAATTTAGTCTTACAAAGACCTTTGAACTTATGAATACTGTAGTAAAGAACTATTATTATTAGCTCAAATGAGATGACAATAGCATATTACTAGAGCTAATTCACAATATACAATCTTATGTTATCTGATGCTGTTTAGTAAGATATAATTCAATTCCATACATTGATTATGTTGTTGTTAAATTTGATAAATATTGTAATTGTTATACGTTTCGCGAAGTCCGGAGGCAAGATGACATACTCAGTACAGAAGTGTCAGAATGATGCACAACTTGTGAAGGTATAGCAATTGACTCCTTAACTTGTTTCTCAATCTTACATCGACCAATCAATTTCATGCCTCTTGATTAAAACTGTACTAGTAATAATTTTTGAAAGGCAGTGCTTTTGTACATTCATCCTGTACTGTAAGCATAGTCTGACTGTACAAATGTTCTCAACAACACAAATTGCATAGTCCAAAAACTTATTGTTGGCAATAGCCGCCATTTTATATTGATTAATACCACCTCGAAATGTGTAATTGGGCAAAATGCTCCAGGGCAAAAATAAAAAAAACTTTGTCCCAGTAAATGTTAGCTATACGTCATCATACGTAGGAACATCATGCTCCTAAAGCCAAAGATATTAAAAAAATTGAATGTAAATTCAACCAAAGCCCTGGTTAACAAAAACTTAAATTGCATGAAAAAGTTTTGTTTACATATTTTATAAATGATTAAAAATATTTGCCCCGAAAGAGGATTCTAGGGGCCTTACTGGCCGTTTAGATTTGATCTTCCATTTTCAAACGGTATTTCCGCCTAAAAGATTGAAGAAATATTCTCAAAGTTCAAGGCCGACAAATGGAAACTATAAGTTCCGATTGAAAGATTGCAGAGTCCTTTTTAAGATTGCTTCTTGGGAAACCAGTAAAGGCGTCATGATATCAAGACATACATCATGACATCACAACCTACATCGGCACACAAAATTCCAGACAGGACTGCGTCGAAGGCCAGACAGCTGAGACTCGTATTACACGGGCAGGCTAAACATCCACATTTACGTTATATGTGATTATTTACATACATTGTATATATTATTTTCTTGTGTCCCGTTAGGGTTTATCATCAAATCCTTCCAAAGATAAAAATTCATCCGATAATATATGTTATTAATTGGTTGTTTCCATATTGGCCGAGTTATGAGGCCGAGGTCTGTCGTATTGGCCTGAGGCCGCAGGCTGAAGGCTAATAAGACAGACCGAGGCCTCATAACTCGGTCAATGTGGAAACAACCAATTAATAAGTATTTTATTAATTAGCAACAATGGCAATAATTGTTTCACAGGATGAATATATTACATAAATATACCATTGTGTGTTTTATTAAATTAACAATTATTCCAACAATTTTTATTCGTGTGAACTTTGTGAAGAACTTGCAGCGATTTCACAGTACTGTCAGTTTCCACTGGGAATGATATTGATACGGATACATGTAGTTCATCCACGTACATGTATATTTACTCCCAAAAACAGTGACTGTCACTAATGCAACTGCAACCTATCTTCTGTCAACCCAATATTCTTTTCTGATCGAGCTAATTACGTATGACGTCATTTACGTTACCTTGACTTATTGGCCGCGTTTTCTACTTATTGGCCGACTTTTTGTTACTTATTGGCCGCGTTTTCTACTTATTGGCCGACTTTTTGTTATTTATGATGCGGGCAGCGTTCTACTTATTGCGGCCGATAACCTATAGCTAATTAATAATCCCAGTAACAAGCGGGTGCAAATTACGTTTACGTATGATCATATTAACAAAGTATATTGGAATAGTCTATTTTAAATTTTAATGAGTATATAAATAGAACAGAAAAACAGATAATACAAGAGCAGAATGACTTATATTCAGTGATGGGAAATGTTCAGATAATAAGTTCAAACTATGACCTATGGTCGTTTGTTGAACTTATTATCTAAACATTTCCTAAAAGAACTACTCATCAATGAGTATTTAGTATAGAAAAGGTTAACGTATATAAACTATACCTCTCTTAGTTTCCTCAACCAAAGCAGCACTATTCTTCAACTGTGTCTGTAAGTCAGTTATCTTTTGCTGAAAATAGAAATACTCAGATAAAATGGTGTTAACGCAGGCAAATGTTTTCACCTGAAGCAAATGTTTTCACCTGAAACATATGCTTTGATATTGAAGACAGACAAATGCAAGAGTGGCTTTAACTATTATGTAATGTCTACGAAAAAACTTCAAGAGACGTCATACTTTCTATCATTCTACTGGATTACTGAACACTCCAATTCAATCAATTGTCATAACCCGTTTTATTATATGCTTCCCCATTAAATAGTGGGAAATTGCCACAATGTAAATATCGTATTTTGTGTCTAGGCCAACAGTAAAGATATCATTTTTTATTAAAAAATTATATCTTCACTGTTGCTTACTACCGATAAAATCACCGATTAATAGTGAATGAATATCAATGCGCGACGGAACTACCTGCATGAAAAAGACTAAATATAAGAACTTAATAACTTATAAAAACACTTATTAATTTTCAAAAATCGCTTTATTTATAACATCAATATATAAGATAAAACAACAAGATAAAACATGTTTAGCAAGAAACGGCACAAGTATAGCACAAGTATAGCACCTGTATAGATCGATAATCTTAAAGGGGTACTGTACGCCATTTTCATTAAATTTCCGGTGACAACAACGATCTAATATTGATAATATATAGAAACATAAGTAATTTGAGTCGAAGATGTATTCTGTAAACGCTCAGGTTAATAGGCTATCTTAAAATTTAATAATTTAAAAGTTAATAATTTGATATAAATTGAATTTATGACTGGAGCCATAAAATGGCGTCAATTAAATTACGAATTTGCGTAATCAAATAAAGTAAATGAGGGATACTGGCTTGTTAAACCGATCGCACACACGATCGCTTAAAATATTATGATGATACGGGGAGAACACACAAGCCACTCACTGACTAGCGACGATACAATAACTTAAATGATTATATGGGACTAGTATGCCTATAATATAACTTTTATTTGATTCATTTGGTTGAAAACTGTACAAAAATTACTCGACAACGACAATTTGTATTTTTGCATTCCGGTAAATTTGTCATCCGTAACACTACTTCGTACTCACAGACTTTCAAATAATGAAAAAAGTGTTACCTTATTCTCAGACTCGGAGACTATAGAAACCAACAACAACATTTGGCGCACAGTACCCCTTTAACTAAATTTATTACTGTTATTTTTTTAAACTGTTGACTGTTTTTAAACAGCAATCTGAAGAAATTAATTGTTGAAAATTTTGGAAATGTTTTCTGTAAATGCCATTGAAGCAAGAAAATTTAATAAGTTACAGTAGTTGTTAAATTTAAATGTTTAAAATAGCATATGTATTGTAGTACAAAATTGTATGATTACGTCATTGTAGCATTAACACTTCCTAGACTGGAAGATATATTTGTAATGTATCATTCTGGTATATATATATACACTATAATGAGTTACTTCCTAGACTGGAAGATATGCTTGCATTACTGAATTTACTCCCTAGACTGGAAGATATATTAGTATCATTATAGTAACTACTGAATTTACTCCCTAGACTGTTTGTATTATTCCGGTCTAACTTCCTATACTGGAAGATCTGTTTGTATATTGACTAGTACTACTGCAAGATGGCCATGAGGAATGTAAGTTTAATTTCAACCAAGCCTTGTTGAAATAGAACATTGGAAAATCTTCCTGCTCTTGACTGATTTCCATTTCAACAAGGCTTTGTTGAAATCAAATTTACTTGCTTCAGGGCCATCTTCACTTATCCTCATCAGGTCATTCAATGAACTATTGTTCAGTGATGTCCTGTGCTTAGATTTTATGCGATTTTGGGTTGAAAAACCCCTCTCACATGTCACACTGGACACAGGCAATGTGACAGCAATTCTCAACAATGATAACAAATCTGGCACAATATCAAAATGTTTGTTGTCAATAATTCTAACAAGTTCACTGAAATGTGTCTCAGTAGGGTAACTTCCAACAATCAAATGTTTATGTTTCATATACTGCAGTTTACAATCAACTTTATCAAGAGAGAAATGACCACATTACTTCAACAAATCCTCAATTCCAAATTTGACAAAATCATCTGAAGTACTAGCAATTAGTATCAATTGACACAGGCATGAGTACATTCATTTTCTCCATAACAGACATATCAACAAAACGTTCTTTTAAGTTGGAGACAACAGACGCAACATAAGTGTTCATCATTCATTTCACTAAGTCCTTCTGCTGGTTGTAATGTGTCAATCCAATGACCGAAGAATTATCATCAGTGTCACTCTTGGTTTTGTCACTTGTTGAGTTAAAGCCAAGGAACCCGTCAACATTTATCTTTGTGTTCTCACTGACAACAGAATGGGTGGACTCTTTGTTTGCACGTGTGTAGGTCATATTGTCATCTGAGTCCTGTTGAACAAAGAAATCTAATTTGTCCATATATGAACCATCCATGACCAGTAAATCCGATAAAGCGGCACATGTACTGTCCACGGACGGCATGATGCGACTGATGTCTAACACTTCCGTTTGAAACACCTTGCTAAGTTTCGTCAAGAACGGCAATATGTCCATTAACATATGGGTAATTCCAATGAATTTGAATTGTCGAACTTCCTTCAGAATTCCTTTGGCAACTGGCGATGAGTCATCTTCCAACACGGTGACCAGCGCAGGATATGTCCTGTATAGAATTTCGACTGCTCTGCCCAAACTGAGCCACCGAACAGCATGCAGTTGCATGAATTTTAGTGTTGGCAAATCCAACACAGTTTGCAACAAGGCTCATAATCTAGTGAGATATCCAGGCTCATAACCATACCCTGATCAGACAACCAGACTCCTAACAATAACCTAATCAGACAACCATACTCATAACTTAATCCGAAATGTATATATGTGTGGGGCTCAAGTTAGAGAAAATAACTGCAAACGTAGTAAATTACAGACTCCAAACATAAATTTCAATGATTTTCTGTTTATTGAAATATATATACACATTTCATTATGTGTATGTAGGATATTTAGCAGCGAACCAGTTAAAGAAATAATGAGTTTATTTCGTGATTAGAATGTCATCTCGTTATTTGGGATATTAAATTGGTATCCGTCCATAATTATTTGTCGCTTTTAGTGATAATTTGTGGGAATTATTTTCTTTGGCAGACGAATAATTTCTCGCCATTTGAAAGTGGTTTGTTGGCAATCAGCTGGGGAACAACAACAATTAATTTTCAACTGAAATTTTGTGTATGCTCTGTAAAAAATTATTTGGAATTAATTAAGGAATATTAATACATTAAAAAAATTATCGACATGGTTAAAGCATAAAATAAATAGAACACCTATGGTATTTTGAGATAATTCCATATTATTTCATTTGTTACCAGCAGCAGTCCATGTTATCAGCCATCACCTATTTAAATAAATTGCACAACTTCCCAAATGTTAGTTGGTAACAGCATGTTTTGGCGGTTCTAATTTCTGTTCATTCATTATTAAAGGTAGTCTTTGTTATCATATGACCCTGTGGAATAAATATCAATTTTCAACTGCTAGTCATGAATGAAATAATTTCGGATTCACTTAAAATACCATAGGTAACCTCTATTTATACTAAATGTATTCTCACACTCATTTATAAAAGTATACATTGGAATGGTATATTATTCATCTGAAGGGGTATTTAGGAAAAATATGCAGATGACAGATAATACAAGAGCATCGGTAGGACGTGGAAAAATACTCCCGTGGTCATTTCAATCAAGGGCCATAACGAGTAATCCATATACCAAATTTTAAATCAATCAGATAACTAAAACTAAAGTTATCACCTGGAAACCAAAATAGTCGGCAAATTCGAAGTCGACAAGGACCATAACCGGCAAAAATAGGTGGACAGACTCCAAATTTGAACTTGATCTGTATTTTCATGTGGCTAATCCACATACAATATTCTAAAACAGTTAGATAACTAAATCTAAGGTTATCATCTGGAAACCAAAATAACTGGCAAATTCTAAGTTGACAAGGACCATAACTCCAGCAAAAATTGGCCGGCGGAACCCAAATTCGAACCCGATCTGTATTTTGTGTTAGTGAACTCACAAACCAAATTCATTCCATTCAGTTCAGACTTACAAAAGTTATCACCGGAAACGAAATTTGAGTGCAAATTCCAACAAAATGAGCAGTAATTCTGATTGAAAATTGGCAGGCGGAACACAAATTTGAACTTGACATGTATTTTGTGCTAGTAAACCCACAAACCGAATTTCAGTCCATTCAGTTCAGTTCAGACTCACTAAAGTTATCATCCAGAAACGAAAAAAGCAAATGGATGGACAGATGGACAGACGGCTAGACCCATAACATAATATGTTCCATTTTAACTTTTTTTGTGAGCACATTTATATGGCTATATCTTTTGAGTAGACCACAAATGGGCAAAATAGTAAGACAAAAAAAGACAAGTTCAATGGCAATAGATGTTCCATAATTTGTGTGCAATATAACTTAAAGATACATAGGTTGTGACAAGTGATGAGCTTATAATCAGAATCAGAATTGACCATTGGCTGATAACAGACTACAGGATAATAATGGGACCTTGCTGTTAAATATCGGATTTGGCGATTGTCAAAAAAATTTCTATGAATTTCTGTGCGTAATATGTGCTAGGTTTTGATAAAACACACACTGTACAGTGGGAGTATTGAATGCAAAACAGTTGTGACAGCATAAAACAAATTATATTTCCATCGTTAGTCAGATATGCACGGTTATAGTTGAGCAAGTCAATACACAAACAGCCTGTATTATATGTGATCGCTATTATTGCAAAACAACCACATTTGTGTGTAATGATGAATATATGACATAATTACATGCACATACATTCTGTTCGTACCATAAATCTTATAAATCTTAATTACTAGAATTTTTGCACAAAATCTTCCTGCAAATATATTTGGATCAGCACATTGAAGGGGTAATAAATCTTAATTACTAGAATTTTGCACAAAATCTTCCTGAAAATATCTTTGGGTTAGCACATTGAAGGGGTAATGTATGCCAATTTCAATAAATTCCCAGTAATAACAATGATCTAATATCGATATAAATATGTAGAAAAATAAGTAATTTGAGTCGAAGATGTATTCTGTAAACGTTCAGGTTATCTTAAAATCAAAGTTAATAACTTGATATAAATTTTGAATTTTTGATGGAGCCATAAAATAAATTATGAATTTCCTTGTACAAGACGTTATCAAATTAATTGATGGAAAGTGGATTGGACGCGGGGCACACATGATCGTGTAAATAATTATGTTGATACGGGGCGTAAACTCAAGCCACTCGCTGACTAGTGACTATACAATAACATAAATGAGTACACGGGAATAGTATGCATATAATATAACATTTATTTGAGACATTTGCTTGAAAACTGGACAAAAATTACTTGACAATGAAAGTTCTATTTACACATTCCGGCTATTCTGCCATCCGTAACATTACTTCGTACTCCACAGACTTTCAAATAATGGAAATCTGGTTACCTTATTCTACGAAGCAGAGACTATAGAAACCAACAACAACATTGAGTACATTATCCCTTTATTTAAATTTATCAGGATTCGATCGATCCCACCCTGTACATATATCTGGGAATGTACGTTTTATTATTATTTATGGAACACAAGGGTAGTGTGTCTTTGATAAAATAGCAAGATCAATTTATAGTGACTGGTATAGCATAGAGAGGCCAAAACGATGTATACATTATTAGCACAATGAACAATAAGTAAGGCCAATTAAATACAAACCTCCGTCTCGATATTAGTATCTTCAATTATAGTGAGTATATAGTATAGTGAGGTCAAAATAAGTACATCATTAGCACAATGAACAGTAAGTAAGCCCAATTAAATACAAACCTCCGTCTCGAAATTAGCATTCTCTAGTTTGCATTCAACTTGTGATTGTGAGAATGTGAGTGAAGCAAGCTCGGTCTCTAACTGACTAATGACTTTCTGTAAATCTTTAATCGTGTCGTTTTTCGTGTTGAGTTGTATCTTAAGCAATAGGCATTCATCGGCACCTTTCTGTTATATCAAAATGAGTAGATGCAAGAAAACAATTAAAGAAGCACGAAGCGTGAAATAGGTGACATAAGCACAAGTGATAAACAGTGAGTGAGTACGGTAGTGTTGAGATAGTTAGTCGACTAATTGACATTGACTTGATTATTAAAGTCGACTGTGAAATCTGCCAGTTGATTAGTCGAAACAAACTCCCGATTTTCCCAGTCTAATTATAACTAGACCAAGGTTTCATTACAGTCAACTCTCAGTCTACACCAGCACTTAAATTCATTTATGAGATGGACATTGAAAGTAATGAAAATTAGGTCTAGTTCTGATAAGACTGAATTTTGCCATAAGCAGCAGAAATGCAACAATCCAATTCAAATAACGAACAATCTTCAAGAAAATGGTACCTGAATTGTTCAAAGACCCATTATTAAGCCACTGTAGCAACCCTTTGATTATGACGACATGATGCCACATTGTTTAGTATTGTGTAACACCTGTGCGCTTGATAGAACTCAGAATGCGTGGTGTCTTTAATGTTTGATTATTTATCCCCAAAGACGGTGATTCATAGCACTATGTTGGTGTGATGTCGAGCTAGCTGGTATGTTGTTTACAGGCACATGGCTCATTTAACCTTCAAATGATGTCTACCTAAATTTGGGAGGAGGGATAAGATTGGTCAATAAATCCATCCACAGGTTATGTCATTCTAACGAAACATGCAAGTGTGTGTTATGTAAAATATCAAGAGTCCAGGAACATTTTTTCAAAAGAAACATATTTTGCATTCTCGAGACGCAATTTCTTAACATTCTTACCCATTACACTCAATAAGAATATAGATACATTAATCAAGTTAATTTTATAATTGTTTTGGACAGGATTTCTTGCCATTGACGACATAGTAGTACTTTCAACGCTTATGTTAAGCAAACAGACATAAACTTGTGAACAAAAATGGTGTCCCAAAAGAGTTTCCCTTGCCGATCATGTTTATAAAATAAAAATTAAACGAAACTTTGGAGTGGGGTTCGACTAATCAACTTGAAGTCAACTTCTCCTGGCGCATAGTCAATGTCTGAAAATCACTAATCATTTCAACACTAGAGTAATGGTGCTTGCAAGATTATATTTCCGAGGTTCTAAGGTTAAATTATAACAAATGGTATGTTTATTGTTGTTTCAGTTGCTAGCTAGGCTCACAGCATAATGTAGTTCTATTTTAATAGAGGAAAGGCCATGCAGAATATTTTGTTCAAAATAGAGTAGAATAAATATATATTAAGGCAATTTAATGGGACCGAAGGTACTCGCAGAGGCTAAATGTGCAAAAATATAAAAGTCTTTACAAACATCACAACAAAGAAGAACATGGAGATATAGGTAAACTTTGTTCTTATATTCATTATTGATAGTTCTACAATAACAAAATTCTGCATGTTGAAACCCTTTTATGTAAACAAAACTGATACAGTGATTTTGTCAACAAACATCACTAATTGTGAAGTAAGTTTAATTCTTTTAGTCTGATTTTCAGAATATTTGTCAATGCTTTGACCTTTTCCAATGTTTTAATACCATGAAGTTTTGATTAAACTTTGGTATATTATTGTACTAATTGAACTTTAATTGGTATTCCACTGTAACAGTAATGTTATCAAAACAATGGTTTTGACATGTGAAATCTCATTAATTGAAAGTTATTAATAAAGAAAAAAGTCAATCTATTTTTCCATGTACTTGTTGATGATAGTTGTTTTACAGACTTTTATGTTATTTTGAAGGCTTTGAATCCCTTTAGCAACTTCATATGTACTTAATTTGAAATATTCTGATTAAAAAAGTGAGTATTGAATTGTTTTCAGTTCAAAAAATACAATCAAAGACGGCCCCGCACTCTCTTATTTACAACAATTTGTGTCTACATATGTGTTCTAAGCATTTCCAATAATTTTCTGGGCCTACTATATGTCTCCAAATAAATTTCATAATGCAATTTCTGAGAACTAAACTTCATGTCCAATTGTCAAGCAAGCACCATTACTTTGCATGTGAGTCAACTGAAATATGAAAACAAGGTTAAGTTAGTTGCCAATTGTGAGATTAGAGGCTCAGACTTTGTGAACAAGCATGGATTTAATTTTTTAAGGACTGTCTGACACATGTCAGGTATTAACAGTAGGCTGTCTGAAATTTTCTGAAAAGTGTGAAAGTGTGCCTGACAATGGTAAGTCTGCAAATAAAATTTCCGTTTTTAGGATGGTATATGACAATAAAATATATCTATTATTTAATTAAATACAAGGACATGTCATTTTTCGTTGCTCAACAGTACAAAAAGTATACATTTTTTCAGTACAAAAATATGAAATGTTTGTGGTTATGCTCACAAAAATACTGTCAGACATAAAGTCAGGCTCAAATACAAACGACTGTACATTGGGCTCTTTTGCATCTGACAATGTCTGATGTCAGGTGGTAAAATCCAGGTATGTTTGTGAAGCAAGTGAGTAAGAAAATATAAAATAACTAATTTGTATCCAAATAAAGCAAGAATGCAAAATCAGAAATTTGTTGCAAAATAAAATGGCTCATATTAGGATTAGAAATGTGTTTTAATAAAGTAATATATAACCCTTTCATGACTGGAGCTTTCTGAAATTTTGCAAAAACACTCGCATTTATAAGAGAAATCAGTGGCACAGGATTTTTAATGCTGCACCAGTGCAGCTCCCATCATGAAAGGGTTAAACATCGATCATCAAGAGTTTCAATGTAATTATCAATTTTAAGCTGCTGTGTTAATTAAGTTGATGTTAATGAAGAAGTGCCATTCATGGCTTTTTGTAAATAAGCCAAAGCAATAAAGTGAAATATAATAAAATTACTATAAATGGTTTTTGCTCCCATTTGCCCAATTTCTCAATGCAAACAAATATAATTCACATTTGGGAAAACAATATTCTCATTTGGCAAACATTTTGATAGTTTTTGTAAAACCACATCTTTTGAAATTGGCCACTCAACACCATGTTTAAGAGAAATGTCTGACATTTCAATAGTCAAAATTATATCTGATAGTAGGACATTCATAGACAAGCAGAGATAGTGACTTGTACTCAGTGAGTGAACATATTTTCATAACATATTGTGACAACTAAATACTTGTGAATAAGTGATGTGATGATATATTTAAATAGTGAATGTAATATACAGTACCTGCTAATAGATCATGCCATGAATCTCTACTCTGGCTAACGCCCATAGAGATCATGCCATGTTCAGTGAGCTGCGTCTTCTAGATATCGCGCTAGTGCATGTGTACAGTGTTTGCAACAATGGGTGGCAATTACCACGGAATAGAGATTCATGGCATGATCCATTACAAAACCTTAGAACTTTTTGAAGTTTTAACAGGAAACTTATAATGTCCAAAATGTTAAATGCTCGCAATATATATTTTTTAGTTATTATCCTTTCCTCAATACTGTACTTCACTGTAGGTGAATGTCCCAACTCAAAATTGCATCTTTTTATGTGACTTTTGTGAGCCAATATCGCAATAAATAGTGAATTAATTATCCAGAAAAAATGCTGTAATTGTAAGCGATGTGATGCAAAATCGCTCACAAATTCACTTAAATAGTGAAATTTTGAGTGAAGTACATTATTAAGGAATCTACAATAACTAAGAAATATATTCCTCACATCAATTTATCGACTTTATAAGGTTCTCTGTCAAAACTTCAAAAAGTTCCCAGGTTTAGTAATGGTGGAATATGATCTCTACGGGGGTTAGCCAGAGTAGAGAATCATGGCATGATCTAACCTGCTTACGGCAGATTTTCCACAAGTGTGAATAGTGAAATACACATTTGAAGTCATTAAGCAGGTTTTAAGGACCTTCGAAAAATGCATGGTCAATATACGGTGTTATCCCATTCACTGTTTCGTGTACTGTGATCAACTGCAAAATGAGATTCCTCGATTCGGGGCTTTATCATATGCTGAAATTCTTATGAAAACATACTGTAATACAGTAAGAAACTATATGATAGATCACTTTACCTTGTTGTTATCTGCTATTGTTTTGTATCTTGTAACTTCAGCATTTTTCAGTTCTAGTTGTTTGTACAATGAACTAACTTTTTCTTCTTTATCTTCCAAATCTAGAAAATTCATAAAAATAAAATAACATTCAGTCATATAGAGTAAAGCCTCTCCAAACAGGACTGTCTATAAAGTGGATCCTTCTCTACACCAAACAAATTTGTCAGTCCCAAATTAATGCAAGGGCATTGTTACTAATAATTACCTCTGTAATCTGGAACCTCTGTAATCGAAACACCGGAAACATTTTTAGTCCATAATGACCGTACATGCATTTACTTCTGGAATTTGAACGCCTGTCCAAATAAGGTGACATATGTTTTCATACAGTTGTCTCTCGTTTTGTTTGGTGAATGCTTCGAACCAGATGGTAATAGCAGATGTCTGATTATATATCAGATATCCCAGTGTTTTTTCACACATCGAGTGATTAACTGAGTTCACATGAGATTTAATTGTTGGCAATTTGTCTTGATATCAGTTTAGCCGCTGAGTTGAACTATCATGTGTTCCCAACCACTGTACAAAACAAACACTTCATTTTTCCAAAAAATATGCAGTACATATGGCAATCGTTAAATTATTTGGTTTCAATCTTACTTTGTTTCATTCTGGTTTCAAACTGCCTATATCCGTGGTAGTATGTGATGCCGGTGGTCCTTACTTTAGTACCATTCTGGTAGTTTCATGGACAGTTTCTAGTAGTTTATTAACAATTTTAGGTGGACAATTTATTATTCAACAAACAAATTACATTGAATGATCATAGTTTTGGAAATTTTCAGCTTGGAATTGAATTAATCGGTCAATCGATTGGGAATCTCCTATAACATTCTCTAATATATTAACAAAAAATGCTCATAAAACATTGCAATTATCATGGTTGAACAGACAGAGATAACCATCCACTTATCATTTATTATGGTAAAGACCTCCCACCCCATGACAATAATATACCATCAAATTATTTTTTAAAGATTTTTTTTATAATATTTATATAAAGCTCGATAAAGCAATAATGAATCAAAAATATAATTTATACTTTATGTTCAATAGAAGATAAATCAAGTTGTTGACCATCATATTATATATACATTTATGTGTGTACACATATTTATGAGATATGCATACCAGGATCCTAATAAAAATATTAAAACAAAAACAAATTTATTATGGTAAACTTGTGCATCAGAGATGGATAGAGTTGTCCAGCCCACTCTGTATTTTTAAATTTAAGTGTTCATCAGTCGACTTGTTCTGTTGCGATATTTGTTACTGAACTAATTTTGTCCCGATTTCAGATATCAAATAATTTTTTCAGTCCAAACAGTCAAAATGTAATAATGTGTGGCCATGATTATTCACCCATGATGTTTCAACTGCTATGAAAATAAATTAATGATTTTGATGATGTTGCTGAACTTTTGATTCAAAGACATATTATGTACTTGTTCAGGTGCGTGAAACTGATAAGTTAGTACTCAGGTACTATGACGACTGGAGGAATGTAACATTCTACTAACATCACTGAAAATTTGAATCAAATCGACCATACCACTCCATAGAAAACATCGTCAGAACTACGCTAAAATTAAAAATATTTACTACTCGATTTGGGACGCATCTATTGGTGATAAACTAAAGAAAATGATTTCGCCATCGAGTCACTACATTTAATTCATATATAAGAATGATGGTGTGTGTTGTCAATTTGGATATACTATTTGTAAAAATTACTACTTTGAACAAGATTATTCTCCGTTTCTATTTGATCACCATACCGGAGTGTTTCACATCACTTTAATACGGTGGTCAGATTTGATGTGACATATTTCACAAACCCAATTTAATTTGAGATACGATACAATGAAAAATACAAGATTCACACTTACTATATTGTTAAATTGATGCCCAATATTCTGATAAAACTTTGCAACACAGATTAAAGAATTCATTAATAACAGAGTTGTAAATATGCTGATAAAAAGAATAATTTGGAGTAATTATCTGCATCAATAACATATTAATATAATTACAGCTATCAAGAACATGTGCAAGTAACAACCAGTTCAGCAATCTGGTTGGCTGGTTTTGCCCTACTAACACTATAAATATCATGTAGCTGTATGAGCCGGGGGGGGGGGGGCTGGGAGGGCTGCAGCCCCGTCAAAAAATGTTTTGAAAACTCAAAATTCAAGCAATTTTTGGGCAAATTGGAGATATTTTCAGTCAAATTTGGGCAAATTGGGTATTTCATGGGGAAATTGAGGCAAATTACAGTTTTTTTTCACAATTTCTGCCCGAATTTCAATCTGTTTTGTTATATTACAACCATGAGTATATATGTAAAAAAAAATTGGACAAAAAGTCCTCAGCCCCCCCCCTCCTAAAAATGTGGGTGCCTGTACGGCTATGATGAATATAGCCACTATAAATCCCGACCTTTGTGTACATTGAGAAGTTTTTCACTGATTGAAGCAGCATCATCCTTAGCATGTTGTAATGCTTTCTCCAATTTCTTCCTGCCTCTGAAAATAAAAAAAAAGGTCGTAAGGGGGTGGCCAACAGTAGAAACAAGCCTTGAAATAGTGAGTCTGTCATTTGCAGAATGAGGTCCCCAAAGGGTGAATTTAGTGATGCTATCCCATCACCTAATTCATCCTCTGGGAAACTCTGGCCTCATCTTCTGAGAAATATCTATAGTCTCAAATAACATTGTTTTTAGCTACTATTTCCCTTCTGTTCAGTTTCTAAATCCCCTAATTTGGAAGATAAAATGCATAATCAAGGTGACTAATGGGTGAACATCACCGACTTCAACTGGAGAACTTCAATCTGATCATAGGTCTCCCATAGCAGTTGAGGCCTCAGCAGAATGAGGTTTCCAGAGGGTGAATTCACCATCTGGGGACGTCATTCTGCAAATGACAGACACACTATTTCACAACTTGAGTAGAAAAAATGCTATCATTGATAAAGGATTGTCATATATAACTGGAAAGCCATGGCAATGTACATAAATTCAAATTTCCACTAGGGTTGGATCATCGATTTATCTACATGTACTTTTGTCATATAGGTATATAATCTGGAAGTGTAAGATATTGTAATTGGCAGATCGTTTTACCTGCATATATTTTCTACCAAAGTTGTCAAGCTATGAAACCCTTTAACTTCAAAAGCAATAGTGATCGTAAAAAAATACAATGGAGTCTATAAATAAATAATCCGCAAACGCTCTATGTACCCATTCAAATGATCAGAACTTATTTATGGATGCGTAACAACCGGATATTTCGGAACATACAGTGAATAATGCGTTAATTTCAACACACCAGTAACCCACCGTGATATCTGTATTTAAACCTAAATTATGGTAGAAGCTGTGCAAAAATATAAAGTGGAATGTATTTTGCGACAAAAAACATAGAGACAATGATTGACAATCGCCAAGTACAATTAAACTGCTGACAATTTTACATAACCTAACTGCAACCTAACTAGCTCCACTCCAAAGAGATGTATTCTGGTGATGTCGCCACCATGTGGGTTCCGGTATGCACTTTATGTAATAATGTGTTCAGCATTTGTATTCTTGCAAAGATATCAAATAAAGTTTTTCTCTAAAATTCCTTATTGATATCCCAACAAGATGGAGAGAAGCTTTATATATATCTATACTTTTATACACATGATATGTGTCCAGGGGTATGGTAGCAGGGGAAATGTGGGCTGGGGGAATGGGACCCTAAAAATTAAAATGAACTGGCGGTTAAACGGGAGAAAACTTGGCTAGGGGGGACGGGGCTGTTGAGGGGATCCCATGTCGGTATAGAGGAAACCCTGATAAATTGTAATATTTTCTGTCCACTTGATAACTAAACAGGCCTTATCAGATGGTATCTAGCAATCCCTTCTGTACGGGATGGGAATTAAACATAAAAATATCAGGTACCTGCCCCTCACCTGTATGGGCAAATGTGTGAATTTGCAATGGAACTGATCCTTGCTTAGTCTAAAATATACTTGTAACTGGGACAGAGTTCATGACACATCATCCTGGCTTTGTATTAATGTCGTTCCATAGGAATGGTGGCCTCTTGATTTTGACATGATGGGTTAAGTGCTAGCACCACATGTACCTGTGCCATAAAAAAGTTAATTAAAGTATTACAAGTTTATAAATTATTATCATATTGATGCATAAAGAACCTAAAAGTGGAAAGCAAAACACTCTTTACCAAGTGTTTCTGGTGGGTTGCAGATTAGCTGGTCATTTCAGTTTCCAGTACATGGTGAATTTAAAAAAAAGAAGACCCATAGCAACAACAATGAAAGTGTCAATGACACTGTAGCTCAACTTTGTAAAGAAGGAAATTTTTGTGTGATGAGCAATGAATAGAGAGATTAAAAAGGAGTGTAAAAATGAGCAGTAAAGGATTTAGTCACACACAGAGTAAAATCCAAGATGGCTGCTGGTGGCCATGTTTTTTAGCAGAATGACCCCAAAATGACTCGTTCCCATCTACATGTTATTGTTAACATCCATCACAAATTTTATGATGATCAGACTAAAGGTACGACCTGTAGCCTGTGCTAAAGGATTTAGTCATACAAAGAGTAAAATCCAAGATGGCTGCTGGTGGCCATGTTTTTTGGCCGATTGACCCCAAAATTAATCGTTGCCATCTACATGTCAATATTAACATCTATGACCAATTTCATGATGATCAGACGAACAGTATGACCTGTAGCCCGTGCTAATGCATTGAATTTTGAAATCAAGATGGCCGCTGCCAGCCATGTTTTTTGCCCGAATGACCCCAAAATGACTCGTTCCCATCTACATTCCAATTTCAACAGCCATGATAAATTTCATGATGATCAGACTAAAGGTACGACCTGTAGCCCGTGCTAAAGGATTTAGTCATACCTAGAGTAAAATCCAAGATGGCTGCTGGCGGCCATGTTTTTTGGCCGAATGACCCCAAACTTAATCGTTCCCATCTACATGTCAATATTAACATCCATGACAAATTTCATGATGATCAGACGAACAGTACGACCTGTAGCCTGTGCTAATGCATTGAATTTTGAAATCAAAGATGGCCGCTGGCGGCCATGTTTTTTTTTCGAATGACCCCAAAATGACTCGTTCCCATCTACATTCCAATTTCAACAGCCATGACAAATTTCATGATGATCAGACTAAAGGTACGACCTGTAGCCTGTGCTAAAGGATTTAGTCATACAAAGAGTAAAATCCATCCATGACAAATTTTATGATGATCAGACTAAAGGTACGACCTGTAGCCCGTGCTAAAGGATTTAGTCATACAAAGAGTAAAATTCAAGATGGCTGCTGGCGGCCATGTTTTTGGGCCGAATAACCCCAAAATGACTCGTTCCCATCTACATGTCAATATTAACATCCATGACAAATTTCATGATGATCAGATAAACAGTACGACCTGTGGCCCGTGCTAATGGATTGAATTTTGAAATTAAAGATGGCCGCTGGCGGCCATGTGTTTTATCCGAATGACCCCAAAATGACTCGTTCCCATCTACATTCCAATTTCAACAGCCATGACAAATTTCATGATGATCAGACTAAAGGAACGACCTGTAGCCCATGCTAAAGGATTTAGTCATACAAAGAGTAAAATCCAAGATGGCTGCTGGTGGCCATGTTTTTTGCCCGAATGACCCAAAAATGACTCTTTCCCATCTACATGTCATTGGTAACATCCATGACAAATTTTATGATATGATCAGTCTAAAGGTACGACATGTAGCCTGTGCTAAAGGATTTAGTCATACAAAGAGTAAAATCCAAGATGGCTGCTGGCAGCCATGTTTTTTGGCCGAATGACCCCAAAACGACTCGTTCCCATCTACATGTCATTGTTAACATCCATGACAAATTTTATGATGATCAGACTAAAGGTACGACCTGTAGCCTGTGCTAAAGGATTTAGTCATACAAAGAGTAAAATCCAAGATGGCTGCTGGCGGCCATGTTTTTGGGCCGAATAAACCCAAAATTACCTTTTCCCATCTACATGTCAATATTAACATCCATGATAAATTTCATGATGATCAGACTAAAGGTACGACCTGTAGCCCGTGCTAAAGGATTTAGTCATACAAAGAGCAAAATCCAAGATGGCTGCTGGCGGCCTAGTCCAAGTCTTCTTGTACTAAAACCAGCTAAGATATTGGTATGGCGAGATGCTGGTGTTTAGTCCAAGCCCGCCTGCATAGCATTCCTATGACACGACTTACGCCCAGGATCTGTGGCGGAATTTGTGGTGTATTTTACTTGATTTACCTAACAAATCAATACATGATGCAATATACATCGGAAAGAGTGACATCTTATGGTCATAATGGTGTATAATAATCTAACTTTCATGTTAAATTACGCATAGAATATTCCGGTTGATTGTCACAGACATCGCTGCTTTTATATTTTGTTTACGTTTTAACTTAAACCCGAAGAGTTTCGAAGAACCTCGGCAAAGTCCGGAGTTTGTTTTGGGCGAGACGAATTTATATACAAACAAAATGGCAGCCCCCGTATTATTCTAATGCTTGATGTGTTTACACTGTTTTAAACTGTCAGATGGTTGTAATTCCCGTATTTATTTAATGTATTACATAGAGGATCTCACATGAGTTCCTATTTTATACGGAATTTATCAACCGAGTTCACTAAATTCGATTTGAGCCGAGGTTTAGGCCAAAAAAAAATACATCTGTGTTTCCGGTTACCCGACCGACCTGCCGAAATTGGGCCGACCTGGACTTTTTTTTATCAAATTTCAACCCAAATCAAAAAATTTCAACCCCAAAAAAAAAAAAAAAAAAAAAAAAAAATTTTTTTTATTTTTTTTTTAATGCGTGTAATTGGCATGTAAACACATCAAAATCGTTAAATATATACTATATACTATGTTTACATTAAGCAGCAATAATTTTAGATGGAATTTTCAAAAACAATTTACTTCTATTAAAATACATGTCCATTTGTGGTTGCAGATGAATCCCAATCTCACCAATAAATCTGCAGTCTTTAAAACCTGCCTGTGGTAATCTTGTTTGTTCAACTCCCATGTCTTATGGGAAGAAGTCTTATCTGCTAGAGAGCAATATACATGTAGAAGACTTTCTATATCAGAATTTAAAGTTCCTCTCCCCAGTCAATCAAGGATTCATAGTGTTCAGGCATAGTTACTAGTATGTATACAGACAGTATAAAGATGACTGCATGTCTACCATATCAAACACCCTTCTGGGATGGGCACTAAAAAGCACATGAAATTATCTACTGGTTTGTTTGGGTATATAAAACTTACAAGCATGCATATGCCAATTTGAATGCTGAGGTGTGGTACCTCAGTCAAGGTGTGGCCTGTGGTACCATTTTCAGTGTGGTGTGGGACTTTATATTTCAGTGCAGTTGAGGGATGTCTGAGGAACATTTACACCCTGTGCAATGTGTCTGAGGTGCATGTGAGATATGTGTCTTAGGTCCTGAGGTGTATGACCAAATTTAAGTGAGGTTTGAATTAATATCATACAAGTTATGTTATTATAAAGTAATAGAAAAGACCTATTATGGTGTATGTCTTGGGCCTGTTGATATGTCAATATTGTGCTCTGAGAAAGATGTGCCACCACAATCTAAACTGAGAGAATAATTACAAGAGAGCTGCATATTTGAGTGCCTGGGTGGCATTTGTTTGTTCACATTGACAATACTTATCATATTATTGTGCTACATTAACTGTTTACTTGCAATATACATGGACAGCCTTAACACAAGTATAAAGAGTAAGCATTAATGTACTTCTTAACTGTTCGGGGAAAAAATAAAAAAATATTACCAAAAAAAAAAAAATCCCTACCTACCTACCTGGATTTTTTTGGCACCGTAATAGGAAACAAATAATATTTTTTTTTTGGCCTTACCGAGGCTCAAATAGAATTTAGAGGACGAGGTTGATAAATTACGTATAAAATAGGACGAGTGTGAGATACCTTTTATCACATGATCAAATAAACCCGAAGCAACGCAAAATATTCATCGAAAACAACAATCATAAACTACAGCGATCGCAAGTTATCTGAAGAACGCCGTGACGTCATCGCACGCGCTGATATTAAACGTGTCTATTACCGATAATTATGAAACTGCTTTTATGGCCAAATTATGTGATAAATTTATATCTTCAATATTTACTTAATCTATGTATTTATTTATTTATTTATTGACACGTATAATTACGATTACAATGGAGAATTCATCATGCGTGGTTGATAAAAAATCTACGGAATATTTTCACCGGAAAATGCCGAATGCAGTTCGCGAGGTCAACTGAGTTCGCATACTTTTAAAAATTTGTAAACACTGCGGCAAATCTCTTTTCACATTAAATTACCGCTTTCAATTCACAACTGATGTGTGTTTCAGATCAAATAGCATGTCTTCTAAGGAAAATATCCGTTTATTGTCGCAATTGTGATATTTTATTTCATATAATTGTGGTTTTATTTGAGCGGGTCACTAACGCTTAAGTCGTGTCATAGGAATGCTATGCAGGCGGGCTTGGACTAAACACCAGCATCTCGCCATACCAATATCTTAGCTGGTTTTAGTACAAAAAGACTTGGACTACTGGCGGCCATGTTTTTTGCCCGAATGACCCCAAAATGACTCGTTCCCATCTACATTCATTGTTAACATCCATGACAAATTTTATGATGATCCAACCAAATGTACGACCTGTAGCCCGTGCTAAAAGATTTAGTCATGCAAAGAGTAAAATCCAAGATGGCTGCTGGCGGCCATGTTATTTGGCCGAATGACCCCAAAATTACTCGTTCCCATCTACATGTCAATATTAACATCCATGACAAATTTCATGACGATCAGACGAACAGTACGGCCTGTAGCCCGTGCTAATGGATTGAATTTTGAAATCCAAGATGGCCGCTGGCGGCCATGTTTTTTTTCTGAATGACCCCAAAATGAATCATTCCGGTCTAAATGTTGATGTCAACAGCTATGACAAATTTCATAATGATCCGATCAAAGGTACGACCTGTAGCCTGTATTGTTGACGCATCATGCACACACACACACACGGACGACAAAGCCATGGCAATAGCTCAAACTTTACAAAGTAAAGTTGAGCTAAAAATGACACGATGGTCCACTGGATGGTATAGTGGTTTGTGTTCTCGATTCGTAAAGTCATGGCATGACAACTTCATGCGTTCAAATCCTGCTTGCTGTCATTGGACATTACATTGTGTTGGTCACCTTCGATAAGCAACGTTGTACTGAAATTATGAAAGGGGCTCACCTGTAAAAAGAGTACCTGGCTTGAGGCAGAAATGCTCAATCGGATATCACTGAACATTGAAGGCATGTAATACTTGGATCAACAAGAGGTTGCACCTCGGGAGCTGGCATATGCTAATGGTGCCAGATTGAAGCATGGGTAGAACAGAACTCAAATTTAAAATAAACAGAAGGATAACTCTAGATCATTCAGATCTGATAACCCATGTCTGAGATATCTGCGTGAACAGGCAACAAAACAGGATTTCCAGATAATAAAGAACGAACTCTAGAATGGAAAATGCATTCGTCATTTGCCCTTCTTTTAAAAGCAGTCATGATGGTGAATCTCCACAAATTTTTTTTGACTGAGATATCTGCGCAGATGAAAAAAAAATCAAGATTTCCAGATGAACAAAATGAATAAGTCTAGGAAGGAAAACACAAACAACATATACTCCTCTTGGTTAAAGCAGTTATGATGGCAAACCTCCATTCCAAATTTAATTCATATCCGATAACCCATGTCTGAGATATATGCTCGAAGGACAGGCAGACGTCCAGACAGACACACATATGACAGACAGACAAAGTATACACACAGGTAAAATTATTATTAATAACACCATTATGCCATAGTCTCTCATGAAGAAACTTATTGGACACGGATAACATTTGATCATGTTGCCCATCATGAATACAACCATCAATATCAGTAAACAGCATGATGATTCCATTAGTTCAAACAATACCACAGCACACATATAAATAAGGTCCACCAAACAGACACAGGCATGGTACACACTCAAGTAAGAATAACAGTGTTATCTGACGAAATTATGTCACATTTAATTGGAATTACTCAAGATGCTCTTTATTCAAAGAAAAGTTGATATGTGGACAAATACTTCAATTAAAACCAGTCGGAGTTGTCATTTGATAAATGAAAAATAATGGATATTTATTGTGAAAACTATTTCCGCTCGAAAAATATTTTTACAAGAAAGCTTTAATTTATGAATTGATCAATGTTTTGAGAATTTAACCTTTTCATAATGGGAGCTGCGCTTGTGCAGCATTAAAGATCATGTGCCAGTGCATTCTCTTATACATGCGAGCATGAGTCTCCCATAGGGAGCCTAGAAAATATATATAAGAGAATGCACTGGTTTACAAGGTTAAGGTATATATTATTAGGCCAATGTATTCTCTTATATACTTGAGGCTCCCTATGAGAGACTCGCATATATAAGTGAATGCATTGGCACAGGGTTTCCGAAAAATTTCAGAGAGCTCCAGTCATGAAAGGGTTAAATGTGAACGAATGTCAAGACACAACTTTCTTTCTAAATTTTATACCTCTGGCTCTGGCTCTGACATGTACTGATTGAATTCTCTCATTCTGTTATAAAAGTATACATTGGAATAGTCTACTATTCATCTGGGGGATGTTCAGGAAATATATATAAGCATACAACAGACAGATGAACAGATAGATAATACAAGTGCAGCAGAATTCTCATTCATTGGTGGAAATAATCAGATAATAAGTTCAACAGATAGCAAATGGCCATTTGTTGCTGTTTGTTGAACTTATTATCTGAATAATTTTAAAGATTGTGCATCTCTTCCAGGCCACAAGCAGCTTTTTAGTGAATAAAATACAGAAAAACTAAGATTGGGTATAAAATTTGTCTATAAAGGCATAATAATGTAGTTTATTTCTGATGCAACCGAGCGTAATTTGCAGTGAAATATGTTATTTGCCTTGATTAAGGATGCTAACAATATAGAGTTCTCCCTCTTGGTATGCTCCTTGATTATCCAATTATTTTCACAAGATTTATGTTCTAAAAATAGCCCGGGATTATGAGCGAAAAATTCTAAATAAATTGATATTAGTTGATAGAAGCTTTTCCAAACAGGTATCCTTGATTCATATCTATTATTTCATACCCTGTAATCTGTATTATTTTATACCCTGTAATCTCTATAAAACTTACTAGAAAGAGACAAACTATCTTTAATAGATCTACAGTAATGCCCCATATAATCGACTCCTTAACCACAGCAGAATTATGGGTAATTTTTCAGGATTTAGAAGGAAATATGGCTTGTTGACATTCATCGGAAAGCTCTCACTGAGAGCTTTCCGATGAATGGCAACAAGCCATATTTCCGACTAAATCCTGAAAAATTACCCATAATTCTGATGTGGTTAAGGAGTCGATTATTTTAGGCATTACTGTATACTCATCAATGAGAATACATGTATAGTAAAAATTAGGTTAAAAAATCCGGCTATGGTGAAGAAGTCAAGGATAAATAAAGTCCAAGTTTCCTTCCATGTAAATCAACTAGTGAAATCGGTAGGGATAATAATGGTTTATTTCGAAGTACGGTTGCCTTACTCTTCTATAGCGGACTTTCACCCAGATCCAGTGGCTGGATTTTTCATCAATATTAATCGACTTTTATCATACAATCAATACAAAATGCTACATTTATCGGAAAGAGTGATATCTTAAACAGATGCCAGAAGTACCAAAGGGCAATGGGGGCAAACCAGTCAGGAGGGTATTTTTCGGGTACTCACTGGACTCCCCTTCTCCGGTGTCCCTGATCTTACAGTCATAATGATGTATTATAATCTAACTGTTGTGTTGAAGTACACACAGAGTATGTTGTGTAAAATGTCCAGTCACTCACACAGGGCCATATTGGATCCACCAGGCCTGGTTCTATGGTTTTAGTGCTACAGGTCAAAGTTCTGGAGTAGCAATTTCATATATGGAAGTCATGAATTTTTAAATATACGGAAATGCTACTCCAGAACTTTGACCTGTAGCACTAAGACCATGGAACCAGGGCTGGATGAATCTTTGAAACCATGGAACGGGGCTGGATGAATCCAATATGGCTGCGACCCGCTATCGCTTTCAGGAGTAACGTTACATTTGATCTTTTTGTTTACATCTAAAGAAGAACCAAATTGCTATGAAGTTTGCAAGTTCAAATGAGTTCATATTCTTTTTAAATTATGTAAACATTGTGATAAAATATATTTTTAACATTAAATTACAACAGTTGCAACTCATGGGGAGTTCAGAACAGATACGTTTTCAATGGAATAAACTGGGTTACTTTTCAAAATTGTGACATTTTATTATCATGATAGTGATTTTAGATGAGCAGGTGATTTACGCTTAACCCTTTACCCAACAGAACGGCCCTGTGCCAATGCATTCTCTTATATATGCGAGTCGACCATAGGTCGCCTCGCATATATAAGAGAATGCATTGGCTTAACACATTAAAAATTATAAAATTGTTAAAGAATGTAAGAAAAAATGGTAAAAAGTGTTAAAAAAAGATTTTGTTTAGGCCAATGCATTCTCTTATATATGCGAGGCGACCTATGGTCGACTCGCATATATAAGAGAATGCATTGGCACAGGGCTTACTGTAACTATCACAATGTGGTCAAGGAGCCGGTTCCAATGATATCCATATTTGTATGGTTCTATTGAGACAGACCGGAGATATTTTAGGCTGTTGAAGCTTTATTTGGCCGGTTTTGGCCGGTTTGTTGGGTAAAGGGTTAAAGTCCGCTAATACCCCTATAGAAGGTTAAGACAACCGTACTTCGACGTAAACCAGTATTATCGCTACCGATTTCACTAGCTAGAATAAAAAAGTGAAAAACTTTGCACAATTTTCAAATATATGACTCCATATTCATTATAGTTGCTGAAAATAACTTCAAACAATTGAGTACTCAGACAAAACATATGTGAGATGACAAAAATGAATAAACAATGTGAACAAAAATAGTTTTAATTGGTGATTGAAACTGAAGCACGATCAACACACAAACTTACTGTGAGGCGTGGTCAGCTCTCGAGCCTGCTCTTTAATGATAAAATTATTTCATGCTGAGTGACATTTTGAAGGCGTAAATAATAAGATAATCATGCACTGGTCACATAATTTGTTCAATAAATTATTTCATTACTATCTTAAATAGGGATTGCAGATCCAACAAGAATTAAAATGAGTTCACAAAGAAATGGTTAGCCGCATGCAAAACATGGTATGTACATGTATTTAATAATATTTATGACTTATAGAAAACTTTAAAGTGATGTGAAACACCTCACGAGTAGGTGTTCAGAACAGAATAACAAATGGTCATGCTAAAACTGGTTATTTTCATAAACTTGATACCCAAAATACGCAGAAAACAAGGTCATTGTTATAAATAATTACATACAGATGATACAGCGACTATTGTTGATGGAATAATTGCCGTATGTTTGTCAACCAATGATTTATCCCAAATAAAGTAGTAAATATTTACATTTGTGGCTTGTTTTTTTAATGTTGAATGCTCTGAAATGGTAGAGTTGATGTGGTTCAAATTTTTACAATCTTTAGGTGAATGCTACATTATTCCAGTGGATTTAGTGTCTGGATACTAACTTTTCACTGGAATAAGTTCACACTACCAGTATGTCTTTAATGTTCAGCTTCATAAAATAAACAAGTGGTTACACCAAAAGGTGTTGTACATACCCCCATGTACCAATTAGACAAATTGTCAATTAATAGAGAAGGATAACTAGAATGGAAAATGAAAACTATGACATTTGGCACTCTTTTGAAAGTTCTCCTTGTTGGTTCTCTTATTCAGTTATATAAGTATAAAATGGAATGATCTATTCTGCAGTTGCAGGGATGTTCATATCATATAAGCTAAAGCAGATAACAAGAGAAACCTCTTTGGATTAATTTTATCTTATTTTTTTATAAATAATAATAGGAACATCCCAACAAATGAATCAATGGGAATTAAGAAACTGCCTGTCTACAAGTATAGAGTTATCAAAGGGTTAGACACTGCTACCATAACATGCTTAATATTTCCAATCACTGATGAGTTACGATGGAAAAACACCTTTCTAATACACTATTCTGAATCAAACAAAGTAAATTCTTCAGGCAGAAGGATTTTGAAAATACAAACTACTAACTTGGCTCCTGCTTTGTTGGCAACATACGTTGCGACGAAGTCAATCATTTCTTTGTTGAGGTCTGCGATTCTGTTTGTCAAATCAGCGGCGTTTGCCAGTGATTCTTCGACTTGCTCACTGACTTCTTCAAGATCAATGTCAGGAGTCTGACGAGCAGTAGCATCATCATCATCATCCGTCCGTGAATTCTCCATGAAAAACTGAAAAGGAATGATGAAAATTTCATTTGTCCTTTGTGAAGCAATTTAGAGCAAACTTATTTATTCTAAGACCATTCTGTTCTCTCCCATTTACTTTATATATTAACTTAGAGAGACATCAGTTCAATAGTTTTGCAAGAATAACAAGAGTCTGCACCTCAGGAGCAGGCATACCCCAACAATAACTAAGTAATAAATGGGTGGGACCGAACCCAAATTAAAAACAAACAAAGATGGATAATTCTAGAATGGAAAATTCAAACATCATTGGGCACTCTTTTGAAAGCACTCCCGATGGCAAATCTCCATACTAAATTTGATTGAGATCCATTGAACCAAGGAAGAAATATCTGCATGGACAGACGAATAAAACCAAGATTTTTATGAACAAAGACGGATAGCTCCAGAATGGAAAAACATGAACGTCCTTGCCCTTCTTTGACAGTGATCACAATGGCGAAACTCCATACCACATTTAATTCATATCCTTTAAACCATGCCTGAGATATATGCCCAGACAGACATAAAACCACTCTTTCCAGATGAACAAAAAAACATTAACCCTTTACCCAACAGAAGGGCCCTGTGCCAATGCATTCTCTAATATATGCGAGTCGACCATAGGTCGCCTCGCATATATAAGAGAATGCATTGGCTTAACACATTAAAAATTATAAAATTGTTAAAGAATGTAAGAAAAAATGGTAAAAAGTGTTAAAAAAAGATTTTTTTTAGGCCAATGCATTCTCTTATATATGCGAGGCGACCTATGGTCGACTCGCATATATAAGAGAATGCATTGGCACAGGGCATAACTGTAACTATCACAATGTGGTCAAGGAGCCGGTTCCAATGATATCCATATTTGTATGGTTCTATTGAGACAGACCGAAGATATTTTAGGCTGTTGAAGCTTTATTTGGCCGGTTTTGGCCGGTTTGTTGGGTAAAGGGTTAACTCTTGTACGAAAAATATGAACAAAGTCATTTGCCCCTCTTTTGAAAGCAGTCATGTTGGTGAACCTTGATACCAAATTTCATTCAAATCAGATAAATAATTGCTGAGATATATGCTTGAGTGGACAAAGTCCATCATTATATCCTTCATTTTTCTTTGAAAAGTGGGGGTATAATACATTTAAACATTATTTTATATTAATAAGCCTATGCTGTATTTTGAGTGGGATAAAGCCAATAGTGATGTAAACTATAAGTTTCTTTAAAAAAAAAACAATACTGTTGTAACTGAATGTAATGAAAACTGAACATATCTTTATTAACCATTTCATGACGGGAGCTGCAATTGTAAAGCATTAAAGATTCTGTGCCATGCATTCTCTTATATATGCGAGTCTACCACAGGGAGCCATGCATATATAAGAGAATGCACTGGCTTACAATGCCAAGGTAAATATTGTTAGGCCAATGCATTCTCTTATATATATCAGGCTCCCTATGGGCACAGGGTTATCACATATTGGCACAGGGTTATCAAAAAATATTCAGGAAGCTCCAGTCATGAAATGGGTTAACATTATAGCTGAAACTCTACAAACCCATCTAATTCATTCAGACACTGTCACAGATACAATAAAGACAATGTTTTTATTTTGTGGTCATTCTCAAATTGAGGTATGTTATTTTTAAAATTCCAGTCATGTTGTCAACAAAGATAATGTACTTAACGTTAAATGTAAGAATTTTTTTTTTCATATAACCTAGGCAGTGACATTTTTGGAAAAACATGGTTACCTACCTCATTAACTTGTTGGAGAAGGCGGAGTTTCTGAGAGCAGGTGTCCTCATATCCAACAATAAAAATTGTAACCTGTTGCTGGTACTGAAAGAGTGTAAAATAAGAATTATATCAGTATGCTAAGCAATAAACCCATCAGGATGCAACACTCCTTGCAATCGAGTACGAACAATGCGACCAATGAAAATTAAAGATGCATTATCCGAATTAACGCTCCTAAATTACTATTTCTTTGGCTTCGGGGGTAAAAAATATTTTAATCGAGTCGAGGAACCCACCCATCAAAGCTCAGAGTGATCAGATATCGATTTTTGAAGTTTGTTATTTCTCGAAATGTGCAATAATTTGTAGCCCAGAAAAACGTGGTCAAAGGACAGTCTCGGACAAAATTGCAGATGAAGATGGATAACTCTAAAATCAAGTGATAATACGGCCAAATTTTGTGATACTTAAATGATAATATGGCCACATTTTGATAAAAAATCACCTTTTGGAAAATTTGATACCATATTTGACAGTAGTTAGCATTATTTTGTTGCAATAAATCGATTCTGATAACTAAAGCATATTTTGAAGAAATGTTGTTGTATCTTGATGATATGGGGACTGTCTGATCGGATTGAGTACCTTTAATTGATAGTATTTAAAGAAAAACCCTTAAAGGGGTACTGTACTCAAATATTGTTGGTTTCTATATTATCTGCTTCATAGAATAAGATGACCAGATTTCATTGTCTACTGAGTACGAAGTAATGTTACAGATGGCAGGTAAGCCGGAAAACAAAAATAGAACACTCGTCATCAAGATATGTATCAAATGAAAGTTCATGCCCCGTTTCAACATAATTTATTACATGATGTGTGCCACATGTTGTCCAAACCACTATCCATCAATAAATTTGATTAAGTCTTATACATGGAAATCTTAACATAGATTATGGCTGGAGCCATAAAAATTAAATTCATATTAATTTGATTTCAAGATAACCTGTTAACCTGAATGTTTATAGAAGACATCTTCAACTCAAATTAATTATTTTTTCTATATATTATCGATATTAGCTTGTTGTTATTACAAGAATTTATTGAAATTGGTGTACAGTCTCACTTTAATGACTAGTACAGATGGCATAAATATACTTATTTTATGCTAAATCTTCAAGGAGATCTTGCCTGAACAGCACAGAAATGTAAATATTTATCAGTTTTTTTTCTGATACGTAGAAGCTGATAAGCTGTATAAAAGATCCCAAAAACAGTCTGATTCTGTACTGCATCTGCACTGACATTCACTTGACATGCTACAGGTATGTCTCGTATGAAAACTATTAACTAAGATACCAGTATGTTGGAAATTGTGCATAAGTTTTTTAAGAGTACCGCCTAAAGTGAGTGCTCAGTTCAGGTTTAATTTCATTGATTATAATAATGGGTTGCAAAAATAAAAAAGTAGTGAGAGATTGAAAAGCAATCTCCAGCAACAGTGGTAAAGTGAACAGGACAAAACATTAATAGCTTCAATTATGGGAACAAATTCTGACCAATTAGGTTAATTGATAAGTCAATACAGATATATAGCTGACTAAAGATTTCTTTAATTCTTTTGAACTCAAACAATGTGTAGATTACATCTCTAGAAAAGGGTCAGTTTGTGTAAATAAGGTACATCAGTAGCACTGACAGACATTTCTGGCTATATTAATTGCTGAGAAGAAATTGCAAATTTTACAGTATTGATGAAATACATGTAAATGTATGGCAGAGTAAAAAGAACCTTGAAGTTATCTTCAGTTCAGAACAAACCTAGTAATGTATCACTTTTATCCCCATTTGGTGAAAAGTATAGCTAAAGAGATAATGAATACAAAGATTTATATCAGTGTGGAACAGTTTACCCAGTGTTGTGGTTGATGCACATGATTTAGCAACTTTCAAGAATCTGATAGACATATATACGACAAATATTTATAATTCTGACATTTTATCAGTTTACAATGTGTATATATAAGCAATTGGAAATAAGTGTTGTTCCGATATTAAATCTGATTTGATTTGATTTGAATACATGTATTACTATACGCGCACTCTACTTGTCTCAGAAAATCTAATTGAGATTATAGAATTTATCGCCTCAAAGTGGAAGAAAAAAACATGTGGAAAATAAAGAGCGTTCCAGGTTAGTCCTTTGGTGGTACATGTATAGCAAATATAAAGACAACTTGAATAACTTATTTCTTTAACCCAAGTAACTATTTTCATAATGCATAGTCTATATATTTGTATTTTGTGTATTAAAACACATCTTTCGATCACTGAAACGTAACAATAGAGATAATAATATAAATGACCAGTTTTATTTAGCGATTAACCAATTACTTGCTCTAACATGTTTGGTACAATAATACCCCAGTCATTTGTACAAGCCAACCAATGAACCGGCTGCAGCCATTGCAGGCTCTGCTCTAGTTTGATCAGAACATATTCTGATACTCATCAGTATGACAAGCTGACTGGAACCCGTCTAACGCATGAGTGATGCGAAGCCGACACAGTGCGAGCAACCTTGCTCAAGGGCTACAACTTGGCGTGGGTTTTGAAACAGCGAGCAATCCGACAATTGCATGTCGCTCAAAGCGGCCAAGCGATGTGTGAAGACTCAATGACGGACGACACGCTGCGAATCCATATCGATGTGTTTACAGTGAATACAAGTCCGACACGCTAACCACTGGACCACAGAGCTCCACATGGAGATACATTTCTATCTCAAATTTAAAGACTAAAAATTATGGGTCGCCTTAGAAAGGTGTAACTCATTTTTCAAATCACCTTTTTCTTCTTAAACTGGTCTCGAAGCATCTCTTCTAATTCAGCCTGCAATCAAATAATAACAGACATAGAGATTATGATTATGATTTTTAAAAGTGAGTTCTATATGTGATGATATATATATTCATAAAATAGTATTGGTGTACAAATCAGGTAGAACAAGAGGTTGCACCGGCGGTGCTGGCATACCCCACAGTGGCAAATTTGAACCAACAAAGTATGGTTGAGATATCTGCTCGAACAGGAAAAAACATTTTCATGTAAACAGAGATAAATAACACTAGAAAAGAAAACATGAACAAAATGATTGAACATTCAATTGATTACCATCATATTAGTGAACATCCATACAAAATTTCATTGATATCCATCAACCGGTGGTGGAGGTACGGACAAAAAAACCAACACTTCCAAATAAACAAAGTAGAATAACACTAGAATGGAAAACCGGAAAAAATCAATTGAACACTCAATTGATTGCCCTCATAGCAGTTAACATCCATACCAAATTTCCTTGAGATTCGTAAACCGGTCGTGGAGATATCTGATTGGATGGAAAAAAAAACATTTCCAGATAAACAAAGATGAATAACTCTGTAATTGACAATCCGGAAAAAACAATTGAAAACACTCCGTTGAATGCCCTCATATTAGTGAACATCCTTACCCAATTTCATCCAGATCTGACAACCGGTGTTTAAGATATCTGCCCGGACGGATGGAAAAACGGATGGATAAATGTCCGGACGGATGGACGAGGTGAGGTCATCCAGTAAGATACTTCACATTGATCAAACACTGGAACTAAGTTGACACAGTGATTGTGGTGATACATTGATTTGAGATTGTTGCTCAGTAACTGTTTGGCAATTACACAAGTAAATATATGAAAATTTGTAATAACAATATATAAAATCTTTTGAACTCAGAAAAATCCAATTGCTGAAATATGTGTTAAACAAGTAAAGTGGTATGCCCACTTGCAATACTGTTTATTTTCATTTTGCCAAACTTGGCAACACATTGTGAACTCTGGTACTTAGATCTGATTTTCAAAAAATAAATATATATAAAGCAATGGCTTGCACAGTGAACAGTGACGCAACATTATTTTCAGTAGGGCTAGGTTGGTCAATGAAAGCTTTTAAATATAATATCGGTATCTGAAAATCAAAGATGTACATCCTTAATGCAACTGAATAAAATCAGAAATTGGTTAATAATACTCACAACGTCACTGAGGTATTCCAGATTTGACATGTTGTTAAACATCTCTTTACTCATTTCAAATGAGCCATATATCTATAAAGAGGAAGAATTTTCAAAATCTAATTTTAATCAAACTGAGGTGAAGAACTTATATTTACTACTCCAATAATGTTGGAACTTGGATGATACCTGCATGAACTATTATGTTGGAATGTCCAGTTGATGAATTTTATGATTCTATAAACTTTTGATCAGCCTCTATAGGAAGGTTGGAATTTCATAATGATATCTCTTAATTTAAATTCACAAAAATAGGAACACTATTATTATAGCTGTAATTACACATATCAAATGACAGCTATTAATATTGAAGGGACAATCATTTCAAACCTTCCATATGAAACAAAATTATGCAAAAATCAAATTTAATGTCATGACATGAACACCGACGGCATAGAGGTGATATGATAGAAGTTTTCAAAGTTTAATATGATCAATATAACTTTGGAAAGAGCAAGTTATTCAAAGATGCTCTATACAGGGGAACATGTGGACATACTATGAAACATTAGAAACACCAAGTGAATAAGGATGTTTGTAAAAAAAAAAATTCTCACAAAGAGTTATACATGTATCTGCCTGTCATAAGTTGCCTGAACATGTTGTCGAGGCCAATTCTCTGAAAGAATTCAAGGAACTTTTTGATAACGAGCATTTGGGGAATAAGATATCAATTTGATCGCTACAAAGAAACATTATATATAAACTAACATTTAGACTATTACTGCACAATAACTGCTGTAATATTATTTGCAAGGGGTAGAAGTCATTGTGACTTATTCCATAATATTTGATGATGATGATGATGAAACTATAGTCCAATCATTCCACGGACCATGATTGTTGACAATATCTTTGGCTGGAAATTAATTTCCAACTAAAACTGACTAAAAAGGACATTCAGGATGGTGATGGTTATAAAATAGATATTCATTTGCCAGAGACAATTAAGGTAGTTTAAATATAACTTAAACAAGACAGTCAATGACTGTGGGGTTGCTCACCTGACTGCAAAGACTGAAAACACTGGGACTCTGGAGACGACAAGTCAGAACTTGTCATAATCACTTTAAAAGAAGTACCGGTAGTTCTAAACAGTACATGTGGCTAGAGAGGCTTCTGCATGTAGATCGGTGAATATCTACCTTGAAATTACCAACTGTACACTACTGATCACCCTCCTTCCAGCTCATAACAAGTCCCCTCCCAACTGGGTTCCTAAATCCTTTTGCGCACCGCCTTCGGTTGGAATTTCACAACCGACACCTCAAACTTTCTCAATTGTTGGAAATTTGAAATCTCACAAGCACCTTTTTTAAAAACCATTTAGACATACATGTTTGAAGCCCAATTATCCATGGACCCTAAACACCATATGTGCAGATTAATCAGTCAGGTGGGTCCAAGGTAGATGTTTTAATGAGTTTGATATATCAATGATTTTATTAAGACAGAAAGGTGGTAAGACCCCATAGCCCCGTCATTTCTTGACAGGTTGGCCTCATTTTAACAAATCTGTATCTCAGTCACCAAAGGACCTTCCATACTATATGTAAGCTAAATAGTCCAACCTCTCTTGAGAAGTCATTTTAAGAATTACTATAGAGACAAAATAGTTATGTCCCTGGTCCCGCCCTTTTTGACCTGGTGACCCAATCTGAATAAATTCACCAAGTCACCAAAGAACCCTTCATACTAATTATCAGTAAAATAGACCTGATGGTTCTTGTGAAGGAAGCATATTAAGAATTATTATGAAGAGAAACAGTCCTTCGCTTGGCCCTTACCTGACCTGGTGATCCCATTTTAACAAATCTGAATTCCAGTCAAACAAGAACATTCCATGCTAAATAAGCCATCTAATTCTTGCAAACATGTTTTAAGAATTACAATGGAGAGTTATGTCCCTTACTCTGCCCT
This sequence comes from Siphonodentalium dalli, assembly GCA_032622095.1. Classification (NCBI taxonomy): domain Eukaryota; kingdom Metazoa; phylum Mollusca; class Scaphopoda; order Gadilida; family Siphonodentaliidae; genus Siphonodentalium; species Siphonodentalium dalli. The sequence continues at coordinate 95,912,326 of CP136064.1, forward strand.
TATTTGATTCTGTGATCCCATTTTCACAAATCTGAATTCCTGTCACCCAAGGTCATTTCATACCAAATATAAGCAAAAGACATGTAGGCCATTTGGTTCTTGCAAAGAAGACATATCATTAAGTACCAAAGGAGCCTCAATATTAAATGTGAGCTAAATAGACCTGGCGATTCTTTCAAATAAATCTTTTCAAGGGTTACTATAGAGGGAAAGTATACCCCTGGCCTTTCCCCTATTTGACCAGGTGATCCTATCTGAACACAAGATCTCCAACTGTTGGAAATTTTTCAAAACCTTACTAATAATACCAGTATATATCAAAATTATTATACATAGGAATCTATATACAAGTACCAAACATGAATTCATAGCATAGACAGGGTGGTGCGGGAGTTTCAAATCTCCTATCTCTGCCCTATTTGAACCAAATGTAAATCCCAATCTATGAGATTCATTGATCTCTGATAATTGTTCCTTGAAATCATAAATAACACACATCATTATCACAGATGAAAAGAAGTTAATAGCCTAGATAAAGATAATATAACACTTGCCTAGAATACAGCACATGGGAATTAATCTAATTTAAATTGAAATGAATGACACAAATAAACATTATCTGTGATTGTTTATCAACAGTTTTTTAATGTGTTTTTTTGGTTTTTGATTAAATTGAGCAAGGAGTTGAATCTAAAAAAACATTATTTTTTTTGTGTTAAGTCCCTGGCTCTGCCCACATATGACCCAGTGTCCTCATTTGAACAAATCTGAACCCCAGTCACCCAAGGACCCTTCATACCAAATATGAACCCATTCGACCCGATGGTACAAGAGAGGAAGTCGTTTTAAGAAATACTATGGAAGGAAAGAGTTATGGCCCTGTCTTCGCAACTATTTGACCAAGTGACCTCATTTGAACAAATCTGAATACCAGTCATCTAGGGAACATCCACACCAAATATGAACCCATTCGGTCTTATGGATTGGGAGAAGAAGATGTTTAAAGAATTGTTGACGGACGGACAGACGGATGTACCAACATTTGAGGTTTATGAGGCAAACTTTTTATGAGCTAGTTAATTTATTGAGTCGGTTCAATTTTATGAGTTTTAAAAAAAGTGCTAACATTTAGGGTTTATGAGCTCAACAATTCCAGACACTTGAGAGGTTAGTCTAAAAATAGAAAAGTCCATCGAATGTGTAAGAAATTTTAATACACTATTTCTAGCTTCCAATTAGCATGTAAACCACGGGAAGGTAGTGTTGAATACAAATCTCTCGAACTATTGTAACCTTGTAATACTCTAGAGCTATTCACTACCCTATAATCCATTCTTGTGTTAGAACTTCATTAAACTCATGGACAAGTTGATACCCCACAATCGATGGACTTTTCTATTTTTAGACTAACCTCTCAAGTGTCTGGACTTGGTGAGATCATAAACCCTAAATGTTAGCACTTTTAAAAAAAAACTTGTGTGTCCATAGCGTTGAACCTTCTGGATGTCTGTATATTATGAGTTTTTATTAGGTGAGTTTGTTTTAGAAGATTCATGAGCCCACATAGATCATTTTTTGGCATACTTCCTAACCTAGCTCTTATGGGCTCTTAATAATTATAAGCCCATATGCATAGACATACCAAAATTTAAGCCCATAAATGTCAATTTTCAGAGTGGACGGACGGATGGATGGACGGACGAGGAGTGATGACTATAGCCCCACCGGAGACTTCGTCTCAGGTGAGCTAAAAACCTCATAAATCATACCGTTTCCACTCTTGCCATAACTTTTTCCAGCTCTTCCTTAGTTTCATCTGTTTGCCTTTGTGCAAATGACCGTGCATTTTTGTCAATAACTGCCTGGGCTGGGGCATCTCCACGGTCAAGTATGGAGATGCTCCCAACGAAATTCGTGCGAACTTCAGACATCACTCTAGAAGCAGAAAAGAGAACTGAGACATTTAATTTAATATATAAAATACCAAACAATATTTACAACAAATACATGTACAATAATGCCCTAAACAATCGACTCCTTAACCACAGTAGAATTATGGGTAATTTTTCAGGATTTAGTCGGAAATATGGCTTGTTGCCATTCATTGGAAAGCTCTCAGCTCACATTCACAATTCGCGGAAGTCCCTCTAATTGGAAAAACAAACAACTTTAAAGAAGGAAAGTGGTGTATACTGGCTACTGTTAATACATATTCAACGAATAATAAATAATAATGGTTTTATTCACCAATTAATTATATTCGCGGAGGTCCCTTTGCGGAGATTGAATATTATACCACGATTAAAAAAAATTTGGAAGTCCCCATATTAGTGATGTACCGTAGCGATTATCGGTATCGGCTATCGGATTGGACCGATATATGTGGTATCGGCAAGATATCGGTATCGACAAAATTTAGTCTCCCGACCGACATCGTCAACCGATACATGTCGCGTCCTTTGTGAACGCTGTTACACCAATTCCGACTTTAATATTAAATAAATGACGGGAATTTCCAGAAAAAATAGCGACTATTTTACCCACGGATCAGCCCTCCATCACATACGGTGATATACCATGATTACAACATCAACAGGAGACTGCTGGTACACTCATGACCCAAATAAACATTTAAAAAGGTACCGTAGTTCCTTACGCTTAATAATTAAAGTTAAAACATAAACTGTATATAATTAAAATTACTTGCGAGTGCCGAGTAGCACATGTTGAAAGTGAATAACTGACACCCCTGGCATTAGCGTGAGAATGGAATCTTCCTATGACTGAATCAGACTAATGTACCGGTATCATTTAGTGATGTATTCATGGGGGTGTGGAATTAATTCCATGCCACGTGCGACAGTAAGTTGTAACATAAACTCACATTGTTATTATCTTCCCAAGGCGGGTACCGGGCGGCAAGGTCAAACGATTATTTGCATGCATTTGATGTCTTCGAGTAGGAATCACTAATATGCCACGTGTTGACAGATGACACAGTAAACTAAAAATCACAGTGTTTATAAATAGACGAGTCACACTTGACCAGTTTGCATTAAAGTCGCCGCAGTTGTGACTCGCTATTCCTCAATATATAGAAACATCACATGTTAACAACATTTAAGTGTGTGTGTTTAAAGTGCTTTTAATTCAAATTGGTTGACGTTCTGGTATAGTTCTCGTTATCCAATAAAGTATTTGGTTTGATTTGATTTGGTATACGATGACTGAAGATGGGGGAGGTGACTAACCAATCAGAGTGCTCTATGTGCGGGATTTGTATCTGCTGTCATGGACAGAGAAAATGTCAACATTTGCAAATGGATTATGGACTGATTCCGTAAGGCACAGTAACGGAATCAAACAAATATTGAGGAAATCTTTTGAATGCAACGAAATATTAAATCGTTTTGCCAGGGTTTTTGGGGAACGTAAATTAAACTTTTTTGCGACCAGGTTATCGGTTCTTTGCCGACAATACTTTGCAATTTATAAGACAAATTGATATGGAGTTTTGTTTATGTACAAGACTTATCGGTATCTGTATCGGATCGGCTGATAATTCTACTGAAAATATTGGCTATCGGCTTTTACCGATAACCCCCGTATCGTTACATCACTACCCCATATATACGTGCCCATGCATGCTCGGAGGTCCCATTATAATTTGTGAATAAGTTGAAGAATATTGATGTTATTCAGTCAATTAAATAATATTATTCATTAACTATATAACGTCTACATATACTCCAGGAGAATGCTGTGTGAGTGTCCCAATCGCGCAAATTAAATCGCGATTTCCCTCAACTCGCATTCACAATTCGCGGAGGTCCCTCTAAATTGGCGAAATACACAACTTAAATAAAGAAAGTGGTGTAAATTGGCTAGTTTATTTGCGGAGGTCCCCATATACGTGCACATGTCTGTATATGCATGCCCGAAGGACGCGGAGGTCCTCTTTAATTTGGGAATAAGATGGAAAATATTTACTATTGATGTTATTCAGCCAATTAAATAATGTTATTCACGAACTAGCACCTACATTATATACCGGGTACTCCAGGAGAACATTGTTGTGTGTTCCTTTCGCGCAAATTAAATCTCGATGTCCCTCAACTCACATTCACAATTCGCAGATGTCCCTCTAAATTGGCAAAATACACAACTTTAAATAAGGAAAGTGGTGTAACTTGGATAGTTTATACATATTCTTCAACGAATAATAAACAATAATGACTTAATTCATCAAATATATTCACGGAGGTCACGTTTGCGGAGATTGAAAGAGGCGATAAGAATTTGCGGAGGTCCCACGTATATATGGGGACCTTCGCAATTCTTGTCGCCATTTTCAAGTTGTGAGTTTTGCAAATTTAGAGGGACCTCCGCAAATTGTGCACAATGCGAGTTGAAGGACATCCGCGATTTAACTTGCGCGATCAGGACACTCACACATGCAGCATTCTCCTGGAGTACATGCAGGCATTATAGTTAATGAATAATATTATTTAATTGAATGAGAAACATCAATAGTCAATATTCTTTGAACATCGTATTCACAAATTTAATTTGCATGATCGCAGGTCACCCACACATGCAGCATTATCGTGGAGTACGTGTATAGGCGTTACTGCCGTTAGTTAATGTAATATTATTTGATGGACTGAATAACATCAATATTCACAAATTATAATGGAACCTCCGGGCATGCATATATGGGGACTAGCTTCCGCAATTTTTTTATCGTGATATAATATTCAATCTTCACAAAGGGATATAATTGATGAATAAAACCGTAATTATTTATTATTCATTGAATTTGTCTTAAATGTACCCAGTATACAGACCTGTACACGTACCACTTTCCTTCTCTAAAGTTCGTTTAGCCAATTTAGAAGGAACTCCGTGAATTATGAATGCGAGTTGTGGGACCTCCTCGATTTAATTTGCATGATCAGGACACCCTCACAGCAATCTCCAGGAGTGTAGGCCCTACTAGTATATATATAGGCTAATTAATGAATAATATTATTTGATTGACTTAATAATTTATTATTATGATGATCATGTCGTTATGTGTTTAAAATACGTATCAATTGACATATACACACCCATTCCCTCATTAAAATCAAAATATTTTGCCCATTTTAGTGGACATCTGCGAATTCGGTGACCTACTGCAAATCATCACACCGATTTAATTTTAAGTCTTAATTTAAGAACACATTCTCAGATTCTGTCACTAGTTTTACAAAATATGACACGGATCAACAGTGTGTGAAAATATGTATTTATCATACTAGTATTTGGGAGTTATTACTCCGACTCACGCGATACATCAACATTCTCTTGTCCAATAGCAACACCTATTTCTAAATCGGGTTTTGATCTAAACTACTAATTCAACACAACAACCGACACTGGCGACAGGTGTTTTGTTTCTGAAAATGGACAACACGACTCACAAGATATTTTATAAAAACATGAGGCATTGATGATTGACAGGTCAGGGAGAACCCAAAATCGATGTACTAAACCTCGATTTGTGTTAAAAACCTCGATCGAGGTTCTTCGAGACCATGTGACCACTGGTCAAAACATACACCCATGATATAAGGGGAAACACTCTAAACCAAATATGATACTAATGGAAGTAATGTAGTGTAAGTGATATAGGCTACGGGAGTGTTTCACAGTGTTTCATCTTACACCTAAATCCTAATGACTAATGACAGGTAATGTGACCTATGGCATGGGACTGGGAGTGGGAGGCCAAATTCACATTTAATAATTTTAATTGTGCTTGAGCGCAATCAAGAACAATTAATTATTAAATGTGAATTTGGCCTCCCATAGGTGTAAGATAAAATATTCCACACTATTATCAGCAGTGGTCACATGTTCTCGAAGAACCTCGATCGAGGTTGTTGTTGTTGTTGTTGTTGTAGTAACTTGTAGTAACTAGTTGTACATCGATTTTGGGTTCTCTCTGACCTGATTGAAGTTCCAGAGAAGTTGAGAACTAGTTATGGATCACACATAATTCGTATAATTTCACCTTAATTAGTTCATAATAACATCAACAATCATATTGTGATGTAATTATTCAGACGATAATTTGCGCTAATTAGAATAAAAACTTTTCTTCAAAGTTGGAAAAGTTTCAAATGAATTCGCTTTGGCCGCCATGTTGTTTGATGCTGCATCACGTGACTTGTTGCTATCTGACTTTTTGACGGTGCACCTAAAATATTGACCGGCGGGGTAAGATAAACATGCATGGTGGATTGGGGAATTGCATCTTTAAATATTGAGAACCACACATGCCATAACATATTTCCAGATCGATATTGACAATTGTTATGAAACAACCTTTGGAAATGTTTGGGGTCAGATGTCCGGCCGTGGGGCAATGTAGGCATGTAGACGTGTTTAGGCTCAACGGAAATATTGAGGAGTTTTAAAAAGAGGGTATCACCCCCCCCCTTTTCGGTACGCGGGATTCAGGGTGTTTTGAAGCCGTACGCGGGATTCATACCCCCGAATTAACTGGTATTCGGGTTCAAGCAAAACATCTTGGACGCAGGTTTTGATGGCGCAAAATAATATTTTGTGCTAGTTATATGTACGAATGAGTGGGTAGAATAGCTTCTTGGGCATATTCGACCACCATGCCATCATAAACAGAGACGTTGCGACAGGGGGGGTCTCACCCCCCCCCCCCAACTTTGGTCAAAATTTTCAACAGTTGGAAATTTCATACCTGCCAAAACATTAGTTGGAAATTTCACACCTATAATAGATCATAATAGGTTGAAATGTTCTTGTAGTTTGATTTTCAAACAATTTATTGGGGGGGGGGGAATTAATTGTTTTTGGACCAATATTTGCATATTTTCCTATTTTTTGTCAAAATTTTGGACTGAAATGGTCATCAGTTGGAAATTTCCAACCTCAGGAGGGTGACAGGTTGGAAATTTCCAACACTTGGAAATCTTGTGTTCTGATCCCTCCCCCGTGGCCAGTCAAAAAATGCTAGTTAATTTAAGAAAACAATATTCTCATACATTGGTTCAACATTGGCATTGGAATTGTCATCAGTTGTAAATTTTCCAACCTAAGTGGTGTGTCAGGTTTGAAATTTCCAAATCTAAGAATGCTTGACGCTAGTCTAGATGCTAGGATTTTGCGATTTTCTTGTTCAGATTAAAAAAAATTCCCACACCGGGCCGAACCATGGTCATTGTCTCTCCCCTGTGGCCAATACAAAAATGCTAATAATTTTAACAATATTTTACTACATTTGATCAAACTTGTGGTCATCAGTTGGAGAATTTTCCAACCTGAGGCGGAGTATGAGGTTTGAAATTTCCAACACTATAGGAAAGCTTTAGTTGAGGCCAGTCTGGATGCTAGGATTTGTGATTTTCTTGTTCAAATTTCCAAATTTTCTCACACCGGCCGAACAACGATGGTCAGCTCGGTGTGTCGTGGTCTCTTGCCCGTAGCCGTGTGCATTTGTATGGAGTTAGACCACTAGATGTTAGGATTTATGCAATGTTTCAGGTTAAAATATCTGAATGTTCTCATACCGGGAATATAGAACCATGGTTTATGAAGATATAGGATATTAGGCCTAAACACTGAGGTGGAAGGGGTGTGCAAATGGAATTATGCAAAACTTGTGATCGGTCTGATTCTGACTCAAGAGGGGGGGGGGTGCAGTTGGAAATTCCAAAGGTGGACACCCCCCAACGGAAACCCTCTAGCCACATCCCTGATCATAAAGTATAATTAATGGTATCATAACGGCCTCATAACGCGACCGGCATCATAATGTGTCTATGTAACTTCTGCTTGTATCTGTCTGATATTAAAACAGTCAATTTGTATGTCATTTATCGCATATTATTTCTTAACATGTAGGCCTATTCAGGTTCACCCCCCAAAATTAACTCGTATTCAGGATTCACCCCCCAAAATTAACTCGTATTCGGGATTCAGGGGGGAGGGGGGGGGGGGGGTGATCAATACCCTCTAAAAAGGTAGCCTACTCAAATTACTCAATCCGATCAGACGCTCCTAAATTACTATTTCTTTGGCTTCGGGGGAAAACAAATATTTGATTCGAGTCGAGGAACCCACCATAGTGTAGGTAGTTAGCGTTTTGATCAATACAAGTCGGATAAAAGCGCCATTTTTTAATATCTTGTTGGACAGCATCTCTAGTCTAGGAATTTTCTCAAGAACCAACTTTTTGACCGACGTAGAGCCGAAAATTTAAGATGGCGTCCAAGATGGCCGCCGGTTTGACGCTGGTACACTTAATAGCTTTGCTTCTCAATTTTATATGTTTAACATAACGAATTCCACCCTATTATCTAAGAATGGTGGTTATCGAATAATAACCCCCACTTTTAGTTGAAAAATGGCCACAATTATTCAAGATGGATGCCAAAATGGCGGCAAAAACATGGAAATGGTTTTTTTTTCCTTATTTTTGTTTAAATACTTTACAATTTTAGAGATAATATAAGAGAAGATATCAACAATGTGTTGACTATTCGATGGAATAACCTCTGTGAAAGAGTCATGCACACTAAAGGCGAAGTAGTGTAGTTTGTTCTGGTACAAATGTGAGGTAGAATATGTGCTATGTAAATGAGCAAAATTATTCTCCGACAGGTTTTCATTCTGTAAATGCTTAGAAACGAACCATGAATGGCTCTGATGTCTTCAATTCTATTTGCGACACTACTATATGGTTGGATAAATTGAATAAACATTTTAATATCGAGATATTTACAAATAACAATTTAGTAGTGGATTTACCACGAAATTAGGAAACACCAAATGACAAAACCCATAATCGTCAAACTCAATTTGGTTCTCAAAACAGGAACACATGGAAGGTATTCTGCAACACATCTTCATCATCCGGACTCGTATTCAAATTATAAATACTATGAAATTTGAAAATGCACTTTGTTTTTAAAAAACTGAATTGAACAATTCACTTCTTACAACCACACGGCTGCACAACTTCGTACATGGAAGTTTGCTTCTTGAACATTTTCACCTGAAACAAACCGATATGCAAACACATTTAGTCAACTCTGTGCACTCTCTAGCTGCGTCTAGGTTGTCATCCATACAGTAACAAAAGAACTGTCAATCAATTTCCATCCAAAGAAGTCAGGTGTTGGAAACTTTGCATCTACTGTGGGGCTTACAGTCCAGATACCAGTCTGATATATATAGCACGATATTCATTTGAAAGAGCATGTTCCTCGTTGGTGGTATTGAACATTTCATGTCTAGCTTCATTAACTGAGGTCAGGTTCACAGATTTGTCATAAACAATCTCAACGAAATGCTAAATACACTCAATAGTGGTGATGAAACATCAAGAACCACACAGGGATTCCTCGTAATTGGCATCAAGCATTCTGTGAGCTAAGCTTTACAAGCATCCCAAAATTGCGCTTACCCTTACCAAGGAAATGGGAAGTTGAGTCGCATCCTGATATCGGATGGAATATTGGAAGTACAGTTGAATTTTGTTTAGCCCATTGAATTGCACATATCAACTATGTTGTAGGTAACATGGGATTTAGACTTCTCGAAAGACAAACAGTTTCAAATGTTTGCATTGAAGAAGCATAGCATGCAGATGTCCCAACATGATCACGATAATATATGTGTCAACAGTGTGAACAATAATCGATGAATTATCGGTTTGTAGCATATGAAATATATGTTCTTCTCACACCAAAACCAGCGATTCCCCCATCTATAAAAGGAGGGGCGGTAATAAATGTGACTTCCTAAGCTGCATGAAGGTCCCATCCGATTCAAACTGCATAGAAACTGCAGAGCCAAATCCAAAGGTCGAGTGTAAGGTGTTCGACGGAGGTGCTCTGATACATTTACTGACACCTGAAGTCGGGCTTACCTTCTCAATGTATATCAGCACAAAGTTTATTCCATATGTTATGATGCAGCTCGCAGATTGTAGAAGTATTGACTTGGTTTTGGACAGGTAAATATAGGGTAGTATCGAAACAGGAACGTGAGAGAAACGTGGTTGTGGCATTCGAGGTAAGGTTGGGGCTTACTTCAAAAAATCAACCGAATTGGAATGACTTTCTCAGAAACACCACAACAGGCAAGAATTGTTTGCATTGGTCAATGAATGTCTCTTTAAATTGGAAACCCTAACAGGGAAAACCATCTTCGTAACGGAGGATGGTGATACCGTCCAAATGTGTAACCTATACTCTTTGGATATACGTATGAAGAAGCTGACAGTAGATTAGTCGGACATATATCTCATATGCTACACACTCATTATTCATCGATTATTGTTCGTACTGTTGACAAGGATATTATCGTGATTCTGTTGTGACATCTGCATGTTATGCTACTCCAATGCAAAGATTTGAAACTGTGTCTCTCGGCAAGTCTAAATCCCATGTTATCCGCAACATAGTTGATATGTACAATTCAATTGGGCTCAGAAAAAAATTCAACTTTGCTTCCAATATTACATAATTTCCATGCGATATCAGGATGCGACTCAACTTCCTTTTTCTTTGGTAAGGGCAAGCGCACATTTTGGGATGATTGAAAAGCTTACCCATGGCTAACAGAATGCTTGATGTCAATTACGAGGAGTCCTTTTGTGGTACTTAATGTTCCATCACCACTATTTGTGTGTATTTAGCATTTCGTCGTGATTGTTTATGACAAATCTGCGAACATGACCTCAGTTAATGAAGATAGACATGAAATGTTCAGCAAAGGCCGTGCACACGAACAGTTACCACCAAAGAAATCGTGCTACTAGTATATATCAGGTTGGTATATGGACTGTAAGCCCCATAATAGATGCAAAGTGTCCAGCATCTGACTCACTGGGGGGAAACTATTTCACAAGAATCGATTCTATCGCCTTTCTGGTTCTGTCTCTATCGAACTAAGTCCCGACTCTTTCGCGTTTTAAAACAAATATTTTCAAAGTTTTGACCGCCATTTATACACTAAATGTCAAAACAGAACAATTTTCTAAACAAATATCCGTAGATTAGGTCTTTGCTCGTGCTTATTGATGATAATAATGCGAAATCAGCAATTTTGTGCACACTTAGAGGCATAATGCATTTTTGTGCATTTCCTATTTAAATTAAGCAGCAATTTGATAAGTTTATCGGCCTTGACACTTTTAGTTGGGCTGGAACATATATCTCTGTATGATCGAACACTATAATAACCACATTTTCTATCATAAAACCTGACAAGTTCCAGCCCAAATTGAATGTGATAAAATCTGAGCATCAAACTGCTGCTTAATTCTCGTGGGAAATACACTCAAATGCACGTCTCTAAATGTGCACAACAAGCATCCGATTTTGCACATACAAAGACCGAATCTGTCGATTGTTATTGGAGAATACTTTCTGTATTGACAGTCAGTGTATAAACAACCTATCAAAACCTATCGAATATTTTTTTAACAAACCGCGAAAGAGTCGGAACTTAATTTGATGGAGACGGAACCGGAAGGGTGATATAATTGATTCTGGTGAAACAGTCCCCCCCCCCCCCCCCAATGTGACTCCTTCTGGTGGATATAATGATTATTTTGTTCCTGTATGGATGACAACCACAGAAGTGGCGAGAGTGTGCACCGAATTGAATAACTGTGTTTGCAAATCGGTTTGTTCCAGGTGCAAATGTTCAAAAAGCAAACTTCCATGTACGTAGTTGTGCAGATGTGGTTGTGAGTAGTGAATTGTCAATTCAATTTATTAAAACAAAGTGTATTTTAATATTTGCTGATCCCGTCTTCCCACAACATGGCCCCATGGAGTATATCCCAGCAACAATAGAACATACAAAATCATACATATATATGCAATACATTGCACTAATGTATATACTGTTGAATATGTGCTATTCGCATGATTGCTTCATGTTCTGTTGCGGGAATAATTGAGGACACTATATGATACAAGGAAATAATATTATTTCTTATTCCGAACTCAAATATACTTTCGAGTATATGCTTCAATCATTTTGTGTATAATTTGACATAAAACACTGAATTTAAGTATTGGTAATTTGAATACGAGGCCTGATGATGAAGATATGTTGCAGAATACCTTCCATATGTTCTTGTTTTTTGAGAACCAAATTGAGTTTGAAGAATATGGGGTCTGTCGTTTAGTGTTTCCTAAATTCGTGGTAAATCCACTACTAAATTGATTTTTTATTCGTAAACATCTCGACATACAAAGTTGTATTCAATTGATCCAACCATATAGTAGTGTCGCAAATAGAATTGTTGACATTAGTGTCATTCACGGTTGGTTATTAAGCATTTACAGAATTAAACACAGTCTGAGAATAATTTCATTCATTTTATATAGCACATATTCTATCTCACATTACTACCAGAACGAACAATACTACTTCGCCTTTAATGTGCATGACTTTTCCACAGAAGTTATCACATCAAATAATGAACACATAGTTGATTTCTTCTCTTATATTATCTCGAAAATTGTAAAGTATTTAATAACAAAATAATGAAAAAACCCAATTTCTCATGTTTTGGCCGCCATTTTGGCATCCATCTTGAATAATTGTGGCCATTTTTCAACTAAGAGTCAAGGTTGTTATTCTATAAACACCATTATTATACAATGTGGGGAAATTCATCATGTTTACCATATCAAATCGAGAAGCAGATCTATTAGGTGTGCCACCGTCAAACTGGTGGCCATCTTGGACGCCATCTTGAATTTTCGGCTCTACGTCGGTCAAAAAGTTGGTTCTTGAGAAAATTCCTAGACTAGAGATGCTGTCCTACAAGATACTAAAAAATGGCGCTTTTATCCGACTTGTATCGATCCGAGCATTTTTTGTCGCTAACTGCCTACACTACCATCAAAGGTCAGGTCAATGTTATTTCTATTGTTTGTGGAACAGAAGCGCGTGGTCAAACGGACGAAGGTGGATAACTCTAAAATCAAGTGGTAATAATAACCACTTGATTTTAGAGTTATCCATCTTCGTCCGGATTGAGTACCTTAAAATAAAATAATTTCAATGTCCTTTTTCAGCCATCGAAGAAAAGGGTCTTATTCCATGTCATCTCATATATATTTTGATACAATCTGTTTGTTTGTCTGTCTGTCTGTCTGTATGTCTGTCATTAATACAAATCTACGATTCTCGACCGATCGGGACGAAACTTGGTACGTGAGTGTAGTTTGACCAAGCGGTCGTCGTTGTCGTATTGGCGAGCCCGTGCGGCTCCCGCTTCGCGCATGCGCAGACGACATCTCGGAAACGGGTAGAGCTATCGACTTGAAATTTGCTATGTAAATGTATCTTGCCCCGGATGCGAATTTTATCGGGTCGCCGAGCCCGTGCGGCGCCCACTTCGCGCATGCGCAGACGAGATCTCGGAAACGGGTGGATCTATCGACTTGAAATTTGGTATGTGAATGTATCTTGCCCCGGATACGAATTTTATCGGGTCGGTGAGCCCGTGCGACGCCAGCTTCGCGCATGCGCAGACGAGATCTCGGAAACGGGTGGAGCTATCGACTTGAAATTTGGTATGTGAATGTATCTTGCCCCGGATACGAATTTTATCGGGTAGCCGAGCCCGTGCGACGCAGCTTCGCGCATGCGCAGACCAGATCTCGGAAACGGGTAGAGCTATCGACTTGAAATTTGGTTTTTGAATAGCCCGGATGAATAGCCCGGACAACGTCGGACTCATCGGCTAGTCTCATATATATTTTGAAGACCTCTGTCTGTATGTTTGTTTGTCTGTCTGTCTGTCTGTCTGTCATTAATACAAATCTACGATTCTCGACCGATCGGGACGAATCTTGGTACGTGAGTGTAGTTTGACCAGGCGGTGAACGTTGTCGTATTGGCGAGCCCGTGCGACGCCAGCTTCGCGCATGCGCAGACGAGATCTCGGAAACGGGTGGAGCTATCGACTTGAAATTTGGTATGTGAATGTATCTTGCCCCGGATACGAATTTTATCGGGTCGCCGAGCCCGCGCGACACCAGCTTCGCGCATGCGCAGACGAGATCTCTGAAACGGGTGGAGCTATCGACTTGAAATGCATGCGAAGACCAGATCTCGGAAACGGGTGGAGCTATCGAAATTTGGTTTTTGAATAGCCCGGACAACGTCGGGCTCATCGGCTAGTCTCATATATATTTTGAAGACCTCTGTCTGTTTGTTTGTCTGTCTGTCTGTCTGTATGTTTGTCATTAATACAAATCTACGATTCTCGACCGATCGGGACGAAACTTGGTACGTGTGTGTAGTTTGACCAGGCGGTGGACGTTGTCGTATTGGCGAGCCCGTGCGACGCATGCGCAGACGAGATCTCGGAAACGGGTGGAGCTATCGACTTGAAATTTGGTATGTGAATGTATCTTGCCCCGGATACGAATTTTATCGGGTCGCCGAGCCCGTGCGACGCCAGCTTCGCGCATGCGCAGACCAGATCTCGGAAACGGGTGAAGCTAACGACTTGAAATTTGGTTTTTGAATAGCCCGGATGAATAGCCCGGACAACGTCGGGCTCATCGGCTAGTATTATATATATACCGTATAATTTATGAGTGAATAAAATAGCTAGGCCTAAGTTTTTATCAAATTTGGTTCTGTTTTATTACTCAAACATCCTGATGACAAACTGTGTATGACATCCCATTCACGATTTATATATAAGTGCATGCTCAACGCGCAACGTTATTCTAACGTTATATAATAGGCCTATATTTCCGTTCCCAACGTTTGTTTAACGTTGCATGGTTAATTTTCACAACATTAATTTGTTACGATCCCGCAACATTAGTTTCCCAGCGTTGTTTTTTTTTTCTAACGATGTTTTCAGGACACGTGTATCGTAAGGCTAGCTAGGGTAATGTGGGGCATAATGAGACACATAAGCACATTAGACCGCACCATGCCACTAAAACGACGGAAGGGAACAAATTATTAAACTAAAAGTTAGATAAATATTTCTAGTATGTATGCCTACTCACACTTGCCTGGTAAGCACCAATGTCTGAACACCATTACTCCCCGTCGACCTACCCAATCAGTCGCATTATGCCCCATACACGGGGTACAATGAGACACATTTGACACTACAACATCAGCATGTATATATACCGAATTTAATAAATGCAAGACGGTGTGCAGTTTCTTTTCTTTTGTGGATTGAAATTATGTATAGGGGAGACCCGGGCAAAGCGGGTCGCCCGGGCAAAGCCGATCACCTTTATTATTTCAGTACTATCAAATTATTCCTTGTCTATTCGTATTTTAGAATAAAGTAATTTCGTGTTGGGTTAGTTTTTATACATTTCCACAGAGAACAAGGTATAGTAAAATTTTGTAGCCCAGTAGAAAATTTTCGTCGAAATTTTACGATTTTACCAAATTTATAATTATTGTGCGTTTGCGCATATCTATTGCGCAGGTCGATGATCACATACCCATCTACCCGAATAAATGTTGTCGGTGTCTTAGGCAATACATGTGTGGAATAAGACAATATGTCAATTTGCTATATTCGATAGGACACCCGCGTAATGCCCCGGACTGTAAAAAGATGTGCTGTGGGCAAAGCGGATCGGACAAAGCGGATCATTCATAATGTGACTAACTTCCGGTCACATGCGTAGATTAAGTGAATTTGGACAATTTTATTAAGATGGGTCGACAAAACTCGTGCCTTGTCGGAGCATGTCCATAATTGAAAAATTTGAACGTTTGAAAAAACGCGATTTTAATTATTTGCAATAAATATGTATAATTGTCATAAATAAAACTGAAAAGTATACGATTAGTTGAGTAGCAATGCATTTTCAGAAGGATTCGTTTGCTGATCCGCTTTGCCCGATGTGGTGATCCGATTTGCCCGACGGCCGGGCAAAGCGGATCAAAATTAAAAATCACCATAGCAACCAAACCAATAGATGCATCTGAATGCATCCTACGTCAAATGTTATGCCATCATGGTTAGAAACTGACAGTGCTAATTATTATTTCTGATTGCCGGTTGCATTGTGTACAAGAAAACCTTACGTGATCCGCATTGCCCGGGTCTCCCCTAAGCGTTATTTAAAGTCATAGCAGCATACCAATGAGACATTTTATTGATTTATATGGCGGGTAAAAATAGCACCATAAAGTTTTGATTTCAGGAAAATGGCCGGGGTAGGGTTAACAATAATTATTTATCTATATCATGTTTTAATGTTTGGGAATGATCGAATATGTTTTTTTATTTCTTTTCTTTAGAACTAAGGTTACGATAAGATTTATTTTTCCAGGTTTGATTTGCGATATGCCTAATCATAATTGTTTTCTCTTACTGGTTGTACCCGAGTGTCGCATTATGCCCCACAACCAGACAACCTGTCTCCCCCCCCCCCCCCCCCCCCCCCCCATGAGTGAATGTGAATAACCGGTGTACATTGAACTGATAAACTTACTATATAACTCGTCTTACTTTACCAAAATACGCATGTAGCTTTGGTGGTAGTGGTAAGATGTTCTCGTTTTTACATGTACAAGACCTACCGAAAGTTATAAACCATTCAAAAATGGGGGCACCAAATGTGGGTAGGTACCCTACTCCGGCGTTTCGAATGTGAGATTAAACAGTCATAATGATGTCGGTCCAATTGCAATGGGATGTCCACTTCTATGATTGGTCTTACTAAAAATAACAAATATGCGATTCAACTTCAGTCACGGAAAAATCATATGGCCTGATAACGACCGTCTGTCGCATTATGCCCCGCGTCGCATTGTGCCCCACATTACGCTATACATGTCGATCGATGATGGGCTTGTCCAATATATAGGCCCCTATGGGCTAATATATAACATTAAAACCATAGGCATGTATACACATCATAATAATTCATAACTAAACTGTTTATGAGGTTGCTCCAATTGATGTTGGAAATATAGCGTTTCATTTTTGTACATTCTTTTAACGTTTGGAATTTAACGTTGTTTTAATATTGGGAATCTAAACGTTATTTCAAAGTTGCAAACATAATAATATTTTAACGTAAGAAATGTAATGTTTTTTAACGTTAGAAATCTAACTTTTTTTAACATTGGAATTCTAACGTTAAAATTTATTCAATGTTGGATCAGGACTACGTTTTTGGTCCAACGTGCAGCACGTACAGGCTATATGTATGATTACAGGCCGATTTAATGCTCAAAATCTAACTAAGAACCACAACCCCCTTTATCCACATCCCTGAATCCCACCGTACGTCCCTGTATCTCACCACATTCCCGGCCCATATCTATGTCCCTGGATCCCACCACAACCCCATATAGCCACGCCCCTTATTCTAACCGCATGCACACCAAGGTCACGTCATGCACTGGACCCCCCACCCACCACTCCATGGTCACGCCCCTCCGAGTAAGCATATCCCCACCACAAATCATACATGCACATGGTCACTTCTCTGGATCTTATACCACACCTCATGGCTATGCCATTGGACCCCACCACCCTAGCTATGGCCATGTCCCTGGTTCCCACCACACCCATCATGGCCATTTCCCTGGATCCGCATCATGTGATCATGTGCAAGCCCATCGCCACGCCCCGATCCCACTACGTGCACCCCTATCTTCATGTCCCTCCCATGTGCACCACACCCACATGGCCACGTCCCTGGATCTGACCACACCATGGCCACTGGACCATATAATATAACGTGTTAGATTAACGTCTTCTTTCAACAAGCAAACCGAACGAATTCACAACATTAACAGAACATTTTTTAAAACTCAATTCCATCGTTTATATAAGATAATGGTTTAGTTCACGTTAAAATAATAAATTCTATCTGGGATACAACATAATCAGGGGTTGCTCTAAGGAGTTTTTCATTTCGCCATTCAATTTTAATGTAGAAATCGCAATTCCCAGTAAAACTAGGACAAGATACTCATCAGTTGACTAATTTTGAAAAATTTACACCAAATTAAATTTTTGGTGCATTTACACTAAAATGTTATAAAAAATGTTTATGTTCGCAAAAAATATCTTAAGAACAAATTATGAGATTATGTCTCATTTATAAAACAAAAACAGCGAGTTTTGGCGATTAAACCCCTCTATTAAAATCACCATTGCATCATTTTCATATATCTCACATCGGATCCAATCTGATGCGCAATATCATAACCTTCAAAATGTTGTATTACATGTAATCCTATATTACGTGCGGCAGCGATGTACTATCATTTTCTAAAGTTGGAACATATATAATTATAGAGCATGCGTTCATGAAAGTATACGATATACAGCGAATATAGAAACTTAAGACTCACCTCAGTCCAGAAAAACGAAAATCTGACATCTGCTTTCTGAAGATTAATAAACACTCGTGTTGCTGCAAATGCATGCACTTTATGTACTTTTTCAAACTACATTATATATATATATACCACTTTTTCTCTTAGATTTCCACGACGAAATATATATATATACATGTATGTGTGTGCATGGTATCGTGTACACACATGCACAGCGTGGACTTAGAACGATATCCGCCATGCAAAAGTGAAATAAAAAGAATGTACATTTATCGGAGAATAATATCGGCGTGGGGTAGTTTCCGTTCGCGTGCAAAAATAAATCAAAGTGCTAATAAGTTTATAATGTTAATTGCAGGAAACAGGCCAAAATCGATTGCACATCGATACTAGTCACAATTGTCCCGAGGGACGGACGGGTCAGTCCTGTTCCAGGAACACGGCGTATCGCGTGTATAGTTATATATGCCTAATTTCAATAGATTTACAAGGTGCCACAGCTATTGTATTAAACTCCAGCAGTGCTTTTGCTAACAGGGACCTTGACACACACACACACGACTTGGGTATAGTGTGTATAAAGTAGCAATCAGGAAAAGAAAATCTCTTGATATAAATCTTTAAATAAGATCGATGCGCCTATAACGGTACACACAAAGGTGTGAATTGCTTCTTATAATTTAATTATTCAAGTTTCAGTGGAACAATTGTCTCAGGTTTCAGCAGCGTATAAGATATATATACAGTGTTTGGGAGTAACACATGCAGCCGCACGAGTGGGAATGCCCCCCCCCCCCCCCAACAGCTATAGCTCCCTGTTTTGTACACGTCGGTGGAGGGGAACTTCCCAAGTCTTTTAGTGCCTGTGATTGCAACTGCTACCAATATCATGCAATCCAAATCACCACTATAGATCATGCCATGGATCTCTACTCTGGCTAACGCCCATATAGAGATCATAATCCACACGGTCATTACAAAATCTGGGAACTTTTTGAAGTTTTGACAGGGAACCTTGTAAAGTCTAAAAAATAACGCGGTGAATATATGTCTTAGTTTTTATCTGTTCCTTAATAATGTACTTCGCTGTATGTGAATGTCCAAACTCGAAATTGCATGTTTTTATCTGACCTTTGTGAGCCGATATCGCATTATACATTGAATTAATTACCCAGGAAAAATTCCATAGTTGCAAGCGACGCCAGCGAAATCGCTCATAAAGTCACTTAAAATCGCCGCTGTGACCAGCCGTGAGAACATACACATGAAACGTTCAAACCGACTTGACAGTGTTGCATGCAATATAAGTATACGTATACCCCTACACCCTGTGCCACACATCTGTGATGATGTGATCAGCCTTGCTGACATACACATGAAATAATCAAATATACCAGACAGTGTCCCATACAATATAAGTATGCACACCCTCACCCCATGTCGCCACATCTCTACATGGGACATATTGTGACATGTGAAAACATGCACATGAAATGTTCAACAGACATGGTCCCATTAAATATAAGTGTGTACACGCCAATCCCATGTTGCCATGTCCCTACATCTAACCAGTCGTAAGAACATGCACATGAAATTGTCAAACAGACCCGGCAGCGTCACAAACAATATTAGAAACGAGAGGCCGATCACGATCGGCAGATGTTTAACCCATACCTTGGCGATAGCGACTAGTCATAATTGATAATTTGTCAAAGATATGATCACAGGAATTAATCCATATATCAGTACCCAACTTGAAATCAAAAGCTCAAATAATTTGTCTTAAGGAAGGGTTAAAGTATTTGGGGTGGGGAGGAGTAGTTTTAAATCTCATAACTCTGTCCC
The DNA here is from genome assembly GCA_032622095.1 of Siphonodentalium dalli. NCBI lineage: Eukaryota > Metazoa > Mollusca > Scaphopoda > Gadilida > Siphonodentaliidae > Siphonodentalium > Siphonodentalium dalli. The sequence goes on from CP136064.1 coordinate 95,932,576, forward strand.
TATTCACCCAAGGACCTCTCACTGTGAGATCCAATGGTTTGGTGATTTCGGAGGACATGTTTAGGAGTTTAAGTTAACTCATTGGAAGCAAAAATGATAAATCCCTATCTTTAACACTTTTGACATGCCAGATATTCAAAATTTATTCACTTCTAAAGAGAAATTATAATTTGTTGACAAGCCAGACTGCTTAGAATGACATACATGTAGGGGATTCCATCTCATATTTAAATGGTACTTTAATTACCCCCCCTCCCTTTCCCCCATTCTCCCCAGTTATTTCTTTATCAAACATGGACAGATATAAGATCAGATCTGACCTGTGTATTAAATAAGATTAAGTGTTTCATAACAGGGGTGTATGCATGGTTTTCAAAAATATATGTAGTTTATACAATTCAAAAGTATTATCTATATAATGTTATACAGACATAATATGATGAGGATGCTTGCCCCTATGACCACTAAATCGTTCATATAAAAGAAAGTAAGTTAGCCCTCAATTAAATGGTTTCACACATTACAATGTTTTACAAGTAGCTTGGACACTAAAAGCCACAACCTTCAATGTTAATCTTCTAAGTGCTCTGTGGCCCCTAAAATTCAATCAACCATGAAAATATGAACAAATGGGAAAATAAGGTTCCTGGAAACACTAACATCTACCATATTGATTTTCAAAACAAGTCATCACTTACAATAGTCATTGTATATTTATCTGCCTGATTCCCATTGCATAGATAAATCATATTGGCCATCAGCTGTTATTTTAATTTCAAATTGAAAGCACATGTCTGAAGGGTTAATATATTTTTCAAAAATCAATTAATCAGTCAAAACCAAAATTTATATAAGTGAATAGTGTGCAAAGATACCCAACAGATATTAAGAGATATGAAGAAGAGTCCATGTACATTATAGCATGTGTCTATGGAAACCTTGGAAAGGGTTAATTATTTTTGAAGCAAATTAATGGAATTTAGAAGACACTAAGTCTTATATAGGTGAGTGGGGGCTCTTATCTCACCCTGTAATGCAATTTCAAGAATAGGATAAACAACAGTCTTATGCTGCCATAAATCAATTTGACAGTTAGAATAAACAAACAGCCAGCCACCAGTGTTGTTTATCTTGACCACCAGAGCTCTGTATAATATGTCATCACTCATTTCATAACAGATTTCACTTGGAATGACAACATCTATAAAATGTCCTCTCATATACTCTGGATGTTCACATGGTAATTTATTGATATCATTATATTACATGAAACTATTGCAAGAAAATCTTCATATTTTCAAAACAGGATATCACACCTAATTAATCGTATAAAACTAAAATAAATGAAAGTGTCAATATTTTTTATTATTAAACTTTGTTTTTTATTGTTATTAAAGTTCAAACAAAATTTAATATTTGTATCTGTTTGTATATGCTAAATTTAGCAAGGAGCTAAATCTAAAAAAAATCCATATTCGAACTCGATCTGTATTTTAGGCTGTGAAACTCACATACCAAATTTGGTTCCAATCAGATAAAAAATGTTTGAGTTATGGCAGAATGCGTGAATTCTAAGTTGAAAAAGGGCCATAACTCTAACAAAATCTGGGATCAAACCCAAATTCGAACTCGATCTGTATTTTGGGCTGAGAAACCCATATACAAAATTTGGTTTCGATCGGATAGAAAATGTTTGAGTTATCGCATTACTCGTAAAGTGTCTACGGACAGACAGACAGACAGACAGACGGACGAACGACGAGTGGTCAATCCGGGCAACGACACTATGTTTACCATACTATGGTATGGGTAAACATAAAAAGTACTTACGAGCACCACAACTGCCTGTGGCCGCGTCCCTACATGTGATGACCAGATATGAAAACATGCACACGAAATTTTCAAATAGACCCGATAATGTCATACAATATAAGTATAGTACGTACTTCCCCAAACCCCTGTCACTGCGTCCCTACTTGTGACCCGCCGTGAACACACACACATGGTATTGAGTTTAATGTTTTAATTCACATTTTTATAAACCTATTTCCTTTACTAAAGGTCAGTAATAATATTAACTATTCTACTTTTAATGAACCTATTTTCTTCTTCTCATCATAAACACGCCACTACAAAGTTTCCGTCCATGTACACAATATCGTATAAATATTTACTTCATTTCACGTCAAAAACTTAATTTATAATACTCATTAAGTGGTTACCAAGAACAAGTATAAAATTAGTAATTGCACATTACCCCTTTTATAAGAGATCTATATATATAGTTAACATGTATAGTATATACCGCGTACTTTAGTAGAACACGTTATTAATACATCATACATTGTATCATAATTTAAAAGTAAATCTTTGTAAAATAATTCATGGGCAATCTGATGCATGTTTACTCATATTGGTAAACCAAGAGACATGTGAAATCTGTTGACACAGTGAAATCCAACTTTCCCCAAGTTATAGTCACCCATTGGGCGAAACAAAGAAATACATTCCCCGCATTATTTTTTTACTTTATAAGGTTCCCTGTCAAAAAGTTCCAGGTTTTGTAATGGTGGAATGCATGATCTCTACAGGCGTTAGCCAGAGTAGAGATTCATGGCATGATCTAAATGACAACAAGATATTTAATTTTCCATGGTCTCCAGGGTTCATTAATGGCTCATATAATGTTCGGGCCATCAGTATTTCTCGTTCGAGAAATTTATGTAGTTATACATTTACATTTTATTATAGAATAATTTAATTATGGAACAAGAAAGAGCGTTACCTGCTCCTAATGTGGTAATAATAATAAAAGAGTATTTTTAGCGAAAGATGAGAATTTATAAATAACCATGACTGCCATTCAAGTCTGCCCATGCATATGAAGTCTGTCAACATCAAGCTTTTCGACCTATTTGCTCCTGAGAAAGTCACAAATTCTGATGACAGGTTTATGTTAGGCTTGAAAATTATATGCAAGAAATGGTTCATTTTGAATTAATTCATCATAGCCATACTCATTCAATGCTATATGGGGGGCTGTTAGCAAAATAAATCAATTACTTATATTGGAAATTATCACCAGGTTTTAACATTTCAGCGACAGGAGCTTCCTGAAATTTTGCGAAAACCCTGTGCCAATGCATTCTGTTATATATGCGAGTCTCCAATTGTCCTAACAGAATTTTCCTTGACCTTGTAAGCTAGTGCTATGGGAGACTCGTATATATAAGAGAATTCACTGGCACAGTGCAGCTCCCATTGTGAACGGGTCAAAGGCTCTCAATATGGTGGCAATGTGAATAGAAGTTATTGACATTTTTACAATCAAATAATAATAAACTTTTACGAATCATAACTGTATAGGCATATCACCTAATATTATATAACCTTCTCGAGATGTCCAAATTTTACTCATTAGGGTATTTACTAGAACATTAATAATCAGAGACGACCTGATTGCTGCCATATCGCATGCTGTTGCAATAATTTAATGAAGAAATACGCAGTGCAGTACAACTGTTCGTGATATTTTAAATGTGTTTTTCATTGCTGAAAGTGTACACATTAGCTTCTGTTACAGTAGATTGTTTATCAACATAAAGTTTTAATTTTTGCTGATCATCGATACTCTAGGTATGAAAGTTCTTCTTTCTGTTCTGTCTCATCTGTATCCATTGTTGTGGGGGGGGTTGTGTGAAATGTGTTGTGCCCTCAGCCAATCAGAGGAGAATGTGATGAAGGATAACACTAATTATAAACAAACAAAAAAATTCTTGCCAAAATCAAAACGTGCTGAATACTCAAGCAGTCTACAGTTCATTCTTGCCTGACAATCTACGGTGATTTCCGAGGTCCATTCACACACGAATGTCATTCTGGTAAGTATGACGTCATATATGTTTTGTGTATTTCTTAGACCATGGTCTCTTGTGATGTGCGACTTGCATTGGCTACCTGTCCGTTACTGAATTAAATTAAAAATAATGGTACTGACATTTCAAGCACTCGATAGAACAGTGCCTGCCTATATCCAGGAGTTGGTGAGTTTCATTCAACAAGGTCATTATGTGCAGAAACGGTCTGATGGGAAGAAGCTTCTCTCACTGCCGAAATCTGACCATCCTACCTTTGGGGACAGAGCCTTTTGTATCACTGAGCCAACTCCATGGAACAGTCTGCCGGATGAACTTAGGTTATTGTGTGACCTGATAGATTCCGGAAACTACTTAAAACACACCTGTTTAAAATTGCGTATGGACTCGCATGAATAATGTTTTGTTTATATGTAACATTTAATTGACCACCCATGTATATTATGAAGCGCCTATGAACAACATTTTTTTGAAATAGGCGCTCTACAAATGTGAATAATAAAAATATGATAATAATAATAAGTTGAAATGAAATCCAGTTTAAATGTGTATGTTGGTTTAATGTCTATTGGACTGCATCTAGCAACACTGCCAATGAACCAAGAGTAAAATCCAAGATGGCTGCCAGCGGCCATGTTTTATGACCAAACGACCCCAAAATTACTCGTTCCCATCCACATGTCAATATTAACATCCATGACAAATTTCATGATGATCAGACCAAGTAGGACCTGTAGCACATGCCAATAGATTGAATTTTGAAATCCAAGATGGCCACTGGTGGCCATGTTTTTTTCCGAATGACCCCAAAATGACTTGTTCCCATCAACAGCTATGACAAATTTTATAATGATCCGACCAAAGGTACGACCTGTAGCCCATGCTAAAGGAAATTGTTGACGAATCACACACGCACATACACACGGACGACGGCCACGAAGCCACGGTAATAGCTCAAACTTTACAAAGTAAAGTTGAGCTAAAAATGATGGGATATTCTCACATCTCCATTCATACTCTTCTTATAAAAAATAAACAGCAATGGCATGTAAAATGGTTGTTGTAAAATCAAGATCCAAGACATTATTACCTCTATTACATTTGTTCAAAGACCATTCAAGATCATCTTGCTGAACATTTCCACTGATCTGGTGATATATGATATCTTGAATAGAAACAATAACCTAGTTTCATTATATCCTTATAAAGCAAATTTAGAAATTATGTTTGTTTGTTTTTGTCATGCCAATTAAAGCCACATGAGTCACGAGTCCATTACGTACTTTGCGTTGAAATTGGATTACATGCAATAACACCAAGGTGTTCAGACGGATGTGATGTGTCCGTTGCGTTGTCTGCGTTAACGCACACAACAGAGAGATTCTATTTTCAATGCAACGTAAAGTGTAGCGCATACCTTATATGGCATGCGTCATGACGTTGCTTGTCAAACTCAATGCAGGGTTTATCTCCCTTGATGACTCGATTGTTTTCAATCAATGAAAGATGGTGGCTGTCTTTGAAGCGAAGGAAAATCGACTTGTATTCATGTCAATAAAGTGTTAGTTGTTGGGATTTTACAGGTTTATCATTATCATACAATTAATATATTACAGATATAGAGGGTCTCCACTTATGTTGGGATATAAGATTTAAGAAACGAGTTCGATAAATATGATTCACAACGAGTCGTAGATGGTTGTGAATCAAATTTATCAAACGAGTTTCATAAAATCTTATATCCCAACATAACGAGTTGAAAAAATCCTTAAAGGGGTACTGTACACCATTTTCAATAAATTCCAGGTGAAAACAACGATCTATTATCGATAATATATGGATAATTAAGTAATTTGAGTCGAAGATGTATTCTGTAAACATTGGCTGGATAGTGGATGGGGAAACGCGTGGCACACAGGATCATGTAAAAAATTATGTTGACATGGGGCGTAAACTCAAGCCACACACTGACTAGTGACTATCGAATGACTTAAATTAGTAAGTGGGACTAGTATGCATATAATATGACATTTATTTGATACATTTGCTTGAAAACTGTCCAAAAATTACCCGACAACGACAATTGTTTTTTTCGCATTCCGACTAATCTGCCATCTGTAATATTACTTCGTACTCAACAGACTATCAAATAATGGAAATCTGGTTACCTTATTCTACGACTCAGAGACTATAGAAAACCAACAACAATATTTGAGTACAGTATCCCTTTAAAAGAAGCTTAAAATGCACACATTTACATTGTTGGCGGAGACGCTTCACAACCGTATACGGCAGTATTGTGTGCCCGAGCTGCTGACGGAAATTATAGTCCCCCTTTGTATTTGTGTCCATCAGTGTAACGATGTATTAAACTTTAATGAACAAAGCAATCATTTTGCATTGTCTGGTGTTGTTGTCATGTGCAGCTTTACAAAATAGTATTAATCTGCCTGATTCAATGTAAAGTCATTTATGCCAAGTGATGCCAAGTTGGCGGGAAGCACGTGCTTATTCATCACTAGTGAGAGATAAAGAAATATGTAATGGCTTTTTTAATGATATAATAGGGGTTTCCTGGGATATAGATTCATTTGCAATATAGCAATTATTCCAATAGCGAACTAATTAGCTGCAATTATCAATCGGAAGATCTGCGTTATAACGCAATGCACGCGTCTGTGTGAACGGGTTTAACGCAGACAATGCAACGTACGGCCCAATGCAACCTACGCAATGGACTCATCTAAACACTCCTTACAAACTTTCAACAGGGCCCATCACACAAAACAAAATTTTTGTTGGCCTAAGCCCTAAGTATTCTTTAATGAAAACACCGACTAGATGAGTCACCCTAATACTATCTCTTATAACTCCCCCTTCTAGAATCATCACTCTCTGATGAAGAAGATCGCGAACGTTTTTTTGATTTCTTCTTTTTCACAGGCGACCTTGACCGCGATCTAATTTTGTCCTTGTTTTTATGTTTTTTCTTCTTTTTTGAACTTGAGCTCTGACTGTTTCTGTCAACAGAAACTTCTCGTGAACTTTTCTTACTCTTCTTTTTTTTCTTCTTCGATCTTTCTTCTGAGTCGCCTCGAGATTTCTTGGACTTATCCTTGCTCTTCTTTAAATCAACTGAATCATCACTGTCGTCACTAGTGTCATGATGTTTTTGTTTTGAACTATTTTTGGAATCAAGTTTAGTTTTACTGCCATCGCTTTTGTAACTGTCTCTCTGCTTACTGCGTTCATGCTCCACAGAACATTCTCTTTTAGAACTGTTATCCTTTCTCCTACTATCATCTTCTGAACTGTCTCTGTGCGAACGTTTCTCGGGTCCCTTTTTCTTTGGATATTCATCAGAACTATCTCTTCTACTAACTCGGGCCTTTTTCTTCTCCAAATAATCATCTGGACTTGTTTCCTGTCTCTTTCTACCTCTATAACTATCTTCATCAGATCTATCTCTGTTACCTTTAGTTCTTCTGTCCAATCGATCATTCTCCTCAGAACTTTGTCTTCGAGCTTCAGTCCATCTCCCGCCATCATTCCGAGAATCATTCTTCCTCCAATCATCTCTTTTTGGAGGCTGTTTATCACTGTTTCCAAAGCCTCGTGAACCGCGCTCATCAGAGCTATCTCTGTTATATCTCTTATTCCGTGAATCTCTATCAATCCTATCCCTATAACTTTTGTCACTCATCCCTCTATCAATTGACCATGGATCACTCCTGCCACTCGCTCCCCTCTCCAATGCTCTGGCGTCCTTTCTGTCAGGGCTTCTTTTCTTCTGTTTCTCCCGCCTCTCTTGAGAACTATCTCGTTCTTCACTGGAACTCCTGTCTTTGTTCTTCTGCTTCTTCTTTTTCTTCTTCTGAATCAAACATAAATCAACATATCTAGCCAGCAAATAGTGTGTCTATCATTTGCAGAATGAGGTCTCCAGAAGGTGAATTTAGTACGCTACCCCATATGGTGGGCTAGAATTAACAAAATCACCATCTGGGAACCTCATTCTGCTTAGGCCTCAACTGCTATGGGAGACCTAGGATCAGATTGAATTTCCCAGTTGAAGTTGGTGATTTTCAGCCATTAGTCACCTCGATTATGCATTTTATCTTCTGCAAATTAGGGGATATATAAACTTCCCGGAAGGGAAAAAGTAACTAAAACAATGTTAATTTGAGACTATAGATACTTCCCAGAAGATGAGGCTTAAGCAGAATGAGGTCCCCAGAGGGTGAAATTTGGTGATGCTAGCCTGCTGTGAGGAATAGCATCACTATATTCACTCTCTGGGGACCTCATTCTGCACATGACAGACACATTATTTGCAGACTTGCAACATATAGCCACTGACTCAAGTTTTCATGTTTGAATAAATTAAATTCATAAACCTTTTAATATATTCCATGTTTGCCGCTCCCATTAATGTTCCTAATTTCATTCGACAATTATTTCAAAACATAAATAAGTAATGTAAGGCAATATGGCATGATGACATTCTATAATCCTAAGTCTAATGAAAGTGTCAATGACAATGTAGCTCAACTTGGAAATGGGATCATGCCATATATTACAGTCCATAGATCGATAGGGAATTCGGAGAGTTTATATGCCCTAATAACTAGAGGTTACCCTGAAGATGCATAAACAGTTCAGGATTAATCGGATAAAAAGTTTGGCTGTAGGGAGTGCCAAAGGATGCAGTAATACTAATAGAAATAGTAAAATGCGAAATGGCTCCCATCTACAGATCACCCCGAAGATATATATGAAGTTTGGTGATGATCAGATGAGGGAGTTGGCCTCTTGTGTGCGCCGAAGGATTTAGTCATGTAAAGAGTAAACTCCAAGATGGCTGCAGGCAGCCATGTTTTTCATCGAAAATCGTTCAAACTGCTATCTGGAGGTGAACATGACTGTAAATTTTCAAAACAATTCTCCAATAAATACAGGCTGTAGGGTGCGGCGATGCATTCAAATTTGAAATGGCTGCTGACAGCCATATTTATTAACAAATTTTGAGAAAAAATTTTATGGCTCCCATCCAGAGCTGTTAAGTTTCATGGATTGTCCCAAGCCTCCTGGATTGCCATAGGGAAAACCTCCAAAATACGGAAGACCACCCATTTCTCCCGCATGTGGTCCAAGAAGTACTTCTGATTTTCTTCACTAAAATTGACAGGTGTAGATGCAATGATTGTGTCACGATGTGTGAAAATGCTGATTTAACATGGACACTTCACAAGTAACAGCAGTTGTGTGAAAATGACTGCCATGACTGCATGTATACAATGTGTATCACCTAGATCTCTTACCTTTGCATGGCCACAAATGAACAATTTCTCAAATGTTCAATGCATTGTATTATTTCATATAACAATATTTAACATGCATGTATCTCACAGCAGCTGTATAAAACTCTATTTTAATTACCTTTTTATGTAGGCATATTTATTTATAAAATAAAAACAAATACACATTAATTAAATTATATAATCTTCATCATAAAAAAAAGAAGATGAAAGCCAAATTAAAAATGTTTTTTGAACAAAGCATATTTGGTCATACCTCCCGCAAATCTCTTGGATGGCTATTTTCAAAACTTAACAGGTCTATACCCATCCACATGAAGTTTGGTGATGACTGGTCGGATGAGGGATGTGGTCTGTATGGTGTGGCAAATGATTTAGTCAGTAAAATCCAAGATGGCAGCTGGCAGCCATGTTTTTAATTGAAAATTGTTCAAATTCGATAGCTCTTATCAAGAGGTGATCCAAAACACGCACGATGGATTCAAATTTGATATCCAAGACGGCTGCTGGTGGCTATTTTTTTAAAACAAATTTTGGAAAAAATTGATGGCTCCCATTTAGAGGTAACCCCGAAGACCTCTGGAATTTGGCGATGATCGGATAGGATAGGATAGGATATTTTATTTCAATATACACATATTAATGAATAATACATTTGACAAATATTATATTGTATATTCGAGGGGGTGGCATAGTCAGACTAGACTGTCTTACTGCCATCCCCTTAAAGAAGAAAAGATGTTACGATAGGCGGTCAAGATTTCTTGTACAATGTACGGCTATATAATTATGTATCACACAATGGTTGCATTTAACTGGATTATATACATGGAGGGTATACGTCGGATGAGGCAGGTGGCCTGTAGGATATGCCAAATGATTTAGTCATACAAAGAGTAAAATCCAAGATGGCTACTGACGGCCATTGTTTTTCATTGAAAAACGGAAAAAGATCCATATGAAGTTTGGTGACAATCGGATGAGGGATGTAGTCTGTTGGATTTAGTCATGCAAAGGGTAAAATACATGATGATTGCCAGCGGCCATATTTTTCATCGAAAATCAGTCAAAATGTTCTCATATTTAGAGGTGATCCAAAAAATTCTCCAGTAATTGCGGTCTGCAGGGTGCGGCAATGGATTCAAATTTGAAATTCAAGATGGCTGCTGGCGGCCATGTTTTTTAGTAAATTTCTGAAAAAAATTGATGACCCCGAAGATCCATATGAAGTTTGGTGATGATCGGATGAGAGATGTGACCTGTAGGGTGTGCTAATGGAAATTGTTGATGGACGCCAACCCATGGTGATAGCTCAAACTGGACTCGGTCAAGTTGAACTAAAATGCCAAAACTATTTCAAAATTCATCATTCTGAACACTGCATTTTCTGGCGAGTAGCCCACATATTAAATGTGAGAGCAATTAGCTAACTGTCACCAAGTTCTAAGATGACAAAAGCCCAAAACTATAGGTGGACTAACCAATAAGCCTACTAGTACATACTAAATGTAATTTACATTAAAGATATGGGCAGCGTTGGCGGTGGGTATGCTGTTAAAATATTCACCTCTGTCAAAAACCGCCATAAACAGAAATAATAGTAAAATATAGACAGACCTTGTTCTTATACCAATCAGAAATATGGCATAATCAGTATGTTATTGTCAAACAAAAGCAAAAAAAACACGTTACAGAACCTGGCTTTTGTTTAGATCCAGATATGGTAAACATAAAGAGCGTTATTTGTTACTGTTTTCCTGATATGGAAATAATAAAGAGCGTTTATATCATTTGAGTGTGATTAACCAATATAATTGCACTGTGTTATGTAAACAGAAGCAAAACTTCTGTAATACCAGCAGGCTCTTGTTTACGTACACCATCGTACGTCTGGACGACAATATACTATTTACGCGCTGATTATGTTTGGCATATGAACAAAACTATATATATTTCATTATTCCTTCTGTTGATGGCGTTTTGAACAAATATGAATATTTCTGCAATTAACGCTGCCCGTGCCTTTAAATTATATATTACTGAAGATATCATTCAGAAAGCTATTTGAGACAGACAGATGCATGCCCCAACAAACAGAAGACAGATGTTAATCTATATAGTTTTACAGGGGGAGATAAGCCATGAATGGGGCTCAATTGAATTTTATATGTCTTTAATGAAGAAAGCCTACCTTTTTCTTGGAATTATTGCTGCTATCTGAATCAGAGTCTCTGTCATCTCTGTGCTTCTTCTTTCTCTTTTTCTTATTACTTTCCTGGTCTTTTGGAGCCTCATCAAACACCAAATCATACTTGTTACTTTGATGCTAAGGAAAGTTCATTATGTTGTGATATGTTAGTTGTACACTTATTCACTGCTTAACAGATGTTCTGTGTGTTGAGGTTGAAATCTTATGGTGGTAATAAACCAGAATACAACTCTGAGAGCTTCACTAGTGCAGCATTAACCCTTTCAGTGCCAAGTCCAATTTTTGTATCAACCAATATTTCCTTGATAATTTTTCAAATTTATTGATTATAATAAGAGCTCTAAGAGCTCTTTCCATCAATGTATCACATTATTATAATCAATAAATTTGAAAAATGATCAAGGAAATATGGGTTGATACAAAAATCGGACTTGGCACTGAAAGGGTTAAAGAACAGGTTCCAGTGCATTCTCTTATGCATGCAAGTCTCCACAGGGAGCCTCGCACATATAAGAGAATGCACTGTCTTACAAGATCAAGGTAAATATTGTTAGGCCAATGTATTCTCTTATATATGCGATGCTCCCTATGGAAGACTCGCATATATAAGAAAATGCATTGGCACAGGGTTTACGCAGAATTTCAGGAAACTTCAGTCACAGAAAGGTTAAAGGAGACTGCGCTGATTACTGTTGTGTAAATATTTAAAGTGATGTGAAACACTCCAGTATGGTGATCAATTAGAAATTGAGAATAATCTAGCTCAAATTAGTTATTTGTTACGAATATTAATCCAAATTGACGATACACAGCGTCATTCTTATATTAATTAAATGCAACAACTCTCGATGGTAAAATCATTTGTGTTAGATTATCGCCGATATTTGAGTCCCGAATCGAGATGTAAATATTTACAATTTGGCGAAGTTCAGATGATGTTTCTATGGAGTGGTATGGTCGATTTCTTTGAAATTTTCGCCGATGTTAGTAGAATGCTACATACCCCAGGTTGGCATAGCGTCTGAGTACCAACTTATAAATTTCACGCACCCGAATAAGTCCATAAGTGAATTATTTGCAACAATATAAGAGCAGTGAATGAAAAATTATAAAGGATACTCTTTTCTATCTGATCCTTTGATTGCATATCTTGATTCAAATGACTCCACATTCTGCTTTGTTTCATCTTCCTTTCCTAAAAAATACAAATGTTCACACCACTATTGAATATATGGTCTGATCAGGCGAGGATATAGTGTGTCTGACATTTGCAGAATGAGGTCCCTAGAGGGTAGGGCCTTGCAAATCGATTCATTTCGGATTCATTTGTCTGATTCGATTCGAAATCATCTGCCCTGATTCAAATTTTATCGAATATGTTATCCCAGGTGCATTGACTGCATTCATACGGATTGTTTAGACTACAGAGCAACTACACCATTACTCTTGTGCTAAGAAACTTTGCGATACTAGCGAATGCATCCACATACAAATAATGTATCTATTAATGATCTAACAATGGACCACCCAATTATTTAATTCATTATAATCTCAGTAAGAATGATGTACTTCAGGAGTCCAAGTGTTGAATGTCACAATGAAATTACTGCCAAACTCATTTGGCAAACTTCACTAGTCTCCATTCCATATACTGACATATATAGGTTAAGAAGTTCAGAATGATACAATTTAAATGGCAGATTTCAGTTCAAAATAGAGATCGTCGAAGTTTGCCAACTACGAAAGTTCAAAAGCACGTTGTAAAGATTTACTCCCCATCGACCACTGATCGCATTCAATGATTCGCATCCATCACTATTTATGAGGAAAATGAGATGCATGCTTATTGCACAGAAGACTCATTAATATCCTTATAGGTAATATACAATCCACTGGTGATAAGAGGTTTTTGGTTCATTACAGATACCAATTTAAGTGTTTCCCGAACTGTTCAACCTCTTCACTGTTGATATTACTTGTCGATTATCGAGATTCGATTCGATTTCGAATATTTTACCCGATTCGATTCGAGATTCGATTCAAAATGAAAACCCTGATTCGCAGGGCCCTACCAGAGGGTGAATTTGGTGCTAGCCCACTGCTTAGGCCTCATCTTCTGGGAAGTATCTATTGTCTAAAATTAACATTGTTTCTGGGGACCTCATTCTGCAAATGTCAGGGACACTGTTTAAAGGCTTGGGTCTGATTCATGAATCTATACTAGAATATATTAAAGAGTAGGATCTGTCTGTCTGTTCAGATTTTTCTACCAGACCCCTGGACTGATTTCAACCAAATTTGGTGTGGTGACTTGGGGTACCCTGGTGGAGGTTATACAACCTATTTTTCAAAATCTTGATTTAAAAAAAATTTAATTAAATAAATAACAAAAAAACACATACGCTCACTATGGGCAATTTCAGCACCAGATATACACTCTTTATAAATGTGTTTTCACTGTGCCATCCAACAGCATAATGGGCATAAGACCACTATGGGTTTATATCAGAACCAAATAAGTCCAATATGAACCAATGTCAATATTTAGGTCCAATATGAACCTATTCGCCCGAGGATATATTGAAGTAGCATAATAATATGATCAATATATATAAAAGATTAGCACGAAGCACAAACAGGGGCCATATGCCCTTAATGCACAATGGGGCCACCCTCCGTACGCTGAATAAAGGCTGCCGAAGGGAGCCTGTTTCAGCTAGTAGTGTCATCAAATGGGGGCAAATTATATTATCCATCATGACAGAGGACATAAGTGGCCTAGAAGAGTCTGCCAAATGATAGATAATTGATTGCTTCATCTTCTGTAACTTCCCCTTTTATCCAATAATGCTTTTGTGATGTTCCGCATTCATATGCAAACTACATAACAGAGTAATATTGTTTTCATTGCCAAAAACAGTGGACGATTGTGGTTACAGTCAAAATGAGTAGAGAACTGAACAGAACAAAAACCTTGGTACTTCCAGAATAATACACATAAATTGATGATAAAAAAATAATTTGGGCTTTGAAAATTATGCGGGCATTTAAAGGGGTACTGGACACTAAATCCAGCCATTTATGGGACCATCACTTTTTACACTCAACAGAATATATGCAACAAAGCAATTAATTTGAGCCATGAATTAGTGAAAAATACACTCATGTGCTCTATGAACGATGCAAACAACATGGTAATTCTAATGAAAATGAATTTTATGACTCCAGCCATAGATTCATTTTCATTTTAATTACCGTGTTGTTTTACATCATTCATAAAATAAATGGGGGTATTTTGCACTCATCCATGGCTAAAATTCATTCATTTGTTGCATATGTTCTGTTGAGTATAAAAGGAGACGGTCCCATAAATGGCCTGATTTTGTTGCAGTACCCCTTTTTGATAGAGCAATTGTATTAACAAATCTTCAAATTGTTCCATTGAAAATCAGAAATACAGTGCATAACAAGTGCATGACCTGATAAATCATGTGACTACCACTTGACTAGGTAAAAGTAAAGTTCCTTAATTGTCATGTCTCAAGCAACGATTCAACCTGCTGATTCCATCTGCTGTTGCTGACCTTTTTTGTTCCATTTGACCTTTGACACAGACTGGCTAAAATCAACATGGATTCTCCGATCGTCAATCAGAACATTGTCCATTTTGAAGTAAGCTCTCTCACACTCTTGTTCCTGCAAGAATAGTTATACATCCAGAAGGTAAGGTCACAGAAGGTAAATTTTCTGTTTCTCAGGCCAAATGTTTTTAAAGGTACTCAATCCGATCAGACGCTCCTAAATTACTATTTCTTTGGCTCCGGGGGTAAAAAATATTTGATTCGAGTCGAGGAACCCACCCATCAAAGCTCAGAGTAATCAGATATCGATTTTTTTGAAGTTTGCTATTTCTATTGTTTGTGGCCCAGAAGCATGTGGTCAAACGAACGAAAATACGTTATTATACCACTTGATTTTAGAGTTATCCATCTACATCCGCATCTTCGTCCGTTTGACCACATGTTTCTGGGCCACTATCTTGAGAAATAACACACTTCAAAAATTTATATCGGATCACTCTGAGCTTTGATGGGTGGGTTCCTCGACTCGAATAAAACATTTTTTACCCCTGAAGCCAAAGAAATAGTACTTTAGGAGCGTCTGATCGGATTGAGTACCTTTAAAGCATGTGTGTAGATTTTGATTTTATTATTTATTTCCTGAGGTACAGGCCAATGATCATTCCACCTATGCATCGGCTAGCACTGAGTTTAATTTCAGTTGCTAGTGGCAATTATTACCCAAATAGATGTCCATAAAAGTTAGTTGATAGATCCCATGTGATTTATTTCATCTAAAAGCACCCAATAAAGTATTATTGACACTTTTTTTTATCGAGATCGCAGATGCTATACACATAGTTTGAATACGGTTATCAATTACAGTAATGAATTGGAAATCTGAATCGGAAACGGGAATGCTTGTGTAAAAGATGTATCATAATTATTTCGTACTGATAAACAAATTTCCCCAACAGATTGAACAGCGAATAAAAATGTTGCACAAGCAGGGTTTCGGGACCAATGAGCACCACCTGGGAAACAGGAATTGTACTTTGCGTGACCCAATTATTACATGTTGCAAGCAGATGAAAGCAAAACTAAAGAGCATTTATTATAATTTACCAGGCTTGTGTTTTAAAGGGTTAGTCACCCTCTCTACCAGGTACCTACTTACAGTTCTCTTCCTGGAAACATTTACATCAACAATAGAGTTGGGAGGTTGTGGAATTTACATTTCAGTTTCGTTTCGTATTTTTTGGGGAGAAAAACATAGTTTTTTTTGTCGGTGGTAATGGCAAATTGGTAATCCGTACTGTTTACTCTTTCCTGTTTTGTAAGGAGTGGGAACTGGTATCTGTTCAATTGTAACTCGGAACTATCACCACGTGGTTACCAGTATTGATCGATGACACAATATATTTGATTGATTTGATGTTGCCTTATGATTCCATTGGTGAATGATGATCTCTTTGATTGTATGTGACACAACAACACATTGAGAACTATGCACAGCCATTATGGGTTAAAAACACTCCAGTGTATAACCTTAAATTATGATTGGGGAAAGGACTTTACCGAGCAACCAAAATGTTTTTTTTTTGTATTTTGCTCGGTGCGGTGCAGGGTAAAATCCAAATGGCTGCCTGTGGCCATGTTTTCGAAAATCATTCCAATTTGATAGCTACTATCTAGAGGTGATCCTAAACATGCCTATTATATTTCAAAACAATTCTCCGATAAATGCGGGCTGCAGGGAGTGCCGATGAATTCAACTGATGAATGCAACTGCTGGTGGCCATGTTTTAAAATATTTTTGGAAAAAATTAATTAATCGGATAAAAAAAAGTTTGGCTGCAGGGAGTGCCAAAGGATCCAGTAATACAAATAGAAAGAGTAAAATTTGAGATGGCTCCCATCTAGAGGTCACCCATAAGATCCATATGAAGTTTGGTTGTGATCGGATGAGGGAGGTAGCCTGCAGGGTGTGCCAAAGGATTTAGTCATACAAAGAGTAAAATCCAAGATGGCTGGTGGCGGCCATGTGTTTCATAAAAATATGTTCAAAATTCTGTAAATTTCCAAAACAATTCTCCAATAAATGCGTGCTGCAGGGTGTGCCGATGGATTTAAATTTGAAATCCAAGATGCCTGCTGACGGCCATGTTTTTTGTTTTTTTTTCGGAAAAAAATGATGCCTCCCATCTGGAGGTCACCCAGAAGATCCATATGAAGTTTAGTGATGATCGGATGAGAGATGTGACCTGTAGGGTGTGCTAACTGAAATTGTTGATGGAAGGTCGGATGCATGCATTATGGATGCCAACCCATGGCAATAACTAAAACTTTACTTTGTCCAAAAATGACGAAGATGAGTATAGCCACAATGAAGTGACTATCCTGATGTAACTCTCATACCTTTTCAAACTCTATGAAGGCATACTGCAGAGATTCGCCTGATTTATGATCCTTTACAACTTCACAACTGAAAAATACACAGAGCAAATAGACTAATTTACTTCAAATCTAGACTGAGAAGATAACTGATAAAAACAAATCTGCAAAATTGAAGTGTATGTGACATTTAGGTCTTATTTAACATCTTAAAAGTTATCGTAATCCTGATATTTCATAAATTTATGTAGTATCTATGAAAATTTGAGAACATTTATCACATCAAATTTATTACGATCTATGGAATATTTTCACTGTAGGTGACCCTGCAGAGTTAATTTTAGCACAAACTTATTCTTTAAATAATCTCTGCCTCATTAGATGAAAATCTCTAATCCACTAGATAGTCAGTTTGGAAGAATAAATATTACTGCTTTTCCAATTATAAATAAAAGAAAATAGAAATGTGGACGGAACCATTATTAAAGTGGTACTAGTATTTAAACTTAAGTCTCAAATTAGATTTAGTAATTATGGCATTTATTACATTCCAGTGATCATACAAGGTTGATATACACATCATCGGTGAGCTTCAGACATGGCGAATATGGCATTTTGGTGCAAAGGATCTTTTGTGCATACTTAGAATCTACGGATATTCGATTCAATAATTATCCTTACAGAACTAGTCAATTTTTAAAGCATAAATGTTATTTTTCATAAAAGTGTCGTATCAGGATTTCCAGCAAAATGTAAAATGTCCTATTTTTGAAACCATTCCTGGTATAGGGGATACTTGTGTTTGGATTGTTTTGAAGAGGCATGGCCAGTTTCCTCCTTATCCTGATTGACAAAGACTAATCAAACTCATGGAAATCTTCAAAACTAAAATGTCAAATAATAATTTTACTTCCAAACTGTTGTATAAAACCATATATCATGTTTTTTTTATTAACTAGGAGAGTTAAGAATATTAAGGTTTATCTTTTATAACAGCTAACTATAAAGGATTATCACACAATGGTATTGGCAGAGATAAATGCTGATAATAACCTGTGTGTGAATGAGGACGATTACTTTACCTGAATGACACAGAAAGGGTTCATATTAAGGCTTATTTCAGCAATTTTACCCATGACTTCTTGACCATGGTACAGATCTTCCACATGCACATACATCTGCAAAAGTGCATTGCCACCTCTTGATGCCATGGTGTGCATAGCATAGCGTAGTCCGTGGACATGACACTATGAGAGGACTGGATATTATTCTCACGACTATAACCATGATATTGATGGTCGATATGTGACTGGAGCTTTCTGAAATTTTGAGTAAACCCTGTGCCAATGCATTCTCTTATATATGCGAGTCTCCCATAAGGAGCCTCACATATATAAGAGAATACATTGGCCTAAAAATATTTATCTTGACCTTGTAAGCCTGTGCATACTCTTATATATGCGAAAATCCTATGGGGGACTCGCATATATAAGAGAATGCACTGGCACAGGATCTTTCGTGCTGCACCAGTCATGAAAGGGTTAAATACGGTTTGAAGTCACCTGGTTGGTTTCGAATCCACCACAGTGTCAAAAAGTGTTGCTCAGAGGTTGGCAAATTAATAACGCCGCCATAAAAGTGTTTGAGTATTATAATGCAATGCGGCAATGAATTCTTAATACAAACCTAGTAATTTTGCCAAATCTGGAGAAGATCACCTCAAGGTCTTCATCGGTAGTGACAGGGTTAAGTTTGCACACAAACAGCACATTGTCTTCTGGTTTCACCTCTTCATCTGGCAGGTCACCAACCTATTAAAATAAATACAGAATATTACAAAATTCCCTCTTCATCTGGCAAGTCACCAACATATTAAAATAAATATATTACAGAATATTACATTAAATTCCCTTAGATAAGGAGAGGCCTCATAGATAATATTAGTCACTTAGTAGCCAAACATATTATCACTATCACTGGCAAGACTGGAAATATTGTGCCTGTCAATTGCAGAATGAGGTCCCCAGAGGGTGAATTTAGTGACCTACCCTGCACAACGGGCTCGCTTGCATCACCAAATACACCCTATGGGAATCTCATTCTGGTTAGGCCTCATCTACTGGGAAGTATCTATAGTCTCAAATTAACATTGTTTTTAGTTACTTTTTCCCTTATGGGAAGTTTCTACATCCCCTAATTTGCAGAAAATAAATTGCATAATTGAGGTGACTAATGGATGAATATCACCAACTTCAACTGAGGAACTTCAATCTAATCATAGGTCTCCCATAGCAGTTGAGGCCTAAGCAGAATGAGGTCCCCAGAGGGTGAATTTGGTGATGCTAGCCTGCTATGCAGGATAGCGTCACTGAATTCACACTCTGGGGACCTCATTCTGCAAATGACAGATACACTAAATTCAGACTTGATTAATAGGTTCCAATATATGCAAAATCATACACATAAAACAAATTTTTCAATTTATCATAATTACAGACTGAAATTTTTAAAACACACGCTTTAGCCATTTTAAATTTTACTACTGCAAAATAAAATAATTTGAGCTTACAAAGAATATCTGATATACCCCTAATTTCAATGCCAAAATGCTGGGAAATTCTAAGTCGAAAAATGGCCGTAACTCATGTGAAAATCATAGGACAGAACCCATATTCGAACTTGGCCTGTAGTTTTAGCTGGGAAACACACATACCGGCTTTGGTTCAAATCAAATAATCCAAACAGGAGTTAACGGTCGGAAACACAAATGTTATGAAATCGGTGAAATTCTAATTCGAAAAAGGGCCGTAACTCATGGAAAAACAATTGGTCAGAACCCATATTCTTGGTCTGTAACTTTAGCTGGGAAATACACTTGTCCCCACATCCGGTTGTAACTAGCAATCTGATTGGCTACAACGCCACGTTTAAATCACCATGTTCCCAGTCACCCTTGACAGCGGGGTATAAGAGAACGTGCGCCAAACATCGGGGGTATATAAGCACGCGAAACATCGGGGGTATATGAATGACCCTTGAACTGGCAGTTTCCACCAATCATGACGTTGCTCTCGCACGCCGAATTTGACGTTACCTGATGCCGGATACTTAGGTCAGCTACTGAATTATTCTTATTGGTGTGAATTAATCGAATAACCTATGAAAACACACTTAAATTAAGGATACATGGTTATTGTTGTTGGGGACAAAATCGTTATCTCCGGCAACATCGTGGGGTACATGGAGATTTAATACCTGGATGTCTCTTTTTGAACCCCTCGGCTCCGCCTCGGGGTTCAAAATCGACATCCAGGTATTAAATCTCCATGTACCCCGATGTTGCCGAAGATAACTAATAATACCAACTTTGGTTCAGATCAAATAATCCAAACTTGAGTTATCGGTCAGAAACCAAAAATGTTAACAGAGGGTCAAATTCTAACTTGAAAAAGGGCCGTATTAAACTCATGTAAAAAAATAATTGGACGGAACCCATATTCGTCTACGGACAGACAGACGGACGGTCGGACATACTGATTACATAATCCAACCTTTTTTCAACAGAGCATATAAAAAGGTAGGATTTGTGTTGTGGATTTAATTGGTATTACATGCACCATGGTGCAAATTTTAATTTTGGCTTTAGTTTATATTACCATAGTGAGGATTTGGGTATTGGCTTTGGCCTCTTTCTCATCCATATATTCTTTTACTTCTTCTTCTGTCTTCCCCTTGAAGTCATCAATGTCTTCATCAGCACCAATTCTCATACTCTGGAAACAAAGAATTCTCAGAATTAAAAGTGAAATGAAAAGGAGAGTACACATACCATTGTCATACAAAATTTAGAATCAGCACTAACAATTTGTCAAGGCGGGAAATTAAAAAGTAATTTCTGATAACTTGGAAAAATAAACATGTCAGCATTATCGTACCGGTATTAAAAGATGCAGGGATATTAAAGGAGACACATTGTGCAAAGTTTTATAATAGTTTTTAACAATTTAAACCTTTTATATACTAAATGGATTCTCCTATCAGTTATAAAAAGTGCACATTGGAACAGTTTATTGTTCATCTGGAGGGGTGATCAGGAAAAATAAGCAGACGGCAGAGAATAAAAGTGCAGAAGGAGTCCTATTTATTGGAGGTAACTGTTCATATAATTTCAACCAAAGTTGGTTGAACTTATTATCTAAACATTTCCTAAGGGAACTACAGTAATGCTCTAATTAATCAACCTTTTAACCACAGCATAATTATGGGTAACTTTTCAGGATTTAGTCGGAAATATGGCTTGTTGCCATTCATCGGAAAGCTCTCGGCGAGAGCTTTCCGATGAATTGCAACAAGCCATATTTCCGACTAAATCCTGAAAAGTTACCCATAATTATGCTGTGGTTAAGAGGTAGATTAATTAGAGCATTACTGTAAGTGTTAATGAGTATTTAGTATTTGTTTCTATTATAAAGTATTCAGGTAGTTATCTGATTATCAAATTCTTGATTATGAAAGCCTACTGGAGTAAATACAGAAAAAGTGCTATGGGTAGGTTCAGTTTCCTTTACATTTTTTAACATTCAATGATTTGCAATGGCTTTACATAGATAGAGCGACACAAGTGTGTGAACTGGTTAATGTTATCACACAAGTTTGTTGTGACTTCATGGTACGAGAACAGGAGGTACGTTTTGAAATCTTCTCTATTTTTCAGTATTTCGTAAAATTAAAGACTTGGGTGTGCAAATAAATAAAATAACTCTAAATTTGGGATTATCTATTCATTTTGCCCATTCATCATCAGAATATTTTATTCATGGGAAAAATATTTAAAATTACAACATTTTTAAAATGCACTGTTTATAATTATGCAAGTAAGATCTTAAATGCAAGCCTATGGTAACCGCACTGAATGTCTGAGCATTGAGCAACCTTTAACCTTCATACTACATACTTTAAGCTGTTCAGCAGTTGGTTCAGGAGATCGATCTGGTATTGCCAAACCATCGGGATCATCATAGGGGTCAACAAGGATTAAAGTATGGTTAATCCTGAAAATAGCAAGATATGAATGAACACTAATAATATATAAACATGGATTCTTTAAAAATATTCAATCCAACCTGAACTCTAAAAAGCTAAAATAAAATATATTTTGTCAATGAGACACTCTGGATTGCTTTTTCATGATATAACAGAGTATTAGAGAAATAGAGAAAACAGCGGTGCTGGGGTATGACAAATATTGTAGCAGAGAAAATATTACTAAACATTTCCTACTGAGAGTTAACACTTTCATGACTGGAGCTTCCTGAAATTTTGCGAAAACCCTGTGCCAATGCATTCTCTTATATATGTGAATCTGCCATAGGGAGCCTCGCATATATAAATAAGAGAATACATTGGCTTAACAATATTTACCTTGACCTTGTAAAACAGTGCATTCTCATATATATGCGAGGCTCCCTATAAGAGAATGCACTGGCAAAGGATCTTTAATGCTGCACCAACGCAGCTCCCATCAAGAAAGGGCTAAAGGGACCCAAAGCCTTTGAAGTGGGTTCATACAACATATTTTTTTTTATAAAAGTCTGTAAAATAACTGTCATAACATATAATGAAAGTGTCAATGACACTGTAGCTCAACTTTGTAAAGAAGGTAATTTTTTTGTGATGAGCAATGAATAGAGAGATTAAAATGGAGTGTAACGAGAGGCCGATCACGATCGGCAGATGTTAACCCATCCCTTGGCGATAAAAATTTAATATGATCGGATAAATGAGAGTTTTGGTGTTCAATTATAGAGTATACTGTTATGTACTATTATAGACAAATGTACATAACACAAATTATTGGAATTTATGGGTCACTGGCATTTATATAAGAGAATGCACTGGTACAGAATCTGTAATGCTAAACCGCCACAGCCAGCAAGCCCATGGGTTAAATGTGTAGGTGTGACCTGGACATGGAATACTTGGGTTAAGAGAGTCCAATTTAAGTTTACAATAATAATGTGTCCTAGTATACAGATAAGCAACCTCACCACTGACCCATTAATATCAATTATATAGCAGCACAGATGTCCATGTCTACTGTTAATAGCATGTGATGTTTATTGTTGAATCTTTATTTTAAATTAGATGCCATAGCCTTATGTATCAGATTATTTGCACATTGGCATAAGTCCAAAGGCAATTGGTGAATTGGATTTAATGTTGCTCCAAACAGATTTACCAGTACATAACACAAGATTTTGGACCGATTTAATCAAATTTGGTGTGGTGATTCGGGGTACCCTTGGCAGAGTTATAATGGTGTTAGTTTTTCAATTTTTTTTAACTTATTTAAAAAAATTAAAGGGACACATTGGAAATCTTTTTATCATAATCATCAATATCTAAATGAAAACAAATGACAATGTCAATGACATTTTTTTTATTATTATTATAAAAGTTAAAAATAAATTAAAAAAAAAATCGATTCAATTTTTCATTTTTTTTTCGAAAAAGGGTCATAACTCCTTTAAAATTAATCGGATCAAACCCATATTCGAACTCGATCTGTATTTTGGGCCGAGAAACTCACATACCAAATTTGGTTCCGATCAGATAAAAAATGTTTGAGTTATGGCAGAATGCGTGAATTCTAAGTCGAAAAAGGGCCATAACTCTGTACAAAAAAGTTGGATCAAACCCATATTCGAACTCGATCTGTATTTTGGGCTGAAAACCCCATATACAAAATTTGGTTTTGATCAGGTAAAAAATGTTTGAGTTATCGCATTACACGTAAAGTGTCTACGGACGGACAGACGGACGGACAGACGGACGGACAGACGGACGGACGAACGACGAGTGGTCAATCCGGACAACGACACTATGTTTACCATACATGGTATGGGTAAACATAAAAATGAGCAGTAAAGAATTTAGTCACACACAGAGTAAAATCCAAGATGGCTGCTGGCGGCCATGTTTTTTGCCCTAATGACCCCAAAATGACTAGTTCCCATCTACATGTTATTGTTAACATCCATGACAAATTTCATGATGATCAGACTAAAGGTATGACTTGTAGCCCGTGCTAAAGGATTTAGTCATACAAAGAGTAAAATCCAAGATGGCTGCTGGCCCATGTTTTTTGGCCGAATGACCCCCAAAATGACCTGTTCCCATCTACATGTCAATATTAACATCCATGACAAATTTTATGATGATCAGACTAAAGGTACGACCTGTAGCCCGTGCTAAAGGATTTAGTCATACAAAGAGTAAAATCCAAGGTGGCTGCTGGCGGCCATGTTTTTTGGCTGAATGACCCCAAAATGACTCGTTCCCATCTACATGTCATTGTTAACATCCATGACAAATTTCATGATGATCAGATAAACAGTACGACCTGTGGCCTGTGCTAATGGATTGAATTTTGAAATCAAGGATGGCCACTGGCGGCCATGATTTTTGTCCGAATGACCCCAAAATGACTCGTTCCCATCTACATTCCAATTTCAACAGCCATGACAAATTTCATGATGATCAGACTAAAGGTACGACCTGTAGCCTGTTCTAAAGGATTTAGTCATACAAAGAGTAAAATCCAAGACGGCTTCTGGCGGCCATGTTTTTTGGCCGAATGACCCCAAAATGACTCGTTCCAATCTACATGTCATTGTTAACATCCATGTCAAATTTTATGATGATCAGATTAAAGGTATGACCTGTAGCCCGTGCTAAAGGATTTAGTCATACAAAGAGTAAAATCCAAGATGGCTGCTGGCGGCCATGTTTTTGGGCCGAATGACCCCAAAATGACTCGTTCCCATCTACATGTCAATATTAACATCCATGACAAATTTCATGATGATCAGACGAACAATGCGACCTGTGGCCCGTGCTAATGGATTGAATTTTGAAAACAAAGACGGCCACTGGCGGCCATGTTTTTTGTCCGAATGACCCCAAAATGACTCGTTCCCATCTACATTCCAATTTCAACAGCCATGACAAATTTCATGATGATCAGACTAAAGGTACGACCTGTAGCCCGTGCTAAAAGATTTAGTCATACAAAGAGTAAAATCCAAGATGGCTGCTGGCGGCCATGTTTTTTGCCCGAATAACCCAAAAATGACTCGTTCCCATCTACATGTCATTGTTAACATCCATGACAAATTTCATGATGATCAGACTAAAGGTACGACCTGTAGCCCGTGCTAAAGGATTTAGTCATGCAAAGAGTAAAATCCAAGATGGCTGCTGGCCCATGTTTTTCGTCCGAATGACCCCAAAATGACTCTTTCCAATCTACATGTCATTGTTAACATCCATGTCAAATTTTATGATGATCAGACTAAAGGTATGACCTGTAGCCCGTGCTAAAGGATTTAGTCATACAAAGAGTAAAATCCAAGGTGGCTGCTGGCGGCCATGTTTTTTGGCTGAATGACCCCAAAATGACTCGTTCCCATCTACATGTCATTGTTAACATCCATGACAAATTTCATGATGATCAGATAAACAGTACGACCTGTGGCCTGTGCTAATGGATTGAATTTTGAAATCAAGGATGGCCACTGGCGGCCATGATTTTTGTCCGAATGACCCCAAAATGACTCGTTCCCATCTACATTCCAATTTCAACAGCCATGACAAATTTCATGATGATCAGACTAAAGGTACGACCTGTAGCCTGTTCTAAAGGATTTAGTCATACAAAGAGTAAAATCCAAGACGGCTTCTGGCGGCCATGTTTTTTGGCCGAATGACCCCAAAATGACTCGTTCCAATCTACATGTCATTGTTAACATCCATGTCAAATTTTATGATGATCAGATTAAAGGTATGACCTGTAGCCCGTGCTAAAGGATTTAGTCATACAAAGAGTAAAATCCAAGATGGCTGCTGGCGGCCATGTTTTTGGGCCGAATGACCCCAAAATGACTCGTTCCCATCTACATGTCAATATTAACATCCATGACAAATTTCATGATGATCAGACGAACAATGCGACCTGTGGCCCGTGCTAATGGATTGAATTTTGAAAACAAAGACGGCCACTGGCGGCCATGTTTTTTGTCCGAATGACCCCAAAATGACTCGTTCCCATCTACATTCCAATTTCAACAGCCATGACAAATTTCATGATGATCAGACTAAAGGTACGACCTGTAGCCCGTGCTAAAAGATTTAGTCATACAAAGAGTAAAATCCAAGATGGCTGCTGGCGGCCATGTTTTTTGCCCGAATAACCCAAAAATGACTCGTTCCCATCTACATGTCATTGTTAACATCCATGACAAATTTCATGATGATCAGACTAAAGGTACGACCTGTAGCCCGTGCTAAAGGATTTAGTCATGCAAAGAGTAAAATCCAAGATGGCTGCTGGCCCATGTTTTTCGTCCGAATGACCCCAAAATGACTCTTTCCAATCTACATGTCATTGTTAACATCCATGTCAAATTTTATGATGATCAGACTAAAGGTATGACCTGTAGCCCGTGCTAAAGGATTTAGTCATACAAAGAGTAAAATCCAAGATGGCTGCTGGCGGCCATGTTTTTGGGCCGAATGACCCCAAAATGACTCGTTCCCATCTACATGTCAATATTAACATCCATGACAAATTTCATGATGATCAGACAAACAATGCGACCTGTGGCCCGTGCTAATGGATTGAATTTTGAAATCAAGGATGGCCACTGGCGGCCATGATTTTTGTCCGAATGACCCCAAAATGACTCGTTCCCATCTACATTCCAATTTCAACAGCCATGACAAATTTCATGATGATCAGACTAAAGGTACGACCTGTAGCCCGTGCTAAAGGATTTAGTCATACAAAGAGTAAAATCCAAGATGGCTTCTGGCGGCCATGTTTTTTGGCCGAATGACCCCAAAATGACTCGTTCCAATCTACATGTCATTGTTAACATCCATGTCAAATTTTATGATGATCAGATTAAAGGTATGACCTGTAGCCCGTGCTAAAGGATTTAGTCATACAAAGAGTAAAATCCAAGATGGCTGCTGGCGGCCATGTTTTTGGGCCGAATGACCCCAAAATGACTCGTTCCCATCTACATGTCAATATTAACATCCATGACAAATTTCATGATGATCAGACGAACAATGCGACCTGTGGCCCGTGCTAATGGATTGAATTTTGAAAACAAAGACGGCCACTGGCGGCCATGTTTTTTGTCCGAATGACCCCAAAATGACTCGTTCCCATCTACATTCCAATTTCAACAGCCATGACAAATTTCATGATGATCAGACTAAAGGTACGACCTGTAGCCCGTGCTAAAAGATTTAGTCATACAAAGAGTAAAATCCAAGATGGCTGCTGGCAGCCATGTTTTTTGCCTGAATAACCCAAAAATGACTCGTTCCCATCTACATGTCATTGTTAACATCCATGTCAAATTTTATGATGATCAGATTAAAGGTATGACCTGTAGCCCGTGCTAAAGGATTTAGTCATACAAAGAGTAAAATCCAAGATGGCTGCTGGCGGCCATGTTTTTGGGCCGAATGAACCCAAAATTAATCGTTCCCATCTACATGTCATTGTTAACATCCATGTCAAATTTTATGATGATCAGACTAAAGGTATGACCTGTAGCCCGTGCTAAAGGATTTAGTCATACAAAGAGTAAAATCCAAGATGGCTGCTGGCGGCCATGTTTTTGGGCCGAATGACCCCAAAATGACTCGTTCCCATCTACATGTCAATATTAACATCCATGACAAATTTCATGATGATCAGACAAACAATGCGACCTGTGGCCCGTGCTAATGGATTGAATTTTGAAAACAAAGATGGCCACTGGCGGCCATGTTTTTTGTCCGAATGACCCCAAAATGACTCGTTCCCATCTACATTCCAATTTCAACAGCCATGACAAATTTCATGATGATCAGACTAAAGGTACGACCTGTAGCCCGTGCTAAAGGATTTAGTCATACAAAGAGTAAAATCCAAGATGGCTGCTGGCGGCCATGTTTTTTGGCCGAATGACCCCAAAATGACTCGTTCCAATCTACATGTCATTGTTAACATCCATGTCAAATTTTATAATGATCAGATTAAAGGTATGACCTGTAGCCCGTGCTAAAGGATTTAGTCATACAAAGAGTAAAATCCAAGATGGCTGCTGGCGGCCATGTTTTTGGGCCGAATGAACCCAAAATTAATCGTTCCCATCTACATGTCAATATTAACATCCATGACAAATTTCATGATGATCAGACGAACAATGCGACCTGTGGCCCGTGCTAATGGATTGAATTTTGAAAACAAAGATGGCCACTGGCGGCCATGTTTTTTGTCCGAATGACCCCAAAATGACTCGTTCCCATCTACATTCCAATTTCAACAGCCATGACAAATTTCATGATGATCAGACTAAAGGTACGACCTGTAGCCCGTGCTAAAGGATTTAGTCATACAAAGAGTAAAATCCAAGATGGCTGCTGGCGGCCATGTTTTTTGCCCGAATAACCCAAAAATGACTCGTTCCCATCTACATGTCATTGTTAACATCCATGACAAATTTTATGATGATCTGATCAAAGGTACGACCTGTAGCCCGTGCTAAAGGATTTAGTCATGCAAAGAGTAAAATCCAAGACGACTGCTGGCGGCCATGTTTTTCGTCCGAATGACCCCAAAATGACTCTTTCCAATCTACATGTCATTGTTAACATCCATGTCAAATTTTATGATGATCAGACTAAAGGTATGACCTGTAGCCCGTGCTAAAGGATTTAGTCATACAAAGAGTAAAATCCAAGATGGCTGCTGGCGGCCATGTTTTTGGGCCGAATGAACCCAAAATTAATCGTTCCCATCTACATGTCAATATTAACATCCATGACAAATTTCATGATGATCAGACGAACAATGCGACCTGTGGCCCGTGCTAATGGATTGAATTTTGAAAACAAAGATGGCCACTGACGGCCATGTTTTTTGTCCGAATGACCCCAAAATGACTCGTTCCCATCTACATTCCAATTTCAAGAGCCATGACAAATTTCATGATGATCAGACTAAAGGTACGACCTGTAGCCCGTGCTAAAGGATTTAGTCATACAAAGAGTAAAATCCAAGATGGCTGCTGGCGGCCATGTTTTTTGCCCGAATAACCCAAAAATGACTCGTTCCCATCTACATGTCATTGTTAACATCCATGACAAATTTTATGATGATCTGATCAAAGGTACGACCTGTAGCCCGTGCTAAAGGATTTAGTCATGCAAAGAGTAAAATCCAAGACGGCTGCTGGCGGCCATGTTTTTCGTCCGAATGACCCCAAAATGACTCTTTCCAATCTACATGTCATTGTTAACATCCATGTCAAATTTTATGATGATCAGACTAAAGGTATGACCTGTAGCCCGTGCTAAAGGATTTAGTCATACAAAGAGTAAAATCCAAGATGGCTGCTGGCGGCCATGTTTTTGGGCCGAATGACCCCAAAATGACTCGTTCCCATCTACATGTCAATATTAACATCCTTGACAAATTTCATGATGATCAGACGAACAATGTGACCTGTGGCCCGTGCTAATGGATTGAATTTTGAAAACAAAGATGGCCACTGGCAGCCATGTTTTTCGTCCGAATGACCCCAAAATGACTCTTTCCAATCTACATGTCATTGTTAACATCCATGTCAAATTTCATGATGATCAGACTAAAGGTACGACCTGTAGCCCGTGCTAAAGGATTTAGTCATACAAAGAGTAAAATCCAAGATGGCTGCTGGCGGCCATGTTTTTTGCCCGAATAACCCAAAAATGACTCGTTTCCCATCTACATGTCATTGTTAACATCCATGACAAATTTTATGATGATCTGACCAAAGGTACGACCTGTAGCCCGTGCTAAAGGATTTAGTCATACAAAGAGTAAAATCCAAGACGGCTGCTGGCGGCCATGTATTTTGGCCGAATGACCCCAAAATGACTCGTTCCAATCTACATGTCATTGTTAAAATCCATGACAAATTTTATGATGATCAGACTAAAGGTACGACCTGTAGCCCGTGCTAATGGATTGAATTTTGAAATCTAAGATGGCCGCTGGCGGCCATGTTTTTTTTCCGAATGACCCCAAAATGAATCATTCCGGTACAAATGTTGATGTCAACAGCTATGACAAATTTCATAATGATCCGATCAAAGGTACGACCTGTAGCCTCTATTGTTGACGCCTTACGCACACATGCACACACGGACGACAAAGCCATGGCAATAGCTCAAACTTTACAAAGTAAAGTTGAGCTAAAAATAGATCAACTTTGTTCTTATTTTCATTATTAATAACTCTCCAATAACAAGATTTTCCATTTGGAAACAACTGTTACATAAATATTACAGTTACAGTGGCATTACTAATCAAAGTCCAATTCAATACCAAAGTTTAATCAAAACTTGATGATAAATATTGGAAAAGGTCAAAGCATTGAAAAATATTCTGAAAAACAAATTTAGACCAGTTTAGACTCAAATATGTGAACTTACTACATGATCAGAGAACTATCAATAATGAATATAAGAACAAAGTTTATCTATTTCTCCATGTTCTTCTTAGATACTAATTTCACACAATTGGGATAGCATTTCTTATGTGA
Organism: Siphonodentalium dalli; assembly: GCA_032622095.1. Lineage (NCBI taxonomy): Eukaryota > Metazoa > Mollusca > Scaphopoda > Gadilida > Siphonodentaliidae > Siphonodentalium > Siphonodentalium dalli. The sequence goes on from CP136064.1 coordinate 95,963,578, forward strand.
TAAAACAATAAATTCACCTGATGTCTTTGTATGGACGGCTGTCTTTGTCAACATAAGCTTCATTTATTTGCAACACTATATCCATGCCCTCAGCAACTTCAGCGAACACTGTGTGCTTCCCATCCAAATAGTCAACATTATTCCCCAGTGTGATGAAAAACTATGAAAAAGATACAAAGTCCAAAGTCATTTTAAGTTCTAGGGCCCTGCGAATCGATATCATTCAATGCAATTTTGAATCTTTCGTCTGATTTGATTTGATTTTGAAATTGCCTGTCCAAATCCAAATATCATTGAGAAGTTTCATCAGAATTAACCTCACCATAATAACGAATGATCGCTCAATACAGATAACTCTATTGCAAATGAATTATAAATTTACTGTCCAAAAATATCCAGGAATTCACCTCACATGGGATTTACATATTTATATTGACAAAGACAAGGAGTTCAGAATGGTACAAAATGGCAGATTTCAGTATACAGTTTGGAGACTGACTAAGTTTGCTAAATGTGAAGGTTCCGAAGTTACTCCCCATCCATTTTTTCAATGTATTCACATTTGTCAGTATTTATGATGAAAATAAGCTGCATGTATATTTGAGTTTACTGTATTTCTTGTTGCTAGGCTCTTCACTAAAGTTAGATAATACAAGATCAATTGATGATTGCTTACCATTAGGTTTTTTAATTGTTAAGGCAATAAATTTAATCTGTTTTGTATCTTCACTCTTGATACAATCAATACAACAATTCGATTTGAGATTTGATGTGGCTCTGAATCTTTTGACCGATACAATTGGCTTTAAAAATCAAATTGCCAAATTACAGGGCCCTACAAAGAAGTGCTTTAAAATGTGGGAGAAACACTGTTTGATTGAGTGTGTTTCTGCATTGATGGGACACTTTTTTTTTTTTACGAAAAATCCTATTCGTTATTGGAATGAAGAGGTTTTGAATTACACAGCTAATTCTTAGGTGAGAATGCTCTTGGTTGAATTTGGGATCAGGCAGTTTGTTTGGTAGGAAGAGGGAATCAGTTTATAGAGAGTCTGGTTTGAAGAGGTTTTACTGCAATTCGTATGCGTGTCTTTCAAAAATAGAATAGCAAATCCGGTTAGAGTTTTTGCAACATTGACAGTTAGATGTTGCATACTACAGAAGCACTAAAATACTTTGAAACACAGCAACAAATGTGAAATATACCCTATTTAAAGGGATACTGTATACTAAATTTGGCCATTTATGGGACCATCTCCTTTTATACTCAACAGAATATATGCAACAAATGAATGAATTTGAGCCATTAATTAGGGCAAAATACACTCATGTGCTCTATGAACGATTCAAACAATATGGTAATTATAATGAAAATGAATTTATGACTTCCAGTCATAAATTCATTTTCATTATAATTACCATGTTGTTTACATGTTGTATACATAGAACACATGAGTGTATGTTGCACTCATCCATGGTGTTGCACTCATCCATGGCTCAAATTCATTCATTTGTTGCATATATTCTGTTGAGTATAAAAGGAGATGGTCACATAAATAGCCGGATTTAGGGTAAAGTACCCCTATAAACAAGTAGATTTCCTTACCTGTGATCCATGTCCATTCTGACCATTGTTGACCATAGAGACGAGACCAGCTTTTGTATGCTTCATTCTTGGAATTATTTCCATGTCAAAGTATCGTGCCTGGTCTCCAAAAATTTGCCTAGCAAACAGACACAATGTTCATATAAATTGTGGTAAATTTAGAAATTTCTGTAAATTAAAATCCAATGGCATAAAAATATATACCGTCGAGATGATGATCTATGTAATCGATGCGCAAATATTCAAGACAACATTTCACAAATTTTCTGAGACTGCCCATGCACATATCGGTTCATAACTGAACTTAAGTCTTGGTTGAAAATAAAGTGATTATACAGATAAACAAACCAATTATGGTTTTTGGCATTAACACTTTCATGAGGGAGCTGCGCTGGTGAAGCATTAAAGATCCTGTGCCAGTGCATTGTTTCATGTATGTGAGTCTCCTATAGGGAGCCTCGCATATATGAGAGAATCCACTGGCTTAGAAGGTCAAAGTAAATATTGTTATGACAATGTATTTTCTTATCAATGCAAAGCTCCCTATGGGAGATTCGCATATATAAGAGAATGCATTGGCACAGGTTTTTCACCAAATTTCAGTTCAGGAAGCTCTCATCATGGAAGGGATAACTACTTTCTACTTGTGCTAAAATAATATATATATAGGACTACATTTGACCCAATCCAACTCATAATAAACACATTTCTTGTTGAATTCAAATATAAATGCGATAAGTACACATCCAGATGCAACATGCGATATCAAAAGCGATGGCAACCCATAGAAAAATGTCATTAATGTGAAAACCGATTGACTTTATACTTTCCCCCCAAAAAACTGACTATATACAACTGTATACCCCTGGATACCATAATTAAATACATAAAGTCCGGAACCTGACTTATTTCTCAAATCTGCATTAATTATTAGTTTTGCAACTCGATCATCAATTAACTAAGCATGAAATTGTACATGCCAAACTAAACTCTTTACATAACTGTATAACATGACATATTTCTTTAAAAACATGAGTGTTGAGTCACCCAATCGCCAGTGGTATAACAATCTGATTACCTCTTCAAAATAATTATATCACATCTAATATCACTGGCTACCTATCAAAGATCGGATACAATTCAAAATAGCAACATTTGGTTTCCGTCGGATGTTTGTCTCTGAATCCCTTCCCGAATATATTAACAGTCTGATATATCCATACACTCCCCGGCAAACACTTCGTTCTGGTGAATCGTCCCTTCTCTGCCCTCAAGGTGCAAATCTTTTGACCGTCGGCGACAGAGCTTTGTCTGTAGCCTGTCCCGACATTTGGAACTCTCTACCAAATGAAATGCAACAATCTTGCTTGCTAACCGATTTTCGATCTGCTTTAAAAACTCACATATTCCGACGACGCTACCCCGACACAAAGAAAACTAACAAAATCTGATTATATATAATTCCACATATCTATTGATTATTTTCCATGTGCATTTCTTGTGTATTTATATAATGTGTAAAGCGCTTAGGGCCCCTTGCGGGGGATAGGCGCTATATAAATATTATTATTATTATTATTATAATATATGCTACATGTATGCTTCCCTTAACCCTTTGAGTGCCAGGTCGATTTTTGTATCAACCCATATACCCTGTGCCAATGCATTCTCTTATACATGCGAGTCGACCATAGGTCGCCTCGCATATATAAGAGAATGCATTGGTCTAACAAATTTTTTTTTTTACAATTTTAATAATTTATTCTTATATTCTTTAACAGACTTATTTTGTAGGTTTAGGGCCGATGAGATCGGCCCCTGGCACTCAAAGGGTTAATGTCACCAGTGAGAGAGTGGCCCAAGTGTGATTCCATATCATTTGGTAGCGTGTAAATGTGAGTGCAAGAATATTCAATGTTTCAATGTATATTAACTCTAATGTGTGTGCCTAACTGTCCCATTTTCCTGTTATATTTATTTCTTCAATAATTTTTTTTTTAAATATATCATAAATATATATAACGGTATATATCTCGCACAAAAGGTAAAGTAAATTGTATGCAATTCACCCCAAGTTTGTTTAACCCTGTGATTATCAAATGGGCAATATTGAGTATTTACATCGTTCCCAATTATTTATTTGTAGGGACATTGAGTTAAAGTTCAATGATCTGTCTTCAGGGTTGTGGTTTTGGTGCGACTAGATTTAAGTCAACTCCCACCTACTAGTACCTCCCAGAACTATTATCGTATATAGATTTGACATAGTGCATTCTGCATGGTCTAGCAGTCAGTATTGGAGGTAACACCAGAAGAAATTCAACAATATTTGGCATGAACATAAGCAATATGGTTTACTCTTTACTCACATATAGACCGACTCCCCTCCACGACCGGTTCCAGTTGGATCTCCAGTTTGTGCGACAAGGTTTCTCTGGTAAAACAAAAGAAATTGTGTTTTTACCCTTTCTATACTAAATACGCATTGATGAGTAGTTCCTTAGAAAATGTTCAGATAATAAGTTCAACAAACTTATTATCTGAACATTTCCCACCAATTAATATTAATCATTTTGCATTTGTATTAACTTTTCATATGTCTATCGTGGGCTCTACAACCATGGTGTTAACATCCTTTGATCGCGTATCAAAGAGATTCCAATAAATGAGTACTACTAATATATGTCGCAAACAGTCGGCAGTTCATCTGATGATGCGACATGGTTTCTCGTCGGGTCGTTGTATTTCTACAAATTGGCGCACTGCAGATCTGAACACATTGCAACATCGTTGTATATTTATACTTGAAAGGTGGCATTATGTCTTTGAAATGTGCCGACTGTCACTGTGTTCAATGAACTGAATGCACTCACCCTTGAATATGATTGGACCAATGGATTGGACCAATCAACTGATTGACATTCTCTCTAACACCAGGGAACCAATATATACGGCATTTTAATCAGCGATGTTCTCCGCAATGTAATTGTGAGTGCACTTTGTTTGCATAAGTACAAATGTATACTTAGAAGTTACTAGTAAAGGCTATCGCATATCGTGTGGTGAATGCTGAATGAAACTGACTATTATCAAATACTTAGCTTGTTCTGAGTCCTGCAATTTTGCGTTTGTGATTGTTAACCACGCTCTGGAAGTTTGATGAAACTAATAGTTTCCATAACATTTTATTCCCTTTTTAGGAACCGCTGGCGGTCCATCGTTCATTCCTACTTTTATATTGTTTGTAGATTTGGCTTTTCATAAAACTGATATTAATCGCTACGTTCGTTCTAATGAACCCACAAATATTATAACCATAACATCGCCGAGAACTGTTCTGGTATTCAATACATTGTGCTCATTAACAGTGGTTTATGATGCACTTTATTAAACGTAAAAATTACATCAGCCGATGCCTCAACCAACCAGCGACAGTGCAGTTATTGAGTTAACCAGCACCCAGCCAATAGGCCATATTACGGAATACTTCCACTAATGTTATCAATATTAGGTACGATTAATCGATTATAGTCGATTATTGACGACCGATTATCGATTATCAATATCAATAATCGTGGCACCTCTAGTACGGATATATAACCCTTTATATACTAAATACTCATTGACAAGTAGTTCCCTGAATGTTCAAATAAGTTCAATAAACAACCTATGTATTATCTGAAAATTTCCCTCCAATAAATGGGACACCTTCTGTACTTATCTTCTGCACCTTCTGCATTATCGCTCATCTTCTTAAATTTTTTTTAAAACCCTCAAGATGAATAATAGACTATTCCAATATAGACATTTATAACTGAGTGAGAGAATCAATTTAGTATGGAAAGGGTTAAGATGAGATAAATATATACGGTGTACTTATTTTGGTGAATCAAACATACAAATTAGAACCCGGTGATGTGACCATAGAAAGAATGCAGCATTCAATTAATTGTACAGATAATTCCCACCTCACGATCGCACCATTTTAGAAAACACAATGTCTGAAGTATGAAAAATTGTACATTATTCGCCTTTAAAGATGGAATATCGCTACCCAAATACATTTTATATAGTTTCTGGGGTATAAAATAATATTGGCGTATTTAACTTAATAGTCAGTAATCAAAGAATCTATTCAGCAATCTAACTAACAGTTACAGTGTACCTTTTCAACAAGTTTGCATATAACTTAGAATGCAAGCAACTTACCTGTACTGAATGAAATATGCAGAAATTGTAATACTTTATTTTGCATAGCTTCAGGAAGTTCTGACAACCTAAAAAGAGAACTCAATATATTAGATTTATATGAAGCTGAAACGTAAACAAAATATTATACAATTCCTTTATTATTAAGGTGTACATGAAGGATGTACATGTAGCAACTCATTATATCATGCAAGTCAGAAATAATGAGCATTTCTTATAAAGTGATGATTTTTGCCTAATATCGATTTCCAAGAATTGAGCTAAATTAATCTGTGGGAACATCTTAACATGCAGATCATTGAAATATTTTGTGTTTATCATTGGTTATAGCACTTTTCAAGCAGGATATATTTGTAAAATATAGCTTTTCATAGTGGTCGAATACATGGTCAGAGTCAGAAAAACTGAATGAATGACGACTGTTGAAAGGACATAAGGCCTTCACGGTCGGACAATGTGAAAAATCATAAAAGTTTGTAAAACAATAATTACTACTTGTAAGAATGTGGAACAAGTGCAACACCAAGCGTGGCATATGCCCTCAACACTCAGTTTAGAGAGTGGGCAGTACAGTCAGACTCATAACTGGGCTATTTATGGAATATCCAACCAGTTTCTATTTGATACTGATTCCAGAGTACTTTTCGATGAGGAATTCAGTGGTGGTGACTAATTTTGTTTCACTCCCAATGATGTCAGAGCCCACACTTGTTGTTTTCTCTCTTATTTGTGACCTTATCTGCATAAATATTAAACAATACCGACGCCCATGCTTATTCTAGCCAGTCAGCACACTCATATTCACATTCCTGGTCAGGTCATATGTAGATCAGGTCACAGGATGAAAAATAAGAAATATTTCAGAATTACTCTGATTTCATCGTTATAAAAATAGATAATGACGAGACCGTCTTTAAATTTAATAATAACTGGATTTAAGAGCAATTACTTTCATCTCTACCCTATTGTGCTTAATCGCAATTCAACTGCGTTTAAACGCAATTTATTTGCACTTTATAATAAGTGCAATAGCCATAACAAGTTTTAACCCCTCAACAATCAAATGAGGTTCATAATCAGGTTGGGCGTGTTGTTTTATGTTTTCTAAAAGCAGAATTTCTATAAGAATTAAGGGGGTTTTGTTAACGGTCAATAACTGCACTTAAGTGCTATTGAAATGCGCATTAGCGCTCATAATGCATATTTACTCATACAAATCAACACATGTATGGGAGACCGTCTTCACATCTATTAAGTAGTTGGACTTAAGTGCAATTGGAATACATTTGTGTACGACTAATTAAATGCACAATTAAGTTTGGGCTTAAGTCCAATTATTTAATAAATGTGAAAAAGGTCTCCATAGATGTGTTGAATTGCATGAGTACATAAATTATTAGCCGACAAAACATCACTGAGAGCAAGATGTGTTAGTTGAATGTTTGATAATTTTTTAAGTTAGAATAAGCTGGATGGTGGTGAATTTTGGAGAATCATATTGCCATATTTCTTTGAGCTGAATCAAACTTGATTTTTAAGCTAAATTTGTCCAATTTCCAAGAATTGGTAAAATGTGAAATTTCTATTGTTCCCATTGTTCTTACAGCAGGTCGGGCACAGGTGCCAAACGAGCTAAATAACTCATTTATTTAGCTCATTTGAGCTCACGTAGATAATAGAGCCAAATTTTTAATGTGATTTCAGTCCATTTCCTCAGTTCAGCACATTCTGCTAATGATCGCGATGCGAATTGACTTTCATTAGTTCGACCATGCACCAAGCTTTACAGAAACAACTCAATACAACTAATTAAAACAGCTGCGGTGCGATCAAAGGCGATTTGATTAACACTTTTAGGAGATTGATTAAACTTCTTATCGCACTTACGAATTGTGTACATAAAAATGCCGCTTCTGCATATGATTTTAGCTGGAATGTATTTCTGAAGGTTAAGGACACAAGGTTATGTCTTGTTCAATTGGATAAACGCTGGCATCCATTAACGAGAAATATTTTTCCAAAGTGACCGAACACCCATTTATAGGAAAGGTTTCTGCTAGGGGTTGGGGGAATGTGGCCTCATTTGAGAAGCACATACCATGTGCCCTGTCAGGAGAAAATTTTGATGTTTATCACTGAAAAGTAGACATTTCCTTGCACTTGAGACAACGAGCAGGAACATTGAAGCTTTGCATAGATACCAAATTAAAACTGATCGTCTCTCTTAGATCTCAAGTTAATGAACTAAATGCATGTAAGCACAACCGTGACAACAGCATACAATGGATACAATGACCTTTATATAAACAGTAGCAATATTAAAACCGACATCAAAGACTACCGCGTTTGGCAAAAGACCCATTGTCACACTGTCTAGCGGTAACAGTGTTGGTGATAGCTCGTCCTGTGTAAAAAGGGGACTGAGCTAGGTCTGTGGCTATTTTGTGACCAATATTAAGTCAAGGTTGGGGAGGGGAATGAGGCCGCTGTACGGCCTGCCTGCCGTAGTAGCAAAAACCCTGCATTAAGAGAGGAAGAAATACGAGCCGTCAATACAGCGATATTATACGTAGAATACCGATGTATTGCCCACTCATGTTTCCGTATAATTTTACACATAGCTTACTGTTCTATTTTGTCGATACGGGGTTTTTGCATACATTCTGACAGGTGAAATTCAATTAAAATCATACTTATAAACACATAGAGGGAGCCTGTTTTGAGCAGCCAATAGGAATGTTTGTTTCATTTTATCTCAGGCAGGGTTTCCGCCAGGGGGAAATTAATGAGTCCGTATTGGGGAAACACATAACGCGACGGGACGACCATGGTTCGTTCCGTCAGGCGAAAATTTTGTTATTTGACACTGAAAAGTAGCAATTTCCTTTCACCTAAGAGTCCCACAAAGCAACCCAAAGCTACGTATATATTACGCAAGTCAATCATTTCCGTGGGTTGATGGTGTCCAGATAATCAATCAATTAGTTACGCAAATAAGACTGCCGTCTGATTGAAGACTATATATTAATGAACAAGCTACGAGTTAGTGTTTACAAATTTATACAATAAGATTCCGACAGGTATAATGAATCTAAACACTACAAAGCATCTATGCATTGACCAATAATAGATAACAAGGAGAATTGAATAAAGTATTTCCTAGAATTTCAAGCAGCTTCTGTGAAAATGAAACTGACAGCTAGGATATACGCTGTCAATCATAAAACTATCTGTGCGCTGTGACGTCATACTGCAGGGTTTGTCTGCAGGAGATATTTATAGCGGCGGAATACAAATGGTAGCAACATATTTCACTCGGAATGCGTAGCTTGTTCAATAGTCTCTATTAGTCCATAAACTGATGACCGCAATTGCTTATGCGTATATTGCCATGCATAGTCAACAAAATCCAAAAGTGATTTATTTCACAATAATACGGAACCTGTCCCAAAATCAGTTTTTATAGTGGGAATTCATAGTGACAAGTTAACAACACCATTCATTTGATCCATATTACATACATGGAGGATAAAGACAAACACATACCCCCTCCCCAATATGGAGATCGATAAAGTCAAAGTACGGTAAATAATAGTTGCATTGTCCCGCCTGGGTCCCCAAGCACAATCAACGACGCACATGTTCACATTTCCCGCCAAAATTATATTTTATAACACGCTGGCTAAAACTGTTCTGTACCTCATGGACTCTGCAGAGGGACCCATTAATTATGTACTGTTCGATAGCACGGGATCTCGGAGAAGGAGTAGTTTCATCCATGAAAATCCCGTGCATAAAAATTTCCCGACTAAGAAATTCGGCATTCTTTGATCAAATTATGTAATTGTAGGATATCACGGGATTTTCGAGCATGAGTAGTTTCATCCCGTGCACAAAAATATGCGTACTCAACAGTCCGGCATTCTTTGATGTTACCGCGACATGTATTACAATGTATCTAATGTCGCTATTTGACCCGCATTTCACCAGTATTCTGTTTAACCCCCGAACTCCCATTGCAACCGAATTTTTTTTTACGACATATTGCGACTGACATTTGGTATATGTATGAACCAAACAGATAATCTGCGATGGGAATGAGGCCGTCCTACGGACGCTGAGCCGTACTAACGGAAACCCTGTCTTAGGATAAGCTTAAAGATGGCGATGCGAAGTTGACGGCAAGATTTACCGCTTGAAAAGTCGGTTAAACACTATTTCTCTTAAGAATTTTAATGAAAAGATTTGAATATATTGTTTAGCATATATCACAAAAAGACATCAAGACCGTTAGTAAACGTTCAGACGACCACAATTTAATCATACTAGTAGTTGGAGGAATCGGGCCCGAGTTAAATTTTTAATGTGATTTCAGTCTGTTCCTTAACACCTGACGCGAAATATCGCGCTGCGAATTTAATTTTACTGGATCAACATAACATTGAGCTTCACAAAAATACCATGGGCTCATCTATTCACAACAGTCTTGATATATTTTAAGTGACATTTCCTTAAGGATTTACCCATGTTTTCATTAAAATTCGGAAGAGAAAATAGTTTTAAGTTGACTTTTCATTCGGTAAATCTTGTCGTGTCAGCTTCCCCACGCCATCTTTGATCGTATCCCAAGATAAAATGAAACAAACAATCTGATTGGCTCATCATAACTGTTGATATCTCTATGTGTTTATGACTATGATTTTAATTGAACTTCACTGGTTGGAACGTATGGAAAGACACATGCTTTTTGCCATATCTACACAATAGAAGACACAGTAAACGATGCGTAAAATATGAAGGTATTGACCACTCGGTCTTCCATATTTATTCTTCTCCTAATGGCAGATCAGTTACTTTCGGCAAACAAATGGATGCCAGCGGTTTATCCAATAAGACAAGATGTTGTAACCTTGTGTCCTTAACCTTCAGAAATACAATCCAGGTAAATTCATATGCTGCATAAAGCAGAAGCGGCAGTTTTGTGCACACAATTCATAAGTTTGATAAGAAGTTTAATCAATCTCCTACAAGTGTTAATCAAATTGCCTTTGAAGTTTGATTGCAATGCTGCTGTTTTAATTAGTTGTACCGAAGGTGTTTTTGTGAAGCTTGACATGGGGTCTAACTAATGAAAGTAAATTTGCATTGCGATAATTTGATGCATTCGTTGAACTGAGGAAATGGACTTAAATCACATTAAAAATTTAGTTTGATTTATCTACGTGAGCTCAATGAGTCAAATGAGTTATTTAACACCTGTTTGGCACCTGTGCCCGGTCTGATCGATAATACTATTAGGCTTAAAAAAAAAAACACCTTTGTTTCCCCTAACGGAGCTGAAAAATATAGGTGCGGGCGAGAGGGAATTTTGTTTTGTGTGTGTGTGTGTGGAAATCTCCCAAAAGTTCTCACTTTTCCATGCATATATACATGTCAGGTGTGATTTGAATGCTGGAAGCTTCATATTATGATATTTGGAAGGAGATCAGCAAGACACAAGGCATAAAATAGAATAGCATAGTATTTATTTGTATTTAAAATCACAAAGTACAATAAAAAGTAAATATTCAATACCAATTCAATCAAAAATATCCTATACCAACACAAGATGCTGATGTACAGTAAATGTTTGTTGCCAAACATTATAAAATCCCTATGCCTTGCCATATGGTCTGGCAACCACAGGAGTAAGTCCGGCTTCGATACAAGGCTTACAAATTGGGGTAACTGTTTTATAACGTGCTCTTAGTGAGCTTTTTATTTCACCGCCCAGCTCTCCACACTGCACGCAACGGTCTGCAAAATATCGCCAACAAAACACTCCTTTTCAACGTTAAACGTTTCCTTTGAATCCAAGTCCAAACTACATTTAACGACAACGTTGTCCGTAAAAACCCGTATGGTGTTCTTGAAACACGTGTAAAAACTTCTTAGCATGTGAAACTACGGTAAATTTGTTTACCGCGTCCATGTGTGAACATTTTAGAAACTTTAGCCCTAACACACTGCTTCTAACCATGGTTTGTGACGCTATGACATAGGTGAATATTCCTGTTTTGATGGAAGATTTAAACGAAACGGTGCGGGAGGTTTTCCCAGACGGCACAACGACGTCGGCCCGACGTCGGGTTCCAGACGTCGGCCCAACCGTCGGTATGTCCGTCGGGGCGACGTCGGCCCGACGTCGTTGTGAAATAGAGATGGTCGGCAACAGGGTGGCACCCGACGTTCACTAGATCTCGCCAGAACTGGAGGTCGACATATGGTTGGCTGCCGACGGGAAACTGACCAGTGATAAATAAATCGCGGAATATTTATATATCACGTACCATATTGATGCCCGAAGTAGTATATTAATCTTTGCTACATAAATTGCACCCTTGAAGGTTTATTACACGTTCCATGCTTTTATAGTAGTTTTTGAATTGATTGTTGTTGTTTTCATACATTGGTCGGTAAAACGTCGGTTGCCGACAGATTGCCGCCCGAAAACGTCATTGTCGCAGAAAATGTCGCTAATATGACGTCGTTGTACGTCTCGTCTGCTGCGTCAATTTGAAAGCTTCGGTCACATTATTTTCGACTTTAAATTCGTTGCTGATTGGAGCCTAACATTATTATTTCTTCTCTGATGTGGAAAATTAATCACAATCGGTGTTAATGATTACGCAGAGGACCATGCGTGCATGGATACATTTCTAGGGCGGAATAATAAAGGTAAGTTTAATATTTTTCCAAAATATATTGCACACTCATGGAAATCATCCGAAGTTCCGGGCTTGATTGGTACCCCTAAATAAAACAGCTAAATATATGTATAGCCACATTTGTCTCTATTATATAGAGTTTCTCATTGTATCTAACAGATTGTTACATTTTAGACCTTTAATATGTTAACACGCCAACATTTATTTAATGTTGGTCTATTGTCAGCGCAGTCGGCAACCCGACGTTGGCCCGACGTATTTATTAATTATTATCTATTGTCGGGTACATACTTACATGAACCGGTATGTAATGTATCAAATGTACTTGAATGTCAATTGAAGGTCCAAATTATGTTCTATTTTGTTACATCGCGGCCCAGTTCTGGAGGGATCAACAAATTAGGTCTACACATTATGCTTAACATTAACATTATATTCGGCCTCTTTATGCCACAGCAAGATTAATATTAGTGATATAATTGAGAATGTTTGGGTCCAGAACTTTCTTCGGCATTGATCAATGAAGAGTTTCTTCAATTTCCTTGTTACGATCTAGTCCTCACATGGTACATGTATAAATAAAGGGCACACATGTGCGAAAATGCAATGTAGATTGAACCTAGTTCTGACATTAACAGGATTGTCCATGGCATATGCAGTAACTGTTGATATGGCGTATGGATCAACATAATGTCACCTTCTTCCAAATCACGTCAACAAAGTTAACGTTAAAAGTTATAATGAGCCATGTCCGTTTAAATTGTTGTAATATATTCTATTTATATAACCGTTACATGCATATTCCTGGATTGGATATTAGGGCAACAGTCTCTTTTGTTAAAAAAAATGCATGTTAAAATTTAATATATGCATGATGAACGCGAAGAGGGTTTAGCAAGCGCTATTATGAATTGCACAAATAAACTATTGGCAAAAAACAATTGTTTCTATTGACATGCCACATCGGTCCTCCTGCCCGTCTGTCCCAGTAGATAACTCGGCCATATATTAGTATTATAGGTCATCAGATATCTTTAAACATTGAAAGGTATGTTGGACAGCATCGGGGTCGATCGGGTACTTTCAAGTGTGCAAATGTGTTTAGTATTTCCCTCTATATCTTTACAGGACCACTGGATATGGTAATAACAGCATATAACGCACGTGAATGGAGATGTTGGTGTGTGCATGGGACATAGATGTAAATGGTTGTCTCAAGGGAGCAATGTCGGTCGTCTTAAAACTTGCTGCATGATGGTGACAAATTAATTGTATGTTAGAAGCAGGATACATGTATCAGAGAATTAAATGTAGACACGGACCCAGTGTATATGAGTGTTAATGATTGCTTCAAATGCGCTTGCTTCAGTGAGTGTGAACAAATTCTCATTTCTTATCGAAATGGCTATGTATCGATCGGAATGGCACATTGAGATGTCCCTCAACTCGGATCAACCTTGAAAATCGGTCCCGATTTTCGCATATATCGGGGTTCAAATCGTGACAACCTAATCTAGCCCAGATTGCGATGATCTAGGAATCGTTCACGATAAATGTGGGAGATTTCCGTGTGCTGCATGGTGTTTATCATTCTGTACGTTGTTCCCCGAAGAGGAGTATATCACATTACGTATACGTATGTGACATGAGGTGTGAATCCAGAGTCCCTACATGCATGTGAAAAAGCCCACCATGCAGACTGAACTCTCGGTCGAACTATATATGCGTAGATATATATGATGTGAACTGGAAAGTTTATCGGAATTTCGGAGTATTGGAGCTTCGTGGTACAGAGTTTTGGGCCTTCAGGCAATCGAACCCAAGAAGATTAGGCCGGAAAAATCTTAGAACAGGAAACTCTGGGATATAAAATTTCAAATTCAAAATTCCAGACATTATGTCTAAAGCAAGTCTGAAGAATTTCACAGAGAACTATATACGTGCGGGCTGATTTATTAGAGACAAGTTAAGCACCATTTCGGACACCATTGTGTAAATATTTAACACTACTGATCGATCCACTATAAGTATATAAATAATAAATACCGTTATACGTGTTTTTGCGTTCATTTTTAACATTAAAAATTGTTGGCAGCTATTTGCGGTCTGGGTCGTATTTTCGCAATCCTATAATTTTCCACTTGAATTATCCCTATCAATATCAGTAGCTTTGTTTGATTTGTAATGTATATATAGAAGTATATCAACACGATTAAACATTGACAATTAGCCATTTTTCTTCTGGCATTTATAACCGTTTCAAAATTTGTTTTGTGACTTCTTGTTTAACCGGAAATTCACAGAGAATTGCAATCGTTTTAGTCTTGTTAGTTTAGTTTGCAATTATAGTATATAGAGCTCAGTAGTTCACATGACCACGCCACAATTATTTACTCCATATCTATGCCCGTGCCATTGCTATTGAGTAGATATTCATGCATGGCATGATCAAGACCACGAAAAGCCTTCTTGCCGACTGTGGTCGTCATGGCGTCGGCTGCCAACGTCATAGCCGACGGCCATGCCGACGGTCGGGCCACGTCGGCAAATGACATCGAACCGACGGTGGTCGGCATGACGTCGACTGCCAACCATATGCCCTGGACCGACGTCATAGCCGACCGTCGCTGCAGACGTCCGCTCGACGTTGGGCCGACGTCGGATGGCTATCTGGGTTAATACTATAAAAAGTATAATAGGTGCGGGCGGGGGTATCCAGACGATTGGGACCTTGGACGATTGGGACCTTGGACGATTGGGACCTTAAGTTGGACGATTGGGACCTTGGACGATTAGGACCTCGGGACGATTGGGACCTTGGACGATTGGGACCTCGGACGATTGGGACCTTGAGTCAAGACGATTGGGACCTTATTCAAGTTAATATATGTTTATACCGTAATATACGTTTATATTTCATTTATATGTTCCTATTAAATAATTATTACATTGGGTTAGTGTTAGTAAGTATAGACTCACAGTGAGTACAGTTTATCAATGTTTACTTAACATTGATCTGAAATGATGGCATATCAAACATGTCTTCTTCCGAAAACGTTGAGCGCTTATTATGTGGTGTCGAAGTTTGACCTCGGCAGGAAGGTTTGAACTGCGGTGGCTGTTCTCGTTGGCAACATCGTAAGTGTCAGACTGGTGTCAGCAGAGAAGTTTACAGACAAGCAGTGAAAGAGCGTTCAGATATCGACTGGTCATGTTCATCTTGTAAAACCAAACAGGTATATATATTTTTTAAATCTTCATTTATATATGCATGCAACACCTTTAAACAAAACAGAAGTATAATAATGTAAAAACTTTCAATTTACAATTTCGAAACTGAGAATTCATGGATCATGTTAGATAAAGAGCGTTTTATTTTCCGTTTCCTGTTCTAGATCTGTTAGAGACTAAAATCCAATTAATATGTATTTTACAGGGTACCAACCAACCAGATGTCAGTTCCATTCAACACATCTCCACCACCGTTTTAGAATCAACCGTTACCACCGATCTTCCGCCACCACTTGAAAGTACCAGGCAATCGTCACAGGGTAATTTCCAGATCATCGACAGTTTTGATGTCCAGAAGAACAAAGCAAGATTACAAGAAGGTCATACAGGCTGTGCTGAGTCACATGGAAAACACCAACGTAACATCTTTCGTCGTGGACTTTGAGGCGGCAATGTGGCAGGCTCTAAGAAGCGTATTCGTCAACCCGACCATACATGGGTGTGCTTTCCATTTTAACCAAGCCCTCTGGAAGCATTACCAGCAATTGGGATTTCCTATTGTCGTCAATAGAGATCCACTTGTGATTCTCCATAATTGGAATATGTCCGTTTTATAATTATGGATAGTTCACTTTATAATATGGTAAACTATTATTAATTCTCATTTAATTGCATATTTATAGTTATAACATATTCATCTATACTTTGTGTTTGTTAAACTTCAAGTAGTAGTAGTTTGTGGAAAGTCTCTGACAGGAGCATTAATATATCCCCTTATGAGGGGGACCACCCCCTTTTCGTACGCCGGATTCCGGGGTCAATATAGAGTATTCCGGATGCCGAGTGTCAGTACGCCGGATGCCGAAACCTGTATATTTCGTATTCCGGATGCCGAAATTACAATGGCAGATATTATTTTGTACTGTTTTTTTTATTGCATTCAACTATATTTAATTTTATTTTCCTACCCGTTGAAAGACGGCATTTCACAATAGTCCCGCGTCAATAGAAACAATGACAACAATAGTGTAGATGGTGAACGCAAAATGTATAGTTGAGAGATAACTCGATCGCTTTTGAGACTTCGACTTGTGACCTTGAAAATCTAACTTAGTAAACATGGCGCTCAAATTTGAGGCATCTAGTCCAGGAGATATTGGTCTACCTCTGCTCCACCAGGACTCAACTTCATCCCACTAATTTTCTTTCTTAATGTCTCCTCTAATTTTTTTTCGGTTAACCAGAAAAAAAGTGGCCGCAGAGACTTCAGACAAGATAGCGTCCATCATGACCTCCGTTTTTTTTATATGCACCAGGTCTCTTTGATTGGCGTTATAGTGAAAATGATATCACATACGGTCTTGTTTTCCGCTCGATTCGTTATGCTAATATCCAACCCTTGCCAAAAATCCGATACCAGAATCCAATATGGCGGCAAAGATGGCCAAAAATGGTGGCCGAAATATGAAAACAAGCTCACATTCCTTTACTTTCTTACGATGGGCCTTATTGTTACGCGATTTGTGCCCACAATTACATGTTCATATGGAAAATGTATATGAAGTACTCAAATGAGTTTGGCAAATTCTCACAGTCAAGATGGCGACCAAACTGGTGGCCAGAAATGGAAAATAAGTCGATATTATCACATATATATATTCAACTTTTTGTCATTATTTCGGTGGACAAAACGATACATAATATAAGCCATCTCATAAGTCATAGCCTTCTGGTAGAATGGAAACCCACAATTAATCGTCGTGATGTGGCATTTCAAAATCCATCATCCACTAAGCACCCATAATGGCAGTAACCGTATATAGGTTCGCCGAATAGTCATAGTTTGACTTCCAAGAATCAAAACAACAGTACCTGAGTTCATTCTGATTTGCCACATTCATCATTATCTGGACCAGTTTCCCTCTCTTCGTCAGATTAATCTATCTCTCTCACACCAACACAGTTTTCTAAACTTCTTTGCGGAAAGGTCCCACTAATCCGGTTGTTCAAACAATGTATATGCCGGTGGTGGCCTCTATCTGCGTATTTTCAGCTTTGGTGACCTAATGGGGATAACAACATGTACACCTGGTGATCTTCCCAAACATCCACTTCTCAATATATGGTTCATCAATTCACATACTCATCTAATTCACTGACGTACCCGGAAAACTTCTGTATATGGCTTCGAATGTTGAAAGCCTGACATTTGATGGATGCCTTTCTGCTAAGGCGCAGAAGACCATAATGCATAATATACCCACATTTCTTGACTGCCTACATGTACTTGACTGTTAGCATCAATTGCCAACCTCAAATGAATACATACTTCATATCAATATTCCATATCAACATGTAATGGTGGGTAAAAATCGCGAAACAATAACGCCCATCGTAAGAAAGTAAATGAATGTAGGCATGTTTTCAAATTTTTGTCGCCATTTTTGCCGCCATCTTCTATTTGAAAAACAATTTCTTGTATGAGATGTAAGGTAATTACTTCACCTCAGTATTTCCAACTCAACTGTAAGAATCGGTGGAATTGTCTGGACAATAATGCTCAACGATGTGAATATGAGGGAATTTCGGTAATTCTTCAAAATCTGTCCGCCATTGTGGGCGACATTTTGGATTTGGGAGACCTTTTATTTGGATATGGCACAAGGACAGTTCTTCGCCTAAGTGTTCCCAACTCACAATAGTAAGCAGATATGGAGTTGTCGTGACAATAACGCTCACTGGTGTTAACATCAGAGATTTTCGGCGATTTTTCTATTTCGGTGGCTATTTTGGCCGCCATCTTGGATTTGGGCGAATATTCCTCAACTCAGGTATAAGAGGAATCCTAGCTCGAGTATCTCCTGCACATATATGCATAGGTGTTGTTGTGATGGCAATTCATTGATTCGAAACATTACATCGCGTTATTAGCGTTGATTCGGCTTTAACCTATTATACCGGTATTTGGGAAAACCTGATATCGGACAATAATATCCCACAATGAATGTATATTGTGGCCCCCTTGTGTTGCCAATGACTCTTCTATACGACAAATGTATAAATTTACACCAAGATGCCACTATTTCCCCACAGAGACAAACGAAAGGTGGTGAAATGTCAGAAAAATAGTATATTTTCACATTCCGGTGGCCATCTTGACCGGCATATTGGATTCTGGTGTCGGATTTCTGGCTAATTTGTAATGCATAACGAATCGATCGGAAACAAGACCACATGTTATATCATCTTTGACATAATGGTGATCAAAGAAACACCTGGTGCATATAAAAAATGGCCGTCATGATGGACGCCATCTTGTCTGGAGTCTCTGCGGCCACTTTTTTCTTGTTAACAACAGAAACAAATTAGAGGAGACATTAAGAAAGAAAATTAGTGGGGTGAAGTTGAGTCCTGGGGGGGGGGGGGGTGCAGAGGTCGATCCCTCTGTTATGGAGTATTCCAGATGCCACCCCCGATTTTAGGCCGGATGCCGGATGCCAGAGGTGGTGGGGTGGTCCCCCTCCCATATGTGTGTATAGGTTATTCTATATAACAACTGTAGTATGATTGTGTAAGGGTGTATTATGTCTGTATGTTGGGAGGTATACCTCTTCCCTTAATCGAGAAATTAGGACTTGTTTATTTATGTGTGTAGAGTCTACATAATCAAATACCATCGTTATATATAAGTGAAGAAATCAATTACTCAAGGTCCCAATCGTCCTGACTCAAGGTCCCAATCGTCCGAGGTCCCAATCGTCCAAGGTCCCAATCGTCCGAGGTCCCAATCGTCCAAGGTCCCAATCGTCCGAGGTCCCAATCGTCCAAGGTCCCAATCGTCTGACAATCCGGGCGGGTTAGGGGAAATTTAACAAAGGTATTTTTTTTTTAGGTCTTAAAGTAAAGCAGGCATGTATATAGGGTTGGCGCATTGGGGCAGTGCAAAAGGGGAGCCGGGCTGTGGAGCGCGTTACATGCCCATGTGATATACTAGGATGATTTTTATTGTTGACCATTTCAAATTCAATTGATTCTTATGAATGCTTGGTCAATTTGTTGTTGTTTTGCGCGTTTTGGTTCTCACATTTTGGCCTTTCGTCTGTGAACAAATCGATGACAATGTTTCCTAAAGATGTTTCGAGAATAACTGACATTCTGTCGGTGATTGTTAATTCGAATATCAGAAGATTCAACTGATATTTAGTCACTTTATTGTAAAAAGATTGTTCTGCACATCGAAAATCGGCGCGACATTTTCACAGAACTTCCGGTAATCAGAAATAACCGGTGACGCCCGGTGCCGCGAAAATAATGAACACCAATCTTCGACAAGAAAACCATAGTCAGAAATGGTAACGCCCTCAAGATCATATTATTAGTCATATATAAAACATGTTGAAGCTTTAGTGATTGTTAAAAATGTGTATATGTGTCACGGCTATGTAGTTGACTATATAATTGTGCTATTTTTGGTAATTACAATAGGTTAACTCATTGAGTGACAGGTCTCCTGAGGGGAATCGATATCTGTACGCCAGGTCTCCTGGGGAAAAAGAACATTATTCACACTAACTATATATTTAGTTTGACTATTCAATATAGGACAGAATCGAATTGACAGCAGGCATTGCTAGTATAGGTCATATACATTACCTGCTTTTAAACTCCATGTCCGGTACTCGGGGGTCATCATAGGTCAAAAATTTCATGTTGCCATGGCAACGAGGACTTAAAATTGACACCGATTGACTGAAATCACAAAGTTGTTGTTTTGTGTGGCCATCTAAATAATTTATTCAGTGTATTTTTAGACATTAATTTTGCTGGTGGAATAACATAGCATTTTTTTTAGACAGGATCCGGGGGGGGGGGGGTAATCGGTGTGACTAAACGAATTTTGTGAATGGGATGACGTTTACAATGAACACACTCCGAGAAAAGTAGATTATTAAATTGAAAACTATTTGGAAATGTATTGTTTCGTTCTTTTTGGCCTATAATATTCGCACTTGCCGCGGTGGGACGTATTTCCAGTGTGTACTGTATCTAGGTGACAATGCCACATATTAGTACATCGGATTAACCCGGTGACGATTATATCCGATTCAGCGCATCGACCCCCCTTCCATACCAAATTTCAGTTCGATATCATAAATAATGTAAGAGCAATATACTGACAATTTTTTTCTATAGTAAATTCTCATTGTAATTTGGCGAACCCCTTAAGGTACAGAGTTTGATTGACATATTGTGTACGTTGTCGACATCAGCGTTCCTGTGTCGTTTGGTGTCAAACCAAGTTTACGATGGATCAGGGCATGCCCGACTTTATAGGAATCGACCTTTACGCAATTAAAATCGGTTTCCAATTAACAGATATGTACGCCTGTATCCGTTGACCTCTTAGAGAGTTTGAACTCTGCAAGTCTAAGTCACGCCCACGGATCACATCAATTTTCACCACCTGTTTTCACACGACTGTATCTCCTAAACACCTCGACGTGCGGGGCTGCCTGATGCGTCATTTGAACGGAGACAAGCTGGGCTATATCCCGATGTACAAGTTGAATCTGCGCATGCGCGTATATACAGACCCCCCCCCCCCTTGAAAATTGAACAAACGCTTCTCCCAAAATGTGACTTGTAGTATGCAGGGTTCTAATCACGTGCAAACAGATTGAAATTGTGAGATTGGATTAGAAGGCAGAATGTTACAAACGGGGTGTGTTGGGCGACGAGTTATCTCGTCGCCGGCGCTCAGATGGTGTCTTTCGGGCGACGAGATATCTCGTCGCCGGCGTTCAATGAGTTAATTAGGGTATATTTTTTCTTGACAATTCATTTGAAATTTGACATTTGATCGCGACTAAGCTCATGTGCAGAACAATCTTTTTAAATATGAGCTTAGTCGCGATCAAATGTCAAATTTCAAATGAATTGTCAAGAAAAAATATACCCTAATTAACCTATTTTTACAACTGTCAAACTCTTAATCAATGGGAAGCGTCCTACTAGTGACT
Source organism: Siphonodentalium dalli (assembly GCA_032622095.1). Lineage (NCBI taxonomy): Eukaryota > Metazoa > Mollusca > Scaphopoda > Gadilida > Siphonodentaliidae > Siphonodentalium > Siphonodentalium dalli. The sequence goes on from CP136064.1 coordinate 95,985,351, forward strand.
TGCGCAATGCCTGTCTGGCCGCGATTGGATAATACGGTGGTCGAGGACCCAATCGAATTGGAGGTTCTAGAAGGCCTTAGGAAACTTCTTTAAAATGTCGGAAACCAAAACAAATCGTTCCTAAATTTCAGTAAGATTAAGTATTTTGAGATTGTAATTCCCAAAATCCCATGATGAAATACAATTCCACAATTCGTAACATTGAAAATGCAGTTATAATTAACAGTACTTAGTCACAGTTAGTGAATAATAAGTAATAAATTGAAGGTTACACATATGTCAGATGGGATGTATTATATGTAGAACCTATCAATTCAACTTACTAAAGTAGGTATATAGGATATTCATGAGTAACATAGTAATATTGTCAGCAATACCCGACTTCTGAGTATGGTACTAAAATATTAATATTACAATCCATGATTGTTTTGGCAAATCTACCAAAACCGAAGGTCGGCCACAAAATAAAGTTAAAGTCTATCCTACCTCTAGGTTAGCGCATCAGAATTAGCATACATAACCTGACGTACGACATGTATGGCGACAACATCTCTCTGCTCCAAGAAATTAATAATTGTGGCAAAATTATAATACATGTACAAACATAATATAAATGATACATATGATATAACATTAAACCATATATAGATCCTCACAATTGAGTTGAGGAAGGAAATCTATTACTTGCACGAGTTAGACCCTCGAGTCTCACCAAATGGAATTTCCGGCCCGAGGTATCTAACTCCAAGTCGCTCTCTCACACTGTGAAAGAGTCAACCCCAACAATGAGATACCACCTCAACGCGAAAGTAAAGGCAAAAGTTGTTGAACATAGATGTATACTGATTCGACTCTATTCTATTAAATATTACAATTATATCTGCTTTATTAATTGTATGAAGAAATTTCTAAGAATTGATGTGCCTAAGTAATTTAGATGAAGTCCACCGTCCTTTCTTGCATACTTTGACCGATCAGGAATCCCAAACTTTTTCAGAAATGGTCTATAAGTGTGTCCAAAAGTAACATGTCGTTGTTGGCAAATTTCTCGTAATTTCTTATTAACTATGATTACTCTATCCTTGGTAAGGTCATAGTCACAAGGTCTAGGCAGAATAGAGGACATGATTATGTCGACGTTCAATCCTTGAAGAACTCCGATGAGGTTGCCGAAGGCTGACTCAAAGTCTTCAATTTTCATGTTCGTAGGAATATCATTGGTGTCTATATGAATTAACACACAATCAAAGGCTTGAATGAATGTCTTGTTTTTCTGGATGAAGGCCGTTAAAATGTCTATTCTGGCACCTCTAAGACTGTCACAATAGGTCCCATCAATATCTGATATATACTTAACGATAGAATCTCCCAATAGATAAATTATCTTCCCTTTACCTGCAATTAAATCAAAACTTATTTAAGGCAGAGGCCATCATTTTAGAAACTGAGGGTTTATCAGATTGTGAAAATACCAAATAGGCTTTATAGGCGTCACTAAGCCAGTCACAATGCAGTTGAATTAATTCTGAGGGGACCTGTCTCTGAAATGCACAGGTAGCTCCGCCTCTCCCAAATGAATGTGATGAATAAAGCTTAGGGTCCCGATCGGTCAGAGAAATTAAGGCTCGAAGTTTATCAGTTAGATCACAATAAGTGATCGGAACTAATCTACTCTTTAAATATTTAACAAATACTGGAGAGCAAGTTGGTGCAGGTATCGATGAAATCATTTTATTATATGATAACACTGGACAGTATATAGAACCTGGGATGGCAGTAATGGGTATCTTTAATATTCTTTGTCCGAATTGAATTGTTTTGACCACCGAATGGTCACTACAATTCGGTCTGGGAAACATTTAATGTCACCTCTATGCAATATTTTCTCACAGTCTTTCACTGACCATGTGGTTGTAACTAGGTTATATTTTCTAGCCATAAGGAAAAAGGCTAAAAGAAACAAGCACCGAAAGGTGATATCTAAGTTACAAGATAAATCCATAAAATTTGAAAATTCACGTAGAATATCAGGTGTTATAGGTAAGGCTTGTTTTGGACAATGCTGTTTCAAGCGCGAAATGCCCTTAATCAAAAGTTTCAAGTAATATGCATTGAACGCCTCGTAGTCATAATTTAGAACAATATGCAGATATTTCACTCCTGATAAGTAATTTTGAATTGAGGAGGGTGATTTGAATGACCTGCTTAGAAACTGAACGTAGAGGCCCAAAGTTCTCGTAGAAGCTGGTAGAGGAACCAGCTTAAAGAAAATACAAAACTGCAAATAGGTCAAAGTTTGATTTTTCAAATTCTTTTTTGTGCCTTCGGCAAAGGCTGATCGATGGGAGACTCTTGTATCTTCCTTCAAGGATTGTAGTTCTGCATTGAAAAGGAACCAATGAGAGCTAGTACCCATTACTGTCCACCCTGGATTCAAATGAGGCATTGTGGGAATAAAATTACCACTCGTTTTCAAAATGAAAGAGATTGTCTGTAATCTTTACAAATTTCATGTTATTACGAAGAACAATGTTTGATATCAATTGTTGGAATTTTTGGTCACATTCTGGGTCAGAGTCCCATCTTGATAATATATCAGAAATTCTATTGGAGGCACTGGAAAGATGAACACGTCACTAGTAGGACGCTTCCCATTGGTTAAGACTTTGACAGTTGTAAAAATAGGTTAATTAGGGTATATTTTTTCTTGACAATTCATTTGAAATTTGACATTTGATCGCGACTAAGCTCATATTTTGACCCACCCGCCCAAATTCCCATTTCCAGAATTCTCTATTCCATTATCTTGAAATTTGGATAATTTTTTACTAGCAGATTTGCCAAAAAATTCATGGATTGTAATATTAATATTATAGTACCATACTCAGAAGTCGGGTATTGCTGGCAATATTACTATGTTACTCATTCCTATATACCTACTTTAGTAAGTTGAATTGATAGGTTCTACATATAATACATCCCATCTGACATGTGTCTAACCTTCAATTTATTACTTATTATTCACTATAACTGTGACTAAGTACTGTTAATTATAACTGCATTGTTATGGGATGCCAAATTGACATTTAATAAATAATTGAGGTTAAGCGCAATAAGGATTCCTTATTGTGCTTAAGCGCAATTAGCTCTTATTGCGCTTACGCCCAATAAGAATATTCCTTATTGCGCTAATAAGAGATTCCTTGCGCAATAAGAGATTCCTTATTGCGCTTAAAGGCACGTGAGGCCTTAGTTGTCGAAAATATTCATATTTGTTCCAATCACCGTAAACAGAAAAACATTAAATCGCATACAGCTTCGTTCATATATACCATGACAATCGCGTAAACAGCAAGATTTACTATATTTTACCTAAGCAAGAGCCTGATTGTGTTACAGAAGACAGCACAATACTGCTGGCTAATCACACACAAATGGCATAAACGCTCTTTATTCGTTCCATATCAGGAATTCACCCACAAATAACGCTCTTTATGTTTACCATCATAATATAAACAAACACCAGAAAAGTAACTTTTTATGCTTTTGTTTACATAACAATGGTCAAATATATGACAATAACATACTGTTTATGCGATATTTCTTATTTGTATACGGACAAAGTCTGTATACATTTTGTTGTTCTTTCTGTTTGTGGCGGTTTTTGATAGGTGGAAATATTTTCACAGGATACCCACCGCCAAGGCCAACCGTACCTTTAAGCTTAAGCGCAATTAGAACTTCCCTTATTGCGCTTAAGCACAATAAGGGATTCCTTATTGCGCTTAAGCTCAATTATTTATTAAATGTCAATTTGGCTTCCCATACATTGTCAATGTTACGAATTGTGGAATTGTATTTAATCGGGGAGCATGGCTCCACACAATTTTGGCAATAAATATAATTAACTATACAAGAGTTCTTCTTTCTAGTGGGATTCTGTAATATTTTTTTGATGCAGTGTATGTGATGGGAGACTTCAACGCGAATGCCCGACAAAATACAAGTAACATGCGTGAATTGTGTGGATTCTGTAGAGAGGTTTCATTGAAAATTTCTGATGTAGAATATTTCGGTCCCACATCAGATACATTTACTTATGTCAGTGCAGCACACGGAACAGTTTCCTGGCTAGATCATTGCATTTGCACTGAGTCGGCTGGGGATGCAAAAACTATTCAAGTCATGGAATGATTTGTTATATATATATAACCTATTGACTAACACTGATATATTGTATTCTTATATTCATGTTGTAAACATGCTTAATATGGACTTCTCAGTCTGAAATAAATCATATACATACATAGTGTGCGCTTGGTGAGAAAGCATGTGAAAACATTTTTTAAATCGGACGTACCAAACACAGGGGCCTGTAACGCGCTCCGCTGCCCGCCCCCTTTTGCGCTGCCCATATACTGCCCACATAAATAATATGTATAAGGTGGCCCGCCCACCACCCATCCCGCCACCCATAGTATGCCCCTAGATTTGTCCACCGAGGAAGCAGACTGAACCCATATATACGCCTCTTCCATATACGCGCCTGCTTCACGTTAATGGTAGTATAATAAGGACAAGGGGAACTGTAGTTATATCCCGTTTTACCATCGCTCGGGAATCGGACAAATTTAGCCCATTTACCCGAGTAATCTTCGCAATGGAGAACTCTTAATAGAATTAATAGATTATATATATTTATTTGCCTGTAAATATTGGGGAGCGTAACTACTAGCTCCCCAATATAATTATATACATATGATTATAATAACATTTGATAAATTCTCAATGATATTGATACTCTTATATTCTAGTTAATGAAACTATCAAGAGTCAAGATAGTATCAAGATTCAAAATAGGAGAATACCGAAGAAAATTCGAAAAGTATGACAATGGCATGTACATGTATACCATTCAACTGATCTATTAAATTTTTGGCTAAACACGCCCCTGTACTATTTATAGTATATGATAGAACAAATAAAAATTGGAATAATTAAAAAAATGAATGGAAATTTAGGGCGGGCGGGAAAAAAGATGTTGACGACTCGCCGAGCTGAGTTCAAATGAATGCAGTGAGACAAACCGGAAGTAAACGTAATAGAAACCACGGAACGTGGCCAATCAAATATCTTGTTACTAGTACACAAGAGGTCAAGTGACAATTAGCGCTCCAATAAATTACATAATATGGCGAAACAAATTAACACTTGAAGTAAAGGCAAATATAGGGGATTGTTCGTTTCTCCGCCCGGGGAAGATTAATTCTTTTAATATATTTTACAAACATAATAAAAGTTACCAATGCTATCGATATAGCCACGGATGTATCGGCTAAGGATTCATCTTTCAATCAATACCACAAGCTCCCCTCAGAACCATTTATATACATGTTACAAAATATGAACTAAGTCGGTTTAACCCGTTTTGTTATAAAATGTATACAAAAAATGGGTACATTATTGGGATGCTATTAATAACATTGTACTACATTTTACAGGGGGGAATTATACTCCAATAGCAAGATGGCTGCCAAAATTGTGACCTGAATTGGAAAAATATACACATTTTCACTCATATCTTCTACGTCCCTGATGATACATTTCAATATATATATATATATATATATATATATATATATATATATATTGTCTTAATATTAAGGTGTGTATTCTTGCATATGCTTTATTCTCTGATCCAATGCACATAAATGGATATTGAGAAATATGAATGGAGATAGTATACAAAAGATATACAGATCGATAGAGGAAAACTTGGGACATGCATGCATGTACACAAAATACATTGGCGCTCGTCGTCGTCATCGTCACCGCCATCGTCGTCATCGTCATCATCATCGTCGTCGTCGTCGTAATCAGCATCATCGTCATTTATCATCGCCACATCATCACCATCATCCAAAAACGCGACCACAGCAATAACAACAACCAGCAACAGCAAGGACAACAACAACAACAACAACAACAACAACACACACAACACCAATAGTAACAACAACAATCATCCCCAAATACCTATACCTAAATGACATTGAATTCTCAATATTGACTATTCCCATGAAAAATTTCACAATCTTGGAAATTCTATTGCAACATCAGTGAATTGCCGTTTATATATAGCTGCAATCACGCAGTCTAAAGAATTCTCCGGTGAATGATATCTCAGGTCTGGGGACATTGTTTGCAGACATAATAGTATTTATTTTAGCCACACAAAGGGTGCACGAGAGTCTTGCTGAAATCCGATTCAATTTCAAAGAAACAGTACTGGTATATGCACGCTCTGCATATATACATACATGCAGAAAAATCCATATCATTATATTACCTATACTATAGTAAGCTAGCTGGCTGCCTTTGGGTTTATAACCCGTGGGACTATCGTCCACCGACACCCTATACGATGGTCTTTATAATATCTGGAGTAAAGATAAACAACTGCAGTTAATGAATTAATGCAATAAACATTATGTTTCCTACTATTCTAGCATCGGTCTTCAGCCCAGTCGATACTATCACAATTGTTAGCATCTCCTGAATACAGTGGCCGACACCTGCACACGTATAAGCACTAAAGGCTTTTTCTAACAAGAAAATCTTATTCAGAAATGGTAACGCCCTCAAGCTCATATTATCAGGCATGTATATTTTTAAATATATTGTTCGTGAATGCACCACCTCAGAATTCCGTTAAAACAACTAATCCTTCAAATTATTACAAAAACTACGGCTTATTACTGCATGTTTCTCATTCACCACACCAGAAAGCCTCTAAATGCGGAACAAAAATCGGATTAAATACACGCCCGATACTTCGCAATACGACCTTTATTCTACATTCCAACTGAGACATACGTCATCAGCAACGTTAGCTGTTATATTATGCATTGTGTTCCTGCAATAAAATCTTCAAGAGTGGCCCAGCCATTGTTCATACCTAAACACCGAAAGCAATTAACGCGGTAATATAAGTTACAATGAGATATCCGCGAAGATACATCCGCGAAAACCCGAAATGTGTTGACCTGCGAGATATCCCCATTGCTATATATAGCTCCATTGACACGGCCAGATCAACCTTACTACAATTTTCGAAAATAACTCGCATCGCGTGAATCCCGAAATGTGTTGTCCTGCGAGATATCCCCGTCGCCCCATTGGCGCGACCAGATCAGCGTAGCAGTAAACACCCTTATAGTATAGGGTGTAATAACTTAGCGAACCTGCGACCACAGGGGTCCGGCAACATTAATTTTTATTTTTTTTATTTTTAGAAGGTCACATCTCCCCATTTGAGGAACTCGCACCAAGTCTATGAAAATGACTTTAAACATCTTTTTAAAATATACCAACCAAGTTGACAGTTTTAACCCTTCCTTCAACATTATTCTTCAGCACTAACAACGGTCGAATATGATTGTGCGGAAACAATCCCAAAACATCCCAACTCAATTAACTTCGTACAATCAACCCATTTCTCAAAATCATGAAAATATCTATCTCCCATCAGTGGGATAGCATTATTTTAAACTAAGTTTTATAAACAGTGGTCAAAAAGCGCCCCTCCTCGTCACATATGAGATGTATTTAAACCACAATCGATAACATATTGATTGTTGATATTAAACCTGTACCCGCGAACAATCAAAACAAATTTAATTTTGGAAAAAAATAAAAACACTCCATTTAGTTTATTAATTTTACTTTTCCTTTGAAATCTCACGTGATGAAAACCAAATTAATATTGTATGGACAAACTTGCAGCAAACTTATATTCTAGAGGTGGAAGAAACCATACTAGGTGCATAGACTATAATACACAGTTTAAAGATGCATAATCCGAATTAACGGTCGCAAATTACTATTTCCTTGGCTTCGGGGGTTAAAAATATTTGATTCGAGTGGAGGAACCCACCCATCAAAGCTCAGAGTGATCATATATCGATGTTTGAAATATGTTATTGTTCACCAACGACATTTTCAAGTGGCCCAGTAAACAGTCGACGAGAAGATTGTCTCGGACCAAATTGTGGATGAAGATGGATAACTCTAAAATCAAGTGGCTTTTTTTGTGTCAGATATTTGACAAACCGGCAAAATTTCTTTGAACAAAATGTTTATAAATACAGGTTTTGGGCAAGTTCATACTGTAGTTGACTGTGGTTAGCATTATTTTTGGACAAATACTCGATTCTGATAACTGAAGCGGCATTTCAAAAAATGTTGTTGTTGTTTTTGGAATCTGATGATATGGGGACCATCGAATCGGATTGAGTACCTTTAAAATATGGATCTCTGGTAGGTAAGAAAGAATTGTTTATTGGGTGACGGAAATTGGTTCCTGATACAAGGCTTACAAGCGACATTCTGTTTCATTGTTATATTGACTAACTTATTTGAGTTTCAAAAAGATTTCTTTTTATAATTTGCTTTTGATGCATACATATAGATGTATGTAATAAATGCTACAAATCCAACACGTGGAGAGCCTCGCTTTACGCTATAAATCGATATAAAATATTAAAGATTGCCTATCTCTTCCGTGCCACAATTACATGACCAACATAATTTTAATAAATCCCTACTTCCAGACTACAACTTGGCGTTATGTGAATAAATACAAATGCAACTGCAGATGGATTATATTATTTGTCTATCAAGGAATAATAAAGTGGTTTATTTCGATCGCAACTCGTGGTAAATCTCTTAGATGATCTGAAATTCCCCTTGATTGATTGTGCTAGCACGATAGTGTGCTCCCTCTCGCTATTGGTATACCCTTCCAACATTTTCGCGCTGCATGATTTCATTTGAAATTCTAACTAAAATTTATATTAATTAATAGAAGCTTTTCCGTACAGGTGTCATCGACTCATATATATTTACTTTATATCCTGGAATCTAAACAAAACATGCTATGAAGAAATAGGCCACATTTAAGCGATGTTGCAGCATGACATTTTATTTGTATCTCCATTTCGACCGACCGACCCAATTTTAGAGGTATATATTCACATAACCCGTCTGTGTTACATTAAACCTGTTCGGTGATTGGTCAACTGCCAATTGGGTCACCCGTTTCATATATACCCTAATAACACACAATCACACCGTAAAGCCCCTGTCACACTCCGCTGCGATCAGGCCGGCGCTTGAATTGCGCTGAAAAGGTACCAAAATATGAGTAACACGCAGGAGGAGCGCGGAAAACTGTCAAATTTTTTAAAACAAGGTATGCTCCTATTCCGTTTACCACGTTTTTATTGCGCTCTTATTACGACCCATTGCGTTCCTACTTTGTCAAGTCTCACTGTGCTTCATCTACTCTATAAACGTCCTTATATATAGTGCGTCCAAGTCGCCGTCACTGTGTTGCTAGTACGTTCTCAATAAGTTTTTAGGTTGTGGGAATATACCCAACAATCCACAGTCGACTAGTTGTCCGATTAAACCCATGTCACACTCCGCTGCGATCAGGCCGGCGCTTGCATTGCGCTAAAAAATTATCAAAGCGCCAAGCTAAACGCATTAAGATATCCAAGAACCGATTGGTTACGCAGTTGACACTGGCTTGGACGGGAGAGGGTCCCCGTGAGCGCCCATGAGCGCCAGCATGCTAACTTCGCCATCTTCTCGGTTGAAATCTGCGACGCCGATACCTCCTAAAAATGATGTATCGACCTGTGCATGCAACTCTATATGTGTTCAAAATAAACTCGGAGAAGTGCTGACTCAAATGACAGTCATTCAAGCAAACCTAAACACAACGATACTCAGCTTAGAAGAATCTATCTCTTTACTGAACTCTGATATTAAGGCTGTGGTCGACGAGCAGAAAAATATCAAACTGGATGTTGAACGACTGAATGACGAAGCCAAGAACGGAATAACAGGACTGAAATCCAGCCTCAAAGTTCTTGAAAACGACTTAAAGTCAAATAACGATTCTGTTGATTCACAGTTCAAGAACATTGAATCACGCGCATCGAAAATCTCCCAAAAGTCGCGCAGCCTTGAACTCAAAGTCACGCAGTGTTCCCAGAAATGCAAGTCGTCTTCTAAGGAAACAAAGGAGCATTTGAATTCGACATTCAAACAGCTTGCGGAAGTCTTTGAACTTTATGCCGACAATACTGCAAACAAATATGATGAAATCCGATCCATTGTTCAGACCCATATTCCGAATGCCACCCGGCCCGACACCTCATGCACCGAAACTGTTTCTCCATTCGAAACACACGCGAAGCGGAGTTGCTCTGTCATTAGGCCCTCCACATCCCCCGAGAACTCAAGTGAACGTGTGTACAACTCTGTTTCTCCTGTAACAGCCAACATGAACACAAAATGTGATTCTAACAAACAGGCAAAACTTCATGTTGATGCTGACACATCTGTCCATATAGACTCGAAGCTCAATACGTCGAACAACAGTGCAAATCTGAATGTCTGTGAAGTAAATCTCTCGATCAATAGCGATGATTACTCCAACTCTAAACGCACCCCTGTTCGTATAAAACCTTCTCCCATTGAAGTAATAACCGAACCAGAGGCTGGCAAACATATGTCAGAAATATTCAAGTTCATCGACAACTACAGCGATATACAACGAGCATCCGTGGACAGTGACGATCCTGCTCATAATTTGTCAACACATGGCGAACGTAGTATAGATTATCCTACACAAAGACCCCCTCCTCGACAACATGCTGAGCATGTGAACACTGACGGTCCGCCTTATTCTTATTCCGATGCTCTGAGCGCACCGAGGCAAATCGAAACTCTAATACGGAACGACAGACGCCCCGCGGCATTAAAGAGGGACCCCAGTCGCAAAACCGCACGTATTTCTGACAGGAATCCTCGTTCAGATAATGACCGAAATGGATTCTCAGGCGTCCACCGGACAAGAACAGTGCGTCTTTTCGTGGGCGGTATCGATGAAAGTTCTACAGAGAATGGCCTCGCTCACTTTCTCACTGAAAGAGGTATCGAGCCAACGTTCTTGAAGCTCATCACTAGTTCCAGAATTGGGACTGTGAGTGCTCGTTTAAATGTATCAAAAGACGAAAGCAACCCACTACTTGACAATCGTTTCTGGCCCGCAGGTGTCTACTGCAGGGCTTGGTACTCAGAAGCTCCCAGCTCAACAAACAATGGCTATTACAAATAAGCTGAATATATGCACCTGGAATATGACATGTTTCAAGGGGAGTGCTTCCCATTTAAGTGATATGCTGGCATCGGGCTATTTCCAGATCGTCGGCATTTCTGAACATTGGCTTGATGAATTTTCACTGTCGTCCTTCGGATTTCTCTCACATGATTACATTTACATTGCGAAACCGGGTCGTTCGATTCGAACTGCGAATGGAGGTTGTCTTGTGAAAGACGGTATAGCTATCCTGGTCCACAAAAGTATCCAGTGTATCGAGATTGAATCTACAAATGATAGAATGATCTCTCGATCTGTAGATCAAGATGAATAATAGTTCTTTTCTCTCCGTGATTCAAGTATATCTACCCGGTGCCAATCACGATATTTCATATTTTCTCGACTGTTTATCAGACTTAGCTGACATTACCTCACGCCTGGAACCGAATGGTCCTGGGGAAAAACTATAGAACGATACTTTCAAGTTTAACGTGTCCACGTGCTAGAGCATTAGATGCCTTCTTCGAACTGCACAACCTGACAGCACTCACTACATTATCATCTTGTACTGGCAGTGACTTCTCATACGTCCCTTACTATGACGGCGCGACTCCTTCGCTGCTCGATCACATTGTCATCTCCGACATGATGGTTAATTGTGTATCTAAAACTCATGTCACAGAAGATGCAGCAACTAATAGTTCAAACCACAGACCAGTGTTCTGTTGTATAGATGTAGCTCCTACACTAAAACCACCGTCAAATTACACGAGGAAAAAACATCGCTGGAAATGTGAATACATGAAGTCTTATCAAGACAATCTAACTTCCCTGTGCAAACCGTTACTGACCAAAGAGATAAACGACAAAAATGACCTTGATTCGTATTATCGCAATTGTGTCGACATTTTAATTGATAGCGCAGAAAAGACTATCCCTCCAATGTCCTATCACGCACACTTGAAACCATACCGGAATAAACAACTCAGCAGTCTGAGCTCTGATTGCAAGTCAAAATACAAATTGTGGTCGCTTGCTGGTCGCCCACGAGTATTTACCTCCTCCACGTATGTTCAGTATAAAGACGCTAAAAGGACTTTTAGGAAAGCTCATCGCTCTGCGTTCAATGCGTACCTATCCGATCAACAAAACAAACTTGAGTGCGACGCTGCCTCCAACCAAACGTCCTTCTGGCGGTCTATCAACCGAAACCGTTCGCATGTCTCTCAAATCGGATCGGTTATGGAATTAAATGGGTCTCTGACACGAGACGCAGATGAAACACTTTCTGGCTGGTCTGAGTACTTCAGAGAATTGTTCAATCCACCACCCCACTCTGAGCCAGAGTTTGAGGACCACGTTACCAGAGAAGTTGTTAGCTGTGTTTCTCTTGCTGAAGATCCCGTGCAACCGAACTGCCCACAGTGTCAACTAGTCGAACTCACCGAAATCGTTCTTCATGTGAGGAAACTGAAAAAGAACAAAGCGGGTGGAGCAGATGACTTATTGAATGAACATTTGTTGCACGCTCCGACTTCCTTCATAGAATGCATCAAAAGACTATATGACGGTATATTCCGCATGGGGTGGATTCCACCAACGACGAAAGAAGGAACAGTCATTCCGTTATACAAAGGACCGCCTAAACCACCGACATCTCCTGATAGTTACCGTGCTATAACACTTCTATCGGTCCTATACAAACTATTCGAGTCCATTCTGTTGAGCCGTCTTCTTCCAAGCCACCAAATGAAACGATTTCCGAATGCACAACAAATGGGTTTTCAGAAAGGTATCAGCTGTTCGATGACGTCATTCATTCTCGCGGAATCTGTATCATATGCCAAAGACAATAACTCCAATTTATATGTTGCCTTCCTTGACTCCAAGAAAGCCTTTGATAAAGTATGGCACACTGGCCTCCTGTACAAATTCATTCAGCTCGGATTTTCGCCACACTTTGTCAGTTTGTTGGAGAACATCCATTCGGATGTGACTAGCAAAGTACTATATGACGGCCGCATGTCGCAAAGTTTCAAAATACTGCAATCTACTCGACAAGGTGGCGTTCTGTCACCTCTCTGCTATCTCGTCTTCATAGACGACCTACTTAACGAACTAGCAACTTCTTCATACGGACTAAGAATCTGCAATATCCCATGTGGCGCTCCTACTACAGCCGACGACATCGCTCTTCTGTCGCTATCGAAATCCGGTCTAGAATCCTTGTTGAACATATGTGTGAAATATAGCAGGCGGTGGCGATTCGAATTCTCCTCCACGAAGAGCAAAATTGTTGTATTCAACGAGAATAAAAACTCATATGACCGCTCGGGAAGGATATGGAGGTTGGGCAATCAAACTATTCAGGAAGTTACAGAATGTGCCCATCTTGGTTTAATTCAGGACAAGTTTGCGAACCAGGTCAATTCCGCCTCTTCTGTGTCGACAAAAATGAGGAACAACTTTTTCAATATCATGGGTAACAAACTTATGAAATTCACTACACCCATCACCATGACAAATGTCCTCAAAACTGTTGTTCTACCGAGAGCTCTCTACGGTGTCGAGGTGGTTCCTTTTTATCAAAGTTCCGCCATCACCATTATGAACAAAGCCGCCAGAACATGTCTCAAATACGCACAATCCCTCCCAAAACGAGCGTCAACTAGGCTATCGCTAGGTCTTCTTGGATTTCTACCAATTGAATATCAACTGCATATCAAAAAACTTTGCTTTATGGGACGTCTTATCCATCTACCGTTCGGCCATCAATTACCATTACGACTGTTTGTCCTGAAAGCACACCTCTACAGACTATACAGTCGCTCCAGTGGTTTTCTACAGGAAATGTTCTCCATATTAGCCAAATACGATCTTTTGAACTATTTGAACGACTACCTGGACATTGGGGTCTCCCCAAAACTGTCAACGTGGATAACTCTTGTGAAGGCAGCTGTCAGGGGAACGTTCATTTCCTCGTGGCAGACCAAAGTTTCGTCCGATCCATCCTTGCGAATTCTGTGGAAAGTTCACCCTAATCCCCTATCAAACTGGGCAGTCTGGAAACTTCTCCATGGAAACGCTCACATGTTGAAATATCTAAAAAACTTAGTACTGCTTCTCAACAGGACTACCTATGCCAACAATTTAGTGTGTCATCTCTGCAGCGAAGTGTACGCGAACGAAATCGACCACGCCATGTTCGTATGCTCTTCTCCAGCCGCACTCATTATTAGAAACTCTTTTTGGGAAGGGATTATCTCTCGTTTTGGCATACCTGAATATTTTCACCTTGCGTCGTTAGCCAGAGATGACCTGGTAGCAACCCTCCTCGGAAGTTCTCTGGAAACCCTAACAGAACACACATCTCACTGCCTCAAGGAACTAGTACTATATTCTGCGAAGTTCCTGTACGTTCTCAGCACAATGATAAGGAATGGCGTACAGCAACCCGTGTCTCGTCCATTGTAATTATCTTCTCAACACCCACGCATGTTGTAACGACTAACTGTCATATCTGTTGGACAAATCAGATTTTCCTGCAACAAAAGCTGTTGTGAACATTCAAATGCATATATGCTTCACTCTCGTGGTTTCCAACATCTCTCCATACTTGTACATAACGGCCCACCACATTGGTCAGGGGAGCCCGCTTTAATCCAACTGTATTTATATGTCATGTGTATCGATCTCTCCTATACTTGGAGGTAATAAAGATATCTCTCTTGTGCATGCACAAAACAAGCGCAGAGGTTCTGACCAGGGCGCATTACTGTCGCCGTGGCAACGAAAAGCGAGCGACGTGAGCGTCCCGTTGACGTAGCAAGGATGCATACAAGCTACTCGTGGTCGCAGCAAGAAATAATCTCTTTCGTCTCTCTCCCGACCTTATTGCGTTCTTATTGCGCTGCCACATGGCATTGTGGACTGGTTCCCAATCATAGAACGTGCATGCACACGATATTGTCACTGCAAATATGGCTCTCGTTATATGTCCAAGCGTGACAGATGGCGTTCTTCCAACGTTTGCAGCAGGTTTACAGTACGATCCCACTTTGAAATGCGATCTGCTCACCCACACCATCGGAGTTTGCATATAATATGCAAGTTTAATCTGGAGTCCGTTGTACATATATTCCGTGACGAATGTGATACATAATATATAACATGGAATACGCAATAAGAATAGTGCACGTGAAGTGGCACCTAAATGGAATCCAATGTATTCCGTATATACATGTGCTACATGTAAAGAGGCATAAACAACCATGGGAATGGTGCTGTCGGCCTCCATATGTCATGCCATTCAAAAATAAAAAGGGCATATATTATGCCGATCTATTTAGCCACGCTGTTCCCTTGCGAAATTCCGCGTTATCACTATCATACTATAGTGGAAAAGTGACTCGAAACATATGCTCAATTTAAATCATGACTATATATCCGGAACATATATAATTGGAACATGGACAACTATAGTCTATTGTGGATTGTTGGGTATGTTCCCCACAACCTAAATACTGACTATGACTGGAGCACGCATGCAGGAGGCGCTATTTATATTCTCCCCGCTCACGCAGAGAACGTTTTGCAAACGTATTGAGAACGTACTAGCAACACAATGACAGCGACTTGGACGCACTAAGGACGTTTATAGCTTAACGGAAGCACAGTGAGAGCGCATGAGAGCGTGATACTTGACAAAGTAGAAACGCAATGGGTCGTAATAAGAGCGCAATAAAAACGTGATAAGCGGCATAGTTTTCCGCGCTCCTCCTGCGTGTTACTCATATTTTGGTACTTTTTCAGCGCAATGCAAGCGCCGGCTTGATCGCAGCGGAGTGTGACAGGGGTTTAACACGAACACGACGTCACAAATAGTTGACCTAATCTCACCTAATAGCCCAGATAAAATAGGCCAAGTAAATACATTGCAGCCAAACCAGGACGGACCTGACTCCAGCAAAACTAGGAACAAGACTGTCAATCAAGACTAATTACAGCCGCGAATAGAGATGTAAATTAGAACAAACAAGGACAAGGAATGAACCACCCACAACATCACGGATTGTATGTGAAACTCAGTTTAAGGACTTTGCTAACCCATTTTCAACCCATATTTGATGGATTCAAAATTAAGAATAATGTTCACTTTTATTAGTAATCAAAGCAACCAAACCCACTGATGCAACATTTTAAGAGTATAATTCGTGGTGGTTTATGTTAGAAATACAAAATGTGAAATTTATAGAAGTTTTAAAATGTATTTTATTCGAACCCAAATTCAACAAACACAAAGTTCACATCTAAGTGTACTGAACACTGAGAAGAATGATGAACAATAAAACTATACTCACATTTCTTGAGTGTTCTTTGGATTTTTGGCTTGGAACAGTTGTTTACAAATGGTAGATTTCATTGCTCAGTAATGCTATTTGGGAACTGAATTTAATGGCTCAAGTTAATGTTCACTCTAGACAGCTGGGATTATGATCAGCAGGTGCTGACCCATGAGAATATTATCTCCTGATTGGTGACCTAGTTTCTGGGCTTCAGCTAGGTACCCCCATATTGAGGATTGCACAATTCTTTTGTCAAGAGATTTACAACACACAACTGTCCACAGATGTTAACACTTAACTGTCACCTCCCAACAAGCAGTGTTAGGCAAGTTACTCTATCATTTGTAAACAATTGGTTTTCAGTAATTTGATCAAAGAACGCTTGATAAATATGACTATTATTTTATTGTTCATCATTCTTCACAGTGTTCAGTACACATTGCCATATTTTTTTCTTAGATATGGACTTTGTGTTTGTTGAATTTGGGTTCGAAAAAATAGATTTTAAAAACCTCTATAAATTTCACATTTAGTATTTCTAACATAAATTTTTTGCATCAATGGGTTTGGTTACTGTGATTACTAATAAAAGTGAACATAATCCTTTATTTTGACTCCATCAAATTTGGGGGAAATTGGGCTAGCAAAGTCCTTAACAAATATTACAATACGAAGATTTTTATGTTGATCAGGCAATTAATTCAATAATCGTCACAGTTGTTGCCGCAAAATGTATTGTTTTGGACATGGTTTTGGGTGGGTTCATCCATTTTGAATTAATTGCAAACTATGTCCGGTAATATAGAGCAGGTTTCCTCGTGCATATATGTATAATATGGTACTGAAATTTGGAACACTTAGTATATATACTACCGATAGAAAATATATGAGCAATGTCGGCGATTTTGACATATCGTTTGTTATACAATTCTGTACTATACATTTAGATTCTGCAATGAGAGCTAATTGCATGCACGCCTGAGTTTAGTGTGACTGTCATTTGCAGAATGAGGTCCCCCAGAGGGTGAATTTAGTGACGCTATCCCGCACAGCGGGCTAGCATCACTAAATTCACCATCTGATCGAGGACCTCGCTCTGCTAAGGCCTAATCTTCTCTGGAAAGTTTCTTTATTATAAAATTTCTATAGAAACTTCTTCACATAGATTCTATTTCTTTTTTAGTTTAGTTTCTCTATATCCCCAAATCGGCAGACGACACATTGCATAATCGAGGTTCCCAATGGGTGTACATCACAATATTCACCATTTGGGAACTTCAATCCGATCCTAGATCTCCCATAGCAGATGAGGCCACGCAGAATGAGGCCCCCAGAGGGTGAATTTGGTGATGCTAGCCCGCTATGCTATGAGGTCCCCAGATGGTGAATTTGGTGATGCTAGCTGTGCGGGATAGCATCACTAAATTCACCCTCTGGGGACCCCATTCTGAAAATGAAAGGCACACTAAACTCAGGTTTGATTGCATGCACGGTTCTGATAAATTTCACATATTAAGGGGGTTTAGATCAAGAAGTTCTATCTTCGTTAAAGACATATTATGCACTTGTTCGGGTGGGTGAAACTGATAAGTTAGTAATCGGGCGCTATGCCAACTGGAGGAATGTAACATTAAACTAACATCGCCGAAAATTAGAAAGTAAATTGACCATCCCAATCCATAGAAAACATCGTCTGAACTACGCTAAATTGTAAATAGTCTGAACTACGCTAAATTGTAAATATTTATTACTTGATTCTGGACGGATCTATCGGCGATAAACCAACGAAAACGATTTCGCCATCGAGAGTCACTGCATTTAATTATATATAAGAATGACTGTGTGTTGTATTTTTTATATAATAATTCTAAAAATTACTACATTGAACAAGATTATTCTCAATTTCTATTTGATCACCCTACCGGTGTGTTTCACATCACTTTAAATTCCAAGCTCTTTCAGATACAAACGGCCTAATTATCCGTTTCACGACGGGAGCTACGCTGATGCAGCATTAAAGATCCGATGCCAATGCATTCTCTTGTAAATGCGAGTCTCCCATAGGGAGCCTCACACATATTAATACATATATATATATATTTGGAAAGTGTGGAGAGCACTGGCACAGGTCGGTTATCCGATTTCTTATGTAATTATTTCTATGGAACTCGCTAAATTTTGTTAGGTTGTGTCGGAAATTGACATAAAATATTGTGTTGAGCACAAACAAAGGATAATGATGTTGAAATTGCTAAAAAAAGCTAATTGAACTGCGTGTTAATCAAGGTCTGGGTCTAGATCGAACGAGCATATACGTTTCGCCTCGGAGGCCAAACTTTCCCGAGAAACCCACCGGCGATCTCTCTTCCCCCAACGTTTCGCCTGAGACGCCCGAAATGTAAATTGTTTACCTCATTCCCTTTTCGTCGCCAAATATCTCTCAAACTGGGATTTTTCTTGTCGGCAATAATAACCCGTTTGTCGAGAGGCTCGGTCAATTTAGTGTTTAATAATGCAAAGTTTTTTTCTGAAAATGTTTGCGATTTCAACATTTCTACGATTGTAGATCAGAGGAAAGCACAAGAAATTTCGAGAAACACCTTTGTAGTCAATGTTAAGTCCGAACGGAAGATATGTTTTAAGTACGCCCATCCAATGATTTTCGCGTTCTAGGCGTATTGAATCGGTTTGGTCTTCGTTGGCTAGAATTGGTGTCTGTTCTATTGGCTGAAAGCTGAAATGGGATTTAATGTCATGATTAGATGAGTTGAAATGATCGGAAATTTGCATGTCGAGTTTTTTGCGAACACTGGAAAGCTGATTAGACATTCTAACTTTGAGAGAGGTTTTCGTTTGTCCAACATATTGTAAACGGCATTTTTTGCATGTGATTAAGTAAATTACATTTTTAGAATCACAATTAAGTTCGCTATGCATTTGATACGATATGCGTGTTTGTTCGCTGGTGAAAGTGTTACTAGTATTGATATATACCAATGTATTGATGTAACATCGTTTTTTGTGACAAAATGAGGCTGAACCATTACCTATATAACACCGGCCGATTGTGCCGTATCCTTGTTGGATCAGTCGATGTTGGGTCATGGCGTAACGATTCCAATTCTCTGAGAGTTTCGGACTTTACTTGGCGCAGTAATCTACTAGAGTAGCCACACGGTCGTAAAGCCTGGAACAGCACTGAACAAGCTTGATTTAGGTCGCTTCTGTTCGTGCAGTTCCGGTGGTATCGAATGATTTGAGATTTAATCAATCCATTGAAAAGTTTTGGCGGATGGAAAGATTTACGATGAAGAAGCTGGTGAGAGTCCGTTGGTTTCGTAAACAGTTTTGTATCTAAAATGTTGCATGATGTAAATTGTAGGGCCTTAAATATTGTTAAATCAAGGAAATCAATGCTGGTTTGCGATATTGATTCTTTGAGTTTGATTGATCCATCGTGACTGTTCAAGATGTCCAAGAACACCCTAAACTCATCCAGACCATGAGTCCAAATGATAAATATGTCGTCCAATAATCTATAATAGGCTAATGGTTGTTTGTCAGATTTGGCTAGGGCGCCTTTCTCCCACTCTGCAACAAAAATTGAGGCAAAATTAGGACTAAACTTCTTGCCCATACTGCAGCCGGAGACCTGTAAATAATATCGTCCATTAAATTCAAAGTCATTCCCGTTAAGAGAAAGTTCTAATAATTGAAGTAGTTCATCTCCAGGTCTATGAGGATCATGGTGGAAATCAAATGCATTCTTAATTGACTTTAATCCGGCATCGATTCCAATATTTGTATACATAGATTCCACGTCGAGACTAATTAGGTAAGCAGAAGATGGAACTTCAATTTTCGACAATTTAATGAGGAAGTCCTCCGTGTCTTTTAGATAGCTCGGATGGCGGGTAGCAATTGGTTTCAAATAGAAATCAATAAACTCCGAAATGTGGTACGACTCCGAGCTCACGCCACTGATGATGGGGCGTCCGGGTGGTGTGTATGGATTAGTCCAACAGCTCAAAGGTTTATGTATTTTAGGTAGCAAATAAAATGTCCTATTATTGGATTCAGGTTTTGCAATTAGACACTGAACATGTTTTTTCTTTAAAACGTCCTGGTCCAGCAAGCTTTTGAGAATGAGATTGAATTTTAAAACATTGGATTTCCAAATTGGCTCATCCAATGGTTTGTAATATTTAGTGTTGCTTAATTGGCGCGTCGCTTCTAGAATTTCATTTTCTTTAGACATATATATAAGAGAAATTTTAGAATGCACTGGCTTACAATGCAAGGGTAACTATATTGTTAGGCCAATGTATGCTCTTATATATGCGAGGCTCCTGCGGTATAGGGTTTTCGCTAAATTTTAGGAAGCTACAGCCATGGAAGGGTTATACCTGCATGTAATCGCAAGATGTAAATGTGATTGCATTAATTAGTTTGGCCTTAAACAAACCCTCCTTTCGAAACAGAGAATTTCACCAATTGTTTTACAGAAAATTTGCTCGGATCGACGGACACTTATTTCTATATTACACAATGAGGTGTACAGATTATCGCTGTACATACCAAATACACCTGAGACCAAACCACAGTGGGCTAATTATGTATTATGGTTCGATACCACGATATAAGCTTACAAGATCGACAGCCGCATTACAAGGGTTTATAACTAATTAGGTAATTTTTCAAACATTTGAAATCTAAATGCACAACCAAAGATATACAAAGGACAACATATTATTTCAATACCCTCAAATTGGCACCAATATGTTTTATTGTTGCTCGGCGTTCCGTAGATAATCGTACCAACCATAGATTTATTGTTCGTGGACGTTTGTGAATGATTACAGAGGCATGCAGGTTTTAACTGGGAATGAATGGATCAATACCTGTATTGAAGCGCGAACAGGTAGCTTGAGATTTATGGCCCCGAACACAGATACAACAATACATTACCTTTAATTGGACACAGGTGACTCCGAAGTGCTGCTTTAATGATTAATTTAAAGGTTTTCATGTGTAAAGTGCATGGAATCAAAGACATCGAGGATCTCGCAGTGCCATATAGTTCAGGGAATGTGTCTACTGTGTTCGTTCTTGTCTGATTCGCACCGGGAAAATGTACCATATCGACGCTCAAGCGCAACGGGAGCAGGTGAGCTTATGCATGCATTCTAAGTATAATTTTTGTAACTAGCAACCTCAAAGTTTTTTGGGAAAATTCATATGATTGTTTAGATATTTGTTTTTCAGAGCCATTGATATCTACAAGCATATATGAATGCAAAAAAAAAATGTTTTGTGCAAATTTTTTAAGTTCGGGCTTTGAAACAAATGTCTGTAAGGTTTGTGATTCGTTGCGGGAGCAAGAAGATCCCAAATTTCTTAGCCGTTGCTTAAATCAGTGCCCATACAATCTAAAAAAAATACCTATGTCACCTCCGTTTTCTGCCACATTTTTTACCAGCAAAATTAGGTGACATTATAAAAACCGCTATTTCAGGAAGATGCAAATAAATATTAACAAATGGAGTACAAGAATACTTACAAAATTAAATAGAATAACAGTTAGTTGTCATAATATAGTGTGAAAAATGCAATACTCCTGGTATAAAGTGAGTTTAAAATAGAATAAACATTGCGATTTAACATGTGTCCAGATAGCCACTGGAAATGAAACTGTGGAAGTGAGGTAGCTAATGTGATTATCCATGCATTCTTAATATCATTTTTGCAACGAAATGACCGCAAGATTTTGAAAAAAATAGTTGACTGCTCAATGTTTCAAAGTTTTGAATGTTGAAGATTTTACACCATCACGTAACTATATATATATTGTTGCCCCGTTTTAGAACATGTGAATCCCAACTTGAGATTTTGAGTCAAATTTATTTGATACGCTGTATATATTGCGGAAGTCAGCCCTTGTCATCGGGCATCTTTCAAATTGGTTGCAGCAGTTTCGGAATGCCAATGCACAACTGGCAACTTATTCGGACGCAACCCTGTACAACCAGGAATATTAATTGCTCAGTATGAACTGCAGTATATGTGAATTTTTCTCACACAATATCAGCAAGAAAGATAAAAAGGACTTAATTATTTACACCAGAATTAACTTCAAACTGTGCACAAATTTTATTTCCTACAAATATCTGGTAATTGTATGCATTTTGCGCCAAATTTAAAGGCACGGGCGGCGTTCGTTGTAGAAATATTTATATTTGTTCAAATCGCCATCAACCGAAGGAATATTAAAATATATATAGTTTTGTTCATATGCCAAACATAATCAGCGCGTAAATAGTATATTGTCGTCAAGACGTACGATGATGTACGTAAACAAGAGCCTCCTCGTGTTACAGAAGTTGTGCTTCTGTTTACATAACACAGCGCAATTCTATTGGTTAATCACACAAACAAATGATATAAACGCTCTTTATTATTTCCATATCGGGAAAACAGTAACAAATAACGCTCTTTATGTTTACCATATCCGGATCTAAACAAAAGCCAGGTAACGTAACGTTTTTTGCTTTTGTTTACATAACAAAGGGGGGAAATGACAATAACATACTGTTTATGCCACATTTCTTATTGGTATAAGAACAAAGTCTGTCTATATTTTACTATTCTTTCTGTTTATGGCGGTTTTTGACGGAGGTGAACATTTTAACAGCATACCCACCACCAACGCCGCCCGTATCTTTAACAGCTAGTCCTATAAGAGTGAAAACACGCTCGAATTATGCGAGGAGGAATGATTGCAGAGTATAAGAGAAACTTTTGATCAGAGATGATTGAATTCTCTCTAATATATCTCACGAGAGAGCAAGCGAAATAAACGGAAAAATGTCGTGAATCGTGTGATATATGTGTAAATAAACAGCTAAGTGCATGTATTTGGTTGGGATGTAATCACTATGTGTCCTTTTCTAGAAGCTGAAATATATGTGCACAGAACAGCCACGAATATGACAGATCATCGTTTATTTTGATATCTACATACTAAAACCTTTCGAATTCAACTGCTATAGAACATTATGAGATATTTCATGGAGTACTGGATACAATATATAGATCATATTGTCCCTGTATCAAAATAGTAGTCAAAAAAGTTGTCTCAGATCAGGTGATGAAACACGAATATTTCGCTTTTATCACAAGAATGCATGGTGGTATACTACGAACGCAATTTATCAAAACACAAAGGAGTATCATAGACAATCTTCATTAAATTCTAAACGTTTTACCAAAATTGCCTACATATTCTGTGGCAGAGACTGCGTATATGCCTGGAAATAATATAGTCTGGTCGTTGAAGCATTGGACCTAGAACAAATTGGTGACAAGCTGTTTTGGTGTCATTTTGTCGGGCAGAACCTTGGAACAACATATCCAAAATCCGCTTAAATCCGCTTTGGGGAAATTTTTCTAGAGCATTTTGAAAAAAAGGTCATATTTCTGTTTTTTATGTATGATTATCCGTTTCTTATGAAATATACACATGAATGTCATTTAAATTAAAGTTATACAGATGGCAGGAATATGCGACATAAACAAATTATTATTGTTGTCATGACAGACGTATGTTATTTCGGGTACAATTTGATTGTCAAAATTCAAAACGGCGACCGAAATTGGTCAAATTGGACAATTTTCACTAAATTTCACCAGATCGTTTCCATTTATAAGATTTTTTTTTTAAATGGCCATTTGTGCCAACATACACCATTTTAAATCAATGTCTGATAATTGTGAGCCATATCACGAGGATTGGGAATTTGTGTCCTTCAAATTCTAAATAGATAGTACTAAATTTCTAAGAAAAACAAATATTATTTTAATGACAGAATAACCGCAAATCGAACACACCAGTGTACTGAATACTCATTAGACGTCAGATATGAACCGCTAGTGCCCATTTTAGCAGAAACGAGGCAATCTCTTCCAAAAATAGGGACACTATGGCTACTGAAAGTAGTATAATTGGGAATTTTCGTTAAAGGTCACCGGATTGTTTCCATTTAGACGAAAAAACATGTAATGGCTAGCACAACAGTAAATAATGTCGGACCCTAATCCGATAATAATGAGCTATATGTCGAGAATTTGTCCATACAGTGTCCCAAAATGGCGGCGAATATTGCAATCGAAAGTCAAAAATATCTATTTCGTCATTGATTTTTAACTAAATCTTCTCATATCAGTTGTAATCAATAACGAAGGCCAACTATCAGGGCAGCGTGAACAGATGCTGACTAAGACATTGAAATAAGAACACATGGAATTGTTTCGCAATGATATATTCAATGACGATAGACCGACAGAGAAAAATAAACTACGAACCTATAGGATATTTAAAGATGAATACAAAATTGAGCCATATGTCAATCACACACGATCACAAATTGCTCGCGAAATGTTTTCTAGATTGCGCGTGAGCAACCACATATTGGCAATAGAAAAAGGGAGGCATAGACAACCAGTAATACCATTAGAAAATCGGCTGTGTTCCAGATGTGACAAACAATGTGTCGAATCTGAAATGCATTTTATCATTGAATGTAACGCTGATTTAAGATGATTTAACAATGATTTAAGATCTAATTTATTCAGCGAAATTGAGAAACACGATAGTGAATTCAATAATTTGAATGATGCAGATAAATTTGCACTGATTATGAGAAATGATAATATTAATTTAACTAACTAGGTTTGCAACATAGTCCGGCTATTCTTCCTTCGGCGGAATAATAAAACTTGAAGAAATTGTTGAGGGAATGTTGATAAGAACTGTGTTTGTTATAATAATTTTGTTATGTATTGCTTATTTATGTATATGATATTCATCAGTATCTTGCAACTGCCCATTGAGGTGTTTTGCAATAAATTCATGTATCTTGTATCTTGTATCCGGTATCGAATATAATTTGATGAGTGTCCACAGCAACCAAACTAGTATCGAAATACATCCAATGAGTGTCAAAAACAACTTAGCGCGTGTCCCAAATCATCTAAGGAGTGTAAAACCACGCAACAGGTGTCTCAACCGCCTTCTTAATAATATACCAAATTAGTCGGTGAGTGTCCCAGTCCATAGAAGGGGCATTCCAAATCAGCAAACGAGTGTTCCAAACCACATAACATATGTAACACAGTCCACCCAAATAGTGTCACAAACCATCCAATTAGTGCCCAAACCAGTCCAATGTGTGTTCCATACCATCCAACGATTGCCATATGTCACCCATCGAGTGTCCCAATTCATGTACGTGGTGTCCAAAACCACACAAATGGGTGTTTCAAATCATCAAGTGTGTACCACAAACCATCCAATGGGTGTCCAAACCAACATATGGATGTCCATAATCACCCAATGAGTGTCCCAAGCCACACTATGATTATCAAAACCATCAGGGGTGTCTAAAACGTCCAAGTAGTGTATCAAACCACCCACCGAATGTCCCAGTCATTTAATAGGTGTCCCAAACTAGTGTACAAAACCATCCATCAAATATATCAAACTATGTTTTGGTAAACTCATTGGATGGTTTGACAAACTCACTTGATCGTGTGAAATACTCGATGGAGGGTTTTGTAGATGTTTTGATGTGACAGTTGGTTGTTGGTTCGTAACACCAGTCCTGTTCAGTTGGATGGATAGGGAACTTGTTGTATGGTTTATGATGCTAGTTTTATGGTTTGGGTCACCCGCTGGGTGATTTGTGACTTCAGTTGGATGCTTTTGGGACACCAATTGGGTGGAGTGTTCACATTGAGTGGTTTGGGACACTCGCTAGAGATTTAAAATACTGGTTATGCGCATTGGGACAATGAGGGCCGATTCTAGCTGTCACTGGTTGGGCCGTTTGCGACACTACATTTGAATGGATTGAGACGACAGTTGTATGTTGTCTGACATATGGCATGGGCTACATATTGGATGTCTGCCTCTCGTGTGGTTTCGAACACCCGATGGATGGTTTGGTTTTGGGCACTGATTGAGTGGTTTGACACACTCAATTGGTGCTCATTGTATGTTTTACTCATCTGATGGTTATGGACACTCATTGGATATTTCTGGAACCTACTGGATGGCTTGAGACACACCTATTATGTTGTTTCGAACATAGGTTGCAACGTATGGAGCACTACTGGTGTGGTTTGGGAACATTCGTTGAATGGATTGTGTCCTTAATCAGGTCGATTGAGACACTCATTTAGTGGTTTGGGACACTCATTTTGTGTGAGTTGGAACACCAGATACATGGTTTGGGTAATGACACCAGTTGAGTATCGTTTGGGGAGCTACCTACCTCAGTCTACATCAGTCTGGGTGGTTTGTGAAACTCGTTTGGTGGATTGGGACACCCCGTCGATGATTTGGAACAATGTTTGGATTTGGGGCGCCCGTCGTATGGATTTAGATACTCACATGTTAGTTTTCTTTTTGGATACCAGATGGGGTTTGTAACTCTGTATATGGTTTGGCGGACTCGTTGTGTGGTTTGTGACACTCATTTGATGTATTATGAAACTATTGGTGGCTTTGTAAGCTCGTATTGTGGCATATATGACTACATATTGGCTATAAGTTTTTTCTGTCACATTAGTGTATTTAGAGGACACTGTAGTGAATGGTAGTACACTCCAGGTAATTGCCGTCATATTGCCCCGTAACATTCACGGCCACATGTTAGCGTCAAATTAGTTGGAGCATACATCCTTACGAAAACATTGATCAAGTATAATACTGGGGCCCCAGTCTGGAGAAGCATTTTGGCCGACCTGGTTCCCAGACAAAAATTCCAATTTTCACCATTTTCTTACAAATTTTCTTCATTTTTATCCAAAATTAACGAATTTCCCTTCCTTAAACGCATGTACATTTTTGGATATGTTATTATATGGTCACATTTGGCTGTCAGGGAACTCGACTGAGCGTTTATGGTTGGCAGATTTGTTTATTATAAAAAATCCTATTTTCACCATTTTTGTTTACATATTCCAGTATTTTGACTCAAAAATTACGACTTTCCCATTCTGGTTCATGGGGATTTTGGATGTTATTATATGAGTATAGTCACACTCAAAAAGACCAAAAGTCATTGCATAGCAAATTTTTCACGGTTGGGCGTTTCCTTCCATCCGTTTGACTGGACTAATAAGGAACTGCAAACACAAAAAAGCCATAAATAGGACCTATTTCAAAGATATGTAGAAAATTTCCCCATAAGCGAATTTTGGATATATTGTTCCCCAGATTCTTCCCGACAAAATAACACCAACAACAGCTTGTTACCAATTTAATATAGGTTAATCTTAAAATCTGAGTCTCAACCAGAAAATTACAATTTTCACCATTTTTGTTTACATATTCCTGTCTTTTGACCCAAAAATGACGATTTTCCCCACCATGTGATTCATGGGGATTATGGTTATGTTATCATATGGGTATAGTCACATTCAAACACACCAAAAGACATTGCATAGTAATTTGTTCACGGTTGGGTTTTTCTTTCCATCAGATTGACTAGACTAATAAGGAACAGAAAAATTAACACAAAAAGCCATAAATAGGACCCCATTTCAACGAGCTGTAGAAAATTTTCCCGAAAGCGGATTTTAGCTGATTTTGGATATATATCCCCCCATATTCTGCCCGACAAAATGACACCAAAAACAGCTTGTAACCAATTTGTTCTAGGTTCACCTCAAAATCGAGTTTCAACGATCAGACTAATATCTGGTTATATTCACCAACGCGACATATACCCGAAATGTATTACGCGTTTACCCCTTTTCCCCAATGTTACACATATCTAACGATAAATAGCAACATTGAGTGAATTGTCAAAGCTGAAATAACAGCTTTAAGGGTGGATACACACATGCCTGTAATCTCTGTATGTAAAATAGATGTATTTTACATGGCCACACCAATAATTGACAACATTAATCACCTGCGAGCGAGCGGTTCATTGTTACCAGGCCAGACAAGTGAGTAGTCATAAACGAAATCAAACTCTCTGCTATCAGGACATTTAAGGCCAGTCCAAAACATGTCTTCTCTTACGAATGTGGCAATTAGTTAAGTCTGTGTGATATCTGACATTTTATTAATGCACATCACCATAAGCGACACATATGGTGTATACATGCAGGCTTGATATAGAACAGTTTCGACCATGATGCTTGCTTGGCGTGGGGTTTCGAAAGCTTCAAATCGCTAAGTGACTTAGTTGAATGTATCGGTCGGAATAATCTGGGCAAGAAGGTACAATATATGTTTTACTTAAATAGCTCAGAGTTAGCCACCCCGTCTGGTAGCTTTCGGGATCATATATAGCCCCAAGTCGGGTGTCATATTTAGCCCCTGTGTCAGGAAATCCTGATAATATTGCCCCCATGTTGGGAATCATAGCCCCTGGGTTGGGGAACTCCTGGGGCCATCATCGGTATAAAAATCAAGAGAAGACTGACAATGATTTAAACAATTCAATTCAATTCAATTTATTAGTATTCTGATCATCAAGGTAGATATAACAGAAACATGGATATTACAAATATCGATGCAAATATAAATTTGTTTTGCATGAAACAGAAAGTCCAACGTTTGGGTTATCGCGCGAACAATTATTACGCCACCTGTGGTGTTTCTAGCTTTTGAGATTTTGATATTGCGTGGTCGACAGGGCGAATGTATTCTTGGAGATTGTTTGTACCTTACTCAATCGTACCGATAGAATCACGTAGATGCCGAAATTGTAAAGTTAACGCCAGCGGTGTATAATACGTTTATGAAAATAGCCTGGAAATATTGTATAACCCATTGGGAGCCCCTGATGTATTCTTGTTTGTACCTTACTCAATCGTACCGATAGAATCACGTAGATGCTTAAATTGTAAAGTTAACGCCACCGGTGTATAATACGTTTTTGAAAATGTGTTATATCGTATCGATAGAGTCAGGACAGGCTGAAATTGTAAACTTAAAGTCACTTGTTGTTGAAAATATAAATAATCTGATAGACTGAAAATAATGTGTAACCCATTGAGAACCCCTGGATTAGTGAAGTGCATTGTGGGAAGTTTAATTGTGATTCTCCTGCATCTTTATTTTCGGGAATTATCACCAAGATTTCTCCACTCTATTGAGTCTATTCTCTTAAAATGTACCCTGATCGGTCATATTCTTTTGATAATTCTATCTAAATACATCTTAGCTACTATTCGGATCTGCTGTCCCGGTCGAAGAAGGTTTAGTTTGACCAAAACGGCTATTGACAAAAGTTTGTTTACAAAAATTGAGCATACTCAATGACCCGTAGGCCGTACACGCTGTAAATTTTTTATCGAAAACAAATTCAATTTCTTCCATCTAAAACATAATTACGCGCTGAACTCTGTCATTTTAAGAATATAGTAATATTATACACGTACACACCAAGTTTCAGCTCAAAATTTTGAAAAATGACAGTTTTATAGACATAAATCGATTTTAATGGCAAATTTTATCATCGAAAAACAAAAATCATTTCTTCGATCTAGGAAATAATTACGTGCTGTACCCTGTCATATTTGACCGGTTCTACCTGATAATTGTGTGACAGTACAGTCGCGTTACTTTATACGTCAATTGGTCATTATCACTCGACAAATTTATTTCGGTCTATCGTATCAACCCCTATTTCCCCCGCGTAGCCTGACTAAGTGTCTTTATCGCTCCACTAATTTGTATCGTTTCATCGGTATGAATTCCATATCCAATTATCCACATATAACCAACCCAACCTCTAATCCCGGTCCAATTTATTTATTTCTTTCATCGGTATATAGTCATGTTACGTAATATTTTATCTCGTGATACTTGTACTTATATGTCTATGGTATTACTATAGTATACCGTATATGTATATCAATTGCTATTCCTTTCTATATAATCCTGGTGCCAACTATAGAGATAATTTCAGACCCCCCCCCCCCGCAATTTTATATAATTGCTGCTTTAGTACAGTCACGATGCATTACATGGCAACATCGATCCACTAATTTATGTCAGTTCATCAACTTCATCGGTACAAACCCCTTTTTTCTCCGAGTCCATATAACCAACCCAACATCTTATAGAACTCCATAAATGACTATTCTGGCACTATATAGAGATGACTAAGATTCTGACACCCCCCTATTTTATAGCCTTGTTGCAACAGTAGAGTTGATATGCATAATATGTCAACATTGGTCGTTATTGCTCTACAAATTTATATCTGTTCAACCCTTAGTTCCCTGTATCGCCCACCCCTCCCTCAATTTATTTGTTCATTTGTATTATAGTCTCGTCACATACACATTTTATCTTTTGTAACTTTTGCTTCAACGCGTCGAGATCCGCTGCAGACAATAAAAAACTGACACATTTTGAAATGTAAGCAGGCTTCAAACTCATCTTATCCAAGAAAAACTCTGGTTACATAAAAATTTATCCACATATAACCAACCCAACCTCTAATCCCGGTCCAATTTATTTCTTTCTTTCATCCGTATATAGTCATGTTACGTAATATTTTATCTCGTGATACTTGTACTTATATGTCTATGGTATTACTATAGTATACCGTATATGTATATCAATTGCTATTCCTTTCTATATAATCCTGGTGCCAACTATAGAGATAATTTCAGACCCCCCCCCCCAATTTTATATAATTGCTGCTTTAGTACAGTCACGATGCATTACATGGCAACATCGATCCACTAATTTATGTCAGTTTATCAACTTCATCGGTACAAACCCCTTTTTCTCCGAGTCCATATAACCAACCCAACATCTTATAGAACTCCATAAATGACTATTCTGGCATATTATAGAGATGACTAAGATTCTGACACCCCCCTATTTTATAGCCATGTTGCAACAGTAGAGTTGATATGCATAATATGTCAACATTGGTCGTTATTGCTCTACAAATTTATATCGGTTCAACCCTTAGTTCCCTGTATCGCCCACCCCTCCCTCAATTTATTTTTTCATTTGTATTATAGTCTCGTCACATACACATTTTATCTTTTGTAACTTTTGCTTCAACGCGTCGAGATCCGCTGCAGACAATAAAAAACTGACAACATTTTGAAATGTAAGCAGGCTTCAAACTCATCTTATCCAAGAAAAACTCTGGTTACATAAAAAATTTGTGTATAAGGTGTACGCGCATTTGTTGCGTTAAAAACCAAAGGTCCCAAGTCAAGGTCCAAATCCCCAACACACTGATGTGAGGTTTAACTCCATCTACATACAGTAATGTCCAAAGTAATTCATCACTTAACCACAGCAAAATTGTGTGTATTTTTTCATGATTCTAAATCCTGAAAAATTACCCATAATTATGCTGTGGTTAAAGGGTCAATTACTTTGGGCATTACTGTAACCAATATAAGGATTTGAGGTTTAATGATAACTCAATCATCATACAGTAATGTTCAAAGCAATTGACCACTTAACCACAGCAGAATAATGGGTAATTTGAGGATTGTAAATGCTGAAAAAATACATAATTTTGCTGTGGTTAAGTGGTCAATTACTTTGGGCATTACTGTAACCAATATAAGGATTTGAGGTTTAATGATAACTCAATCCTCATACAGTAATGTCCAAAGTAATTGACCACAGCAAAATTATTGGTAAATTTTCAGGATTTTAAATCCTGAAAAATTACCAATAATTCTGATGTGGTTAAGTGGTCAATTACTTTGGGTATTACTGTAACCAATACAAGGATGTGAGGTTTAATGAGAACTCCGTCCATATAACTAATAATTATGTGTGAAAATTAAAACAAAACAAAATAAATTCCATGATGGCGTCCAATATGGACTGCCTAATTCTGCTCCAAAACATGTATATTCAATATATGGATGTTTATTGGGGGAAACCGATTATTTCAATGATATTTTCATTAACTGTGATCCAAAACCCGACTTACGGGAGCGTGCGACTGTATCTTAAGCATATGTGCCTATTTAATGAGCCAACAATTGGAATCCCAACAGAGAAGATTGGCGTGGGTCCCTTGCGCGATCTGTCCATCGAAAACTATTTAGACATCTCAAGACACGTAAGTTAATATACATAATAGATACATCTATTGCCTGAGTGACTAATATTTATATTTGTTACAATGAGGTCAAATAGTTGCGAAGCCAGCACCACAATTCTTTCCCTCCATAGTAAATCTTAAAACAACTTCTAAAGAATTAATAATTCACCTTATATTTGGTATGAAGCGTCCTTGGTTAACTGGAGTTCAGATTTGTTATCATCACGTCACCAAGGTAATTACTTGCGAAGCCACAGCCACAACTATTTCCCTCCATAGTAATTCTCAAAACAACTTCTTAAGAACAATTGACCAGGTCAGTCGCGCAATTATTGGAAGAGCCACGGTCAATCATTTTTTTAAAACCAAATGTTACATTTAAATTATTGCTTTATTTAACCAAAACAAAAATGAGAAAATTTAACTTTTACTACTTGCTAAATTTTATCTTTTAATTATCTCATTTAAATTTTAGTATTTACAGTATACTAAGTCCAAGTCTTTATAATCTGTTGAGTGACCCCACAGTCGTTTACTTGCTTTGTTAGTAATAATTTGAAGGATTACTTGTTTAAACAGAATTGTTATAAAAATATTTTATGTATTTTTTTTTAATTTATATTTATATGTAATACTATAATCTTGGTGGCGTTACCATTTCTGACTATGGTTTTCTTGTTCTAAGTGGCCTGACGACTTCGTTCAGTCAACGGTTCTCTGCACGCTCAGAGCTTGGCTCACTGTGGTCAAACATAGCCGCAATGATTGGGTTGTCAACGGATATTACATGGTCTGTATGATCCATGTAAAACGCCAAATACACGATAATTACAGAGATTACATGCATGTGTGTATCCACCCTAAGCGCTGGTCACCTGATATTAAACACAAGTACATGGTGGTATTGGCAAGATATTTTCAAACAACAAGATACTGAAGACGAATATTGTGTATTGTGCCCACTGAATAATATGAACAAGATTGTCTTATACCGGGTTGGTAGCAGCACGAACATTAGTATTAAATAAATTATACGCTGTGCTGTCTCTTTGACCTGGTGCGATGGTGTGCTAATCTATTGAAGAGATGAGTGTTTCTTTACAGTATAATAAGCATTGCGACATACATACATGGTTTATTATCACGGAGAGTGTTGAAAATTCCGGAATTGTAACTAGTAGGGTTATGCACTTCAGTTTCTGCGTTACATTCAACAATTAATCACCATGCCGAATGAACATACCACACACTGTGTGGCGAAACATTAATTCGTGTGCTGCATCCCCGAAATTATTATTTTTGACCCGACTTTTAGATATATTATAAGCAGAAAACCCGAACTTTTAAAGACGTAAATCATTGGGTTTGATTTGCGTTGCAGTGACCTGTAAATCCTTCAAGACTTATATATTACCAACACGCAACACGTATTGTCACTCCTAGGAGGTTATACAATATGTTACTTTCGTCGTGGCATAGCTTGGAGTTGCGGCATTTCATGCCGCGATGCTGCGATTTTGTTATTTTCTGTCGTCTCTATTCGTTCCCATACTCGATTTTTACACGAACTGGTATAACTGTGTAATTCCTATGTCACAATATACAAGAAAACCATAGTCAGAAATGGTAACGCGCTCAAGATAATATATTATATACCCATGATTGTAACTATAGAATATAAAATATATTGGTGTCGCGAATGACCAACTCAGAATTCCGTTAAAATAACAATAACAACCAGCACCTAATTAATGAACCGGCGGCCGACTCGGCCGTCTCCGACCACAACCATCAGTGGGCTGCAGAACGAAAAATATCTATAAAGTTGAAATATAAGAATTATCTTTTAAATTTCTTTTATTGGTAATTGACATAGCTTGTCACAAACCAAAAATCAACATTATTGGCATAATAATGTAAAGGACAATAAACGAAATTGAAATTCCCAACTACACCTTTTACCGGACTCGGCCTTCTGGTCACGCAGTTCGACTTTTAAACCGGAAAAAAAAAATTATCTATAAATTAAATGCCCATGGGACCACGGCTATCAATAAATTGCCGAACAGTATACACGCGGTGCGCGCGCTAATGATATATCGTATAATGACTGATTTCAATTTAAGAACTGATGTCATATGGACAACCACTCATGTTGGACGCCATCTTGGATAACGTTTCCCCAACGCGGATTTTAGATATTTTATACTGAAGACTGTCCTGCGTCTTTTGAAATCAAAATCGCTTTCTTACCAATTTCTTCCGGGTTAACCCATCTGTTCGCACACCACAACCATACTATCAAATATTTTGCGCTCTTTGATGCATAATCCGAAATTACGCTCCCGAATTAGTATTTATTTGGCTTCGGGGTAAAAAATATTTGATTCGAGTCGAGGAACCCACCCATCAAAGCTCAGAGTGATCAGATATCGATTTTTGAAATTTATTATTTCTCGAAATGTGAAATTATTTGTGGCCCAGAAAAGAGTCGTCAAATCGAATGTCTCTGACAAAATTGTGGATGAAGATGGATAACTCTAAAATCAAGTGGTAATGCGGCCAAATTTCGTGATACTCAAGTGATAATAAGGCCATATTTTGTTGAACAACATGTTGATAAATAACACGTTTTGGGAAATATTATACCACAGTTGACAGCGGTTAGCATTATTTTGTTGTAATTAATCGATTCTGATAACAAAAGCGAATTTTGAAGAAATGTTGTTGTTATTGTAACTTGATTATATGGGGGACAGTCTTATCGGATTGAGTACATTTAACACATGCGTGGGCTATGCCGGGGGGAATTGGGTGTGTCTGGAAATTCAGATACACACACCAACTCAAGATACTTATACCCCCATGGTGAAATAAAATAGAGCCAGAGTTTAAAACAATCCTATTTCGTACCAGAAGGAATTGGTGTGGTTGGAAACCAAGAGATATACACTATTGACCAAATTAAGGGTCAGACACACGTTTTGGCAAAATTTTCTGGTATTTCAAAATGGAATTTATCATACTTCTGTTAGGAATTTCTTTGTGAAAATGGTACAAGCAATTATTGTGGCACAATATTTAAGAACCATCGACCAATTGGATATTTAATAAAACCTCAGTTATTTAACTTTTTTGGCATGAACAATATTACAAATTTCACTGTTTTCAGGTACCAAGAACTTCTGTAAAATATTTTTTTTCTTCAAAAATGCAGTTCTTATATCCATGATACCATATCTCAAGATCACGAGAGGAGAGTTAATTATTCTTTATTTGTGAAATTTATTAAGAAAGGCAACTACCCGTAATTAATTTTCTATATTTGAGGATTTTCATGCCATGCCTATTGATCAATGAACAATTGGGATGAGATAAGTTGTGGCTCATTGGTTCATAACCATGTTAAAGCGGACCATCATATCTCTTAACACTGTGGCCTAATTCCTGCTGATTGCTTCCTGCTTGAGTGGACCGCACTGATTATCAACATTTGTTTGCATTGGGCTGGAATATTTGTGACTGCTTTATTCTTAATTATAATATATGTTGGTATGATGCTATATTATGCAACTAAAAATCTAACTCAAAATTATGATACAAATTAAGCCTCGATCCTCTCATAGAGCCAAGACAATAATCTATTTGGTGATTGGAGTTTTGTGTGAAATTATTAATTATTCTAGCAGTTGTTGGTACCGAAATGGGCAAACAAATTAAATACTATTTTCTACTTCTCAAATATATTAAAATCCATTGTGATGTTGTCTCTTAATAATTGCTCAGATTCTACATACAATGAAGATAATGATATGTTGTGAAATTCAAGATTGTTTGCCTCATAGATCGAGAGAAATTCTTTGTTGAAAATATCTTGCCATTTTTGGCTGGATTTATGCAAAACATACGTCCCCCCTTAAAGAGTTATTGTACACTAAATTTGGCCATTTATGGGACGATCTCCTATTTATACTAAACATATTATATACAGCAATTTAATTTGATCATGCATGGTGACTGTAAAATACACTAATGTGCTCGATTGAAGAATATAAACAACATGGTAATTATAATGAAAATAAGTTTATGAGTCATAACCTCATTTTCATTATAATTACCATGTTGTTTACATCGAATCATAGAGCATGCACTGTCATGGCTCAAATTCATTCATTTGTTGCAATATTCTGTTGAGTATAATAGGAGATGGCCCATAAATGGCCAAATTTAGTGTACAGTACACCTTTAAATGTAGCCACTATCTTATTGAATCTCATTACTTTTCAGCTTGAAAGACGGGGCAGCATGGAAGTAGATACTGACCTCCAATGTCCAATATGTCTGGAGTTGTTCCGAAATCCGGTCATTCTGCCGTGTTCCCATGTGCTCTGTCGAAGTCCATGCGCAGAACACATCTTTGATGCTAACTTCTTAAAATGCCCCGTATGTAGAGAGAGCAGTTTCATCAGCGGTGGCATCGGCACTCTGCCAAGAGTTCTGGCGCTTGAAAACATCATCCGTAGGTTCAAGGACGCCAGAAAAGGCCGGGAGATAACACCACTTGAGGAACCAGACGGTTTTAAAAGGTCGATCCAAGCTGGACATCCGACCCATCGTTTTGAAGAAACATCAGATTCTTGTTCAAAATGTAGAGGCTGTAAATGCAAAGAACGCATACATACAGACACACGCGTAACGGGCAATCAACATGACATCGTGGGACCGGACGCGGATAGGGAACGGACAGCTGTGTGCGAGGAACACGGAAAAGTTCCTACATCTTTCTGTTATACATGTTGCTCTTGCCTTTGCGGCATATGCTGCCAAGCATTTCAACACAAGGATCACCACATCACATCAGCATCCGACGCAGTCAAGAAATCGAAGGTATGCATCACATGAACTATATATATATACGAACTGCTATAACATAATTTAAACGGACATGGCTCATTCGCGCTTCCAAATTTTGTCTACGTAATTTGGAAGGAGGTATATGATAGGTTAATACACGAAATATTGATATACCCGCTTCATATATATGCTCTAAAAATACTTGTAATGGTCACAGTCATTTTCCAGCTTTTTTAAATTTTCGCACAGAAGTGAAACAAACCGCCTTTATTTCTACCATATCAGGAATATATAGACTAACATGGAATGCTCTTTTCTGTTCCATGCCATGCACATGGCTGATGTGTGTTTGGGACGCAAATACCGTGTACAAAATTGTATCTTTATGACTTCAATACGTCTTTCTGTGACATGTAATGCCCGTAGAAAGGTAGTTTAAGTATTTATCGATCTATTTCGATATCGGGAAAAATAATCAATATCGAATATCATTAGACGTATTTTGGAGTGCAAATCGCCATGACAGTGGCTTTCAACATTGACCTACTGTCTTGAATACTATTTTCAATTAGCAATGTTTGCGCAAACAATACTTCAATCTTGCATGCTCAAATTCCAATATATTAAAAATAATATGATATATGTGGTCGATTAGAGGCTGTCGGCATTTGTTTATGCAATTTCGATTCTGGTAATAATTTACAAGAAAAATATTAAATAAATTAACAATAAATATATATAATATATATATATGAACGCGACCTCATGTTTATATCATCTTGGGGTGTAAATATATCGTAAGTGTAAGGGTCACTTGCATGGTTCTCGAGCTTCCTATACAATAAACATCGTTCACGGTCCACATCAAACTTTTTAGAACATAATATTTATTCCCTTTTTTCAGGCAAACGTTTTCAAGAAAATTTCTGATTTGGACATCTTTCTTGGGAATCTGAGCACATCGATCGGGACAAAGAAAGAACAACTTAAAGAATACCAGGTACATAGCCAGGCCGATATTGGAAATATAACAGAACATCCAATTTTGGAAACATGCAGTATATGGTAATTCAATTGAATATGAGTTTTCTATCATTGTGACAAATAAATAGTGAACTATTTCACATTCAATTGCCACTGACGCTACGCAAATAACAACAAACATAAAAATTTTGTCAATTTAGGTTGCCATTTTGGCGACCATCTTTGTTTTTTGTATTAGGCAATTCCACTGTAATATTACTGTTTACATAACAATATTTTCATTATGCGAACTTTCGTTAGTTATTAATAATGAAAATAAAAACAAATTCAATCAATTGTTAATGACAGTCGTTTTTTAAACTTTTATAAAATTTATTTGTATTTCGCATGAACGCAGTTCGAAGACATTGAGTCACTTTAAAGTTTAAGTTTATTTTCGATCAATAACCTGAACCAATATCAACAGCAAATGATGCAGAAACGACGCGATGAAGTCCACACGGAATGTGACGGAATTGCGGCGGAGCTTGAGAATAAGCGCAGCTATTTTCTGGCAGACATTGATTATGAAGAACGAACTCGACTGATTGCAATGGAAGCAGCGTTGTCATCCACAGAGAAGCTTCACTCGTCGTGCAGGGCGCTCATACAATGTGGACTTGATATAACAACCACGGACCCTGGTGTTGCGGCATTGGAGGTAAAGGAACTATAATGCCAATGGAAATTCAGGTCTCTATAAGTAACGGCCACAAAGCTACAATTGTTGGTTTGTCCATGCATAAATATATTCATTAAATTAATGGGACACTCCACTGGGCGATAGTGGTTATTCCATAAACGTTAGTCTAAAACAACACATTTTAGCAGATTTTTCGCTCATTTTTGTTTTGAATTAACACAACAATATTTCAATCAATTTCCGCTCTGAAATATTTCCAACAACACTGTTGTACTGCATGCTGACAGTTTTACCAAAGTTTGTGTAATGATCACGAGAGACACCCTACCAAACGCTGTTGAAAGAATATTTCTTATTGCGCGGGAGGGAGGGAGGGGAGAAGTAGTACATATATGGTATACTTTAAAGGTACACAACCCGATTCGATGGTCCCCATATCATCCAGTTACAACAACAACAACAACAACAATGGATTTTACCAAAAGCCGATATCGTTATCCAAATTAGTGTATTACCAGTAAATACTCACAACGTTACCATTCACGGTATCATAATTATCGAAAAAAGTCCTGTAATAACGTTTTTATTTTACGGCTTGTATACAACTAGCGAGTGTGCATGGTTTGCAACTTCCATATATGATGATGCCCATATTTTGAGTGGAATTCCAAACACATGTCATCACAAATGTAAACAAACATATTTCCACGGGCATGCTGTTATATAACATGCCTATTTGCATGACTAAATATGCTTACCGGTTCGTAAATAAGAATATATTATGTACCGTACATCAACTATCACAATTTACCGTATGTGTTGTTGCTGGTGTTACTTTTTGTCGTGTTATATTCCGAAGTTAATTAGCGATAGCATTGATCGCACTACACGCAAGGTCACAGCGAACGGATGGGTTCCTCAACTCGAATAAACTATTTGCTACCAACGAAGCCGACGAAATAGTAATTTAGGGCGTTTAATCGGATTATGCATCTTTAAACGAAGTACATGGATATATTTGTCATTGTATTTCAAATATTATGTTCCAGGTAGCCTTAGAACTAGACGACAGGTGAGTACTTCACTATATACAAAACCTTCACTGTTAGCTAAGTTCAGTTACAGTTACCTCTGCGTGTACACTGTGTGTTATTGCAAAATATTAAGCCACGTGAGAGTTCTGGCGTCGCGTGCACATTGTGCGTTTGGTGTAATATGTGTAGCAATTTGTGGTAATGTTGGGTGATTTCACCCACTTGTTAACAGGTCTTTCCTGTAAGGTGTCTTTTCACTAAAGGCCCATTATTGGTGAGCTGGGCACCACGTCAACTTTGGACTGATACAATGGGTGCAAAGGGGCAGTGGTTCTGATTCGTCGATTTGAGCGGTCCGCTCAAATCGTATAAAAAGGCCACTGTTTCTTGCAACATTGGTTCAGTCAGAATTATCCCGAGTATGGTCACCATCTCTTACTAATAGCTCTGACTACCCAGCCAAAGGCAACAGTTTTGGGGGACATTATAATTACCACGAAATTGGGGAAGATTTTATACACTGGAAGTTGTATTCTCCGGCTGTTTACACTGTCCGCTAATGCATAT
This sequence comes from Siphonodentalium dalli, assembly GCA_032622095.1. NCBI lineage: Eukaryota > Metazoa > Mollusca > Scaphopoda > Gadilida > Siphonodentaliidae > Siphonodentalium > Siphonodentalium dalli. The sequence goes on from CP136064.1 coordinate 96,026,102, forward strand.
TACCGGAAGTTGTATTCTCTGGCTGTTTACACTGTCTGCTAATACATATGACCGGAAGTAGGTTGTTTTGGACACTTTCTGTACCGGAAGTGACGTATTCTGACAGTTTACCCGGTTCTCTCATATATGACCGGAAGTAGGTTATTAGGACATTTATTGTACTAGAAGTTGAGAATATATATATAGAACCAGTAATTGTATTTGAACTTATCAAACATATCAAACTTAGATACTCAACATATAACCACATAGATGCTATTGATTAATAAACTCATGATTACCTCGCTATTCTATTCTATTAAACTGGCCCGGGGAGTGTGGAAACAATAAGACTTGGGAACCTGCGCCCACTAAGTAGTGTCCACAGCCCCTCCCCGCTTATGGGAACCCCTAGTTGACTACATTTATGGTGCCGTGAGCAGGATTATTCTTGTCACAATTTAGGACGTCATATATATTTACATTTTCAATATTTATCTTATATTAAAGTAATATTCAAATTTCAAGTTTGAATTTTGCAAAAATTATATATTTTTGAATAACTGTTTCCCCAAAAGGTTGAGCTACGGCTGGGAAATATTCCACAGGGTGGGATAGGACTGAACCCCGGGGTTTGTATGACCCCTTAGTCGGGTCTGATGAGGAGTCAGAAAGTACTGACAGGTATATTGCTACACTGTTACACTCAATGGGTATCAAACCAAGGATTGTATCAAATGATAGTGTTGTAGACACTTCCATAATGGGTCATAATAGGCTGGATAGCTCGCTTCCAGATGGGTATACCTTACAAATTACCACTTCGGGTTGGGGTGGACCGACTGTAACCTCACATGTGACCTCTGTGGCCTCTACTCCAATTTCAACATTTAAGACTACTCCAAGTCAAAGTTTCAATGGGAGTAAATGTTCTTTTGCCCATTATGTACCGGAAACCCCAGCATACAGTAAGTCAATTTCAGGGTATGCAAATGACACTCTTGGTATTGCAACAGGGCAGTCGGCAATACATAGCCAAGACTTATTTTCTCAATATTTACACATGCGGGACAGGGGTCCCAATCACACATTATATAATTCTTCCACAAATGAATCTGTTCACAAACCAGTTTTTTCTGAGCACTTATCATCTTCTAATAAATTTGTTAAACCAATAGTGAATCCTGAAACTTTTGATGATAAGAAATGGGACATTAATGACTACATGACTCATTTTGAAATTATTGCTAAGCTAAATGGTTGGAAGGGACCAGAAATGGCATACCATTTGTTGATAAATTTGCGAGGGAATTCACAGACCATCCTGGGTAATCTAACTCCGGAGCAAACTTACAACTATCAAATACTTAAAGAAATTTTGACACGCCGGTATAGCCCATCTCAACAGTTGTCAACACATCGGTCGAATTTCCGTCAATGCACAAGGAAAGTAGGCCAATCTGTAGTCGAATATGGTTATGAATTGACAACCTTGGCTCGGAAAGCTCACCCTGGCTTAACCCACTCTAATGTTGAGCCCTTCTTGGTTGAGCAGTTCATTTGGGGTTTGAGACATTCCGAATTGAAGAAACATGTTCAATATGGACACCCAGTAACACTTAATCATGCTATTGCCTTGTCATCCGAATTTGAATCTATTGAGGGCCCGTTAGACAAGCCCATGCTACCTCCAGATAGTGGTAACAATGCGGAACACCAGCTCCTTGATATGATCTCAACTCTTGAACATCAGCTGGGAGGTCAAAGTCAACATCGAGGTCCTACTTCTCCGAGGCGACAGGTCACGTGCTATTATTGCAATAAAGTAGGCCACGTGGAGGCTCGGTGCCGACGAAAGATGGCAGATCAGCAGTCGGGTTTTGTAAATTCAGCACTTTGTTATGAGACGAGGAGTCCTCAGTCTGATAGAAAACGTTTTGCTAGTTCTGATATTGTACCAACGTGTTCAACACAGGCTTCTAAGACATGTTTATTTTGTCGTGCAGTGGTAACCGGTGTTTGTTGTACGTTTCTGGTTGACACTGGCTCACCCGTTTCTATTTTAAATAAAAGTTTTTATGATCAATTATGTCTGCCGAGTGATACATTGGACTTCTCTGGTATTAAGCTTTCCACTGCAGCTGGACAAGACTTGAATGTACATGGATCAGTTTCGTTGGAAGTCGGTTTTCCAGCTCTTGTAGTACAGCAAGACTTTGTGGTAGCTGACGTAAACAATTTCAGTGGCATACTTGGTTTAGATTTCCTCAAAGAGAATCATGGAATCTTAAATGTTTGTAATAAAACATTGACTGTTAACGATGGTGAAATAAGGCTTTTCCATAGGCGCTCTTGTTCGACTGCGTGCATTAATGTTCATGAAACATATACTTATTCGGTTGGTACAGATGATTCACTGGCTCGAATTGGGTGTGACGAGAATGTAGGGTATCTTGTTGGGTATACATGTTCAGATGGACAGGACGTCGGCCACCTTCAAAAACCGAAGAGCTCACAGGACACTGGTGCCTTAATGGTGTCCAACCCTCCTGATGAGTTGGTCTCGAAGCGATTGGTACCATCCATACCATCTGCCGCTGCTGGTCGTAATTTTTCGGTAGGAGTTGTCTGCTTTAATTTTCCATACACACTCGATTCGAGCAGTGATAGTCGCGATAGTGGTCATGGTAACGATGAAGGTCTCGGTGTTAAAAATGATATCATGGTTCATGAGGGTCATATGCAAAGTGATAGTCGCGATAGTGGTCATGGTAACGATGAAGGTCTCGGTGTTAAAAATGATATCATGGTTCATGAGGGTCATAAGCAAAGTGATAGTCGCGATAGTGGTTACGGTGATGATGATAGTCTCGGAGTTAACAGTGATATTATGGTTCATGAGGGTCTCAAGCAATGTGATAGTCTGGTGCCACGAGTAAAACGATTGGTTACGACAAAATCTTTGGCGGAAGAGTATTTTGGTTGTGAAACCTTTGATGCAGGCAATATTAAACTATCTACGTCCATCGTTATGGATACTTGGTTTGTTGGACAGTCGAAAATACAACGCGAGGATGGCGAATTGCATACTTGATCACGGACTCTACCCAGTTATCAAGCGAGCATCTGCTCGATCATTACTTCTGGCCGGGAGATGGAAAGGTGTCTAAGCTGGGAAGGTGTCTAAGCTGGGAAAGGTGTCTAAGCTGGGAAGGTGTCTAAGCTGTACATGGAAGGAAACTGGAATCGCACCATTTAGACTATTGTTCGAGAATCAGCAGTGAATTCGAGTGACTGTTATAGTCTGTTTCAAAACGTGACAACGGATAACGATATCGTGAATTCATTATCCTCATCCTGTGCATCAAGAACAGAACATTTCTAACTTTGTATGGACCTTTTTTTCACAATGTATACATTGTGATTTTTAAGGAGGGAGGAGTGTGGTAATGTTGGGTGATTTCACCCACTTGTTAACAGGTCTTTCCTGTAAGGTGTCTTTTCACTAAAGGCCCATTATTGGTGAGCTGGTCACCACGTCAACTTTGGACTGATCCAATGGGTGCAAAGGGGCAGTGGTTCTGATTCGTCGATTTGAGCGGTGACCTCCCATTGGTCGGCCAATACGATCTCCCGATCCGCTCAAATCGTATAAAAAGGCCACTGTTTCTTGCAACATTGGTTCAGTCAGAATTATCCCGAGTATGGTCACCATCTCTTACTAATAGCTCTGACTACCCAGCCAAAGGCAACAGTTTTGGGGGACATTAGAATTACCACGAAATTGGGGAAGATTTTATACACTGGAAGTTGTATTCTCCGGCTGTTTACACTGTCCGCTAATGCATATTACCGGAAGTTGTATTCTCTGGCTGTTTACACTGTCTGCTAATACATATGACCGGAAGTAGGTTGTTTTGGACACTTTCTGTACCGGAAGTGACGTATTCTGACAGTTTACCCGGTTCTCTCATATATGACCGGAATTTGGTTATTAGGACATTTATTGTACTAGAAGTTGAGAATATATATATAGAACCAGTAATTGTATTTGAACTTATCAAACATATCAAACTTAGATACTCAACATATAACCACATAGATGCTATTGATTAATAAACTCATGATTACCTAGCTATTCTATTCTATTAAACTGGCCCGGGGAGTGTGGAAACAATAAGACTTGGGAACCTGCGCCCACTAAGTAGTGTCCACAGCCCCTCCCCGCTTATGGGAACCCCCAGTTGACTACAAATTAAAGGGGTGTAATTCCAGCAATGATAAGACGAATCAAAAATAGAGCCAACAGGATACACTGCACTGTTCGGCGTGTTGATCAATATGATCGTTACAGAAAACGGCATAATTATATTCTTCATTCTCACGTCGACATTTGGAGTTTTGGACGCGACTTAATGTTCCATGCAATTTATTTTCATCAGTTATTGTGTGTCCATTTGAACGACATATTTCAAAGAGGATATTAGACATAAATGGCTTACTTAATTTTTCGCGTAAAATTTGACACAGAGAAGTTATTTTAACATTGCTCAAAGAGTCGCTTTAATTCCTGTATTTATGATTGGTGCATGTGAATTGTTTCGAATGTTATTATTACGCCCTCGGGTGTATACTAATGTACAAATTCTAGATAGCTATGGTTCGTTGGGCGTTTTATTTATAGATTATGGGTTTTTTGGGGACGCATTAAAGGCTGTAGTGCGACCCCGAGTCCGGTTATTTTGGGACGCATTAAAAGTTGTAGTGCGACCCCGAGTCCGGTAAAAGTTGGAATTTCAATTTCGTTTATTTTCGATGGTTTTGTTTGTGATAAGCTATGCCAATTACAAATAGAAGAAATGAAAAAGATAATTTGTAAGATGCGTATATGTCAATTGATACGTATTTTAAAGAGTGTAGTCGGAGACAGCCGAGTTAGCCACCGGTTCGTTAATTAGGTGCTGATCGGTGTGACAATTTGCTGTAGGTCCCCTATTTGCGGAGATTAATTACATTTGCGGATGTCTCGAATTCGCGGAAGTCCCCATAAATTGGTCGAAATATGTTGATTTTAATGAGGTAACGGGTACGTATATCTCAATTGATACGTATTTTAAAGAGGTTAGTCGGATACAGCCGAGTCAGTCACCGGTTCGTTGATTAGGTTCTGATCGGTGTGACAATTTGCAGTAGGTCCCTATTTGCGGAGTTCCATTTGCGGAGGTCCCCGAAATCGCGGAGATACCCTAAAATGGTCGAAATAGGTTGATTCTAAAGGGTGCGTATATGACAATTGATACGTATTTTAAACAAATAACGACAAGATCATCATAATAATGTTTTTTTCTATCAATTATATCATCATCACCATCATTATCATCATCATACGGAAAAAGTCTTGCGACTTTTCGTTCCAATAACATTATATGCAATGTTTGTTTACAAATATATGTATCGTCATTCGATATTTTCTTGTGAGTCACTTGAACATACTACTTGTCGTCGAACTCGTATTTTCAAAAAATAGAAGAATGAGTCTATGTATATTTTGAATTGATCGGGTGTTGGAGCCTCAACAGTGAAGTCTGGCAGAGAGTTCCAGCTATTTACCACCCTCTGCGTGAAGAAATATTTTCCTATGCCCTTGTTAACAGTGTGCATCTGTAGCTTTTTATTATGTCATTTTGTTCTTCCTGGTGAATTTTCTTTCTAATAGGTCACATGCATTGGTATTGTAATGACCATTCAACAGTTTATATACCTCTATTAGATCTCCTCTAAATCTTCGATATTTTAAAGACATCAGATTGAGTCTTATCATTTGACCAACTAGTTTCGCTGCTTTTCTTTGTATTTTCTCTTACACAATGCTTTGATATTTGAGATGTGGGCTCGATGCAGAGTTACATTATTCGATGGTAGGTCTGACAATGCTTATATGTAGAGCGATCGGAAAGTGTCGATGTCCAAGTTCGTGAAAGTTCTATTGACTATGCCGATGATTTGAGAAGCTTTATTGTTTAGGATATTGTATGAAGGCTAATCTGGTCGTGTCAAATTGAGCTATAGCGATTGGATATCTCGCAGGATAACACATTTCGGGTTTTCGTGGGGTGTGTATTCGCTGGATATCTGATAGTTGCAATATGTAACTATTATAACCGCGTTAATTGCTTTCGATGTTTAGGTATGAACAAGGGCTGGGCCACTCTTGGAGATTTTTATGGCGGGAACACAATGTCTCCGATTTTTTATCCACATTTAGAGGCTCTCTGGTGTGGTGAATGAGAAATATGCAGTAATAAGCCGTAGTTATTTTGTAATAATTTGAAGGATTAGTTAGTTTTAACGAATGTAACCAATATATTTTATATTCTAATTTATATTTATGCCTAATAATATGATCTTGAGGGCGTTACCATTTCTGATTATGGGTTTCTTGTTCTAATAGGCTATCAGAAGCATTAGAGGCGTGCTTGAACCGAGGAGCTGATTCTGAGCATTCAACCATCATGGATAACAAAATCGTTGATTTCCGTAAAGAACGGGTGATAATACGTGATCTACACTATCTGTCGTGTGAGTATACTGTTAAAAGAACGGGTGATAATACATTATCTACACACTGCTAATAAGATGGGTGAAGAACCACACACAGAACAGTTAGATGGTTAGGCGGCCGATTATAATTTGTACAACATACACTTACTACTTGGTTTAAAGGTACTCAGTCCGATTCGATGGTCTCCATATCATCATATTCCAATAGCAGCAGCAGCAACAACAACAACAACAACAACATTGTTTGAAATGCCGCTTCAGTTATCAGAATAGATTAATTGCCAAAAAATAATGCTAACCAGACAACTGAAGTATAAAACTGCCCAAACGTGTTATTTATCAATATTTTATGCTACGAAATCTGGCCCGATTGTCAAATATCTAACGCACAAAGCCACTTGATTTTAGAGTTATCCATCTTCATCCGCAATTTGGTCCGAGACCGCCTGCTTGACGAATATTTGCCATGCCGCCAAAAATTACATATCTCGGGAAATAACAAATTTCAAGAATCGATATCTGATCTCTCTGAGCATAAATAGGTGTGTTCTTCGACTGGAATAAAAGATTGTTTACCCCCTAATTAGTCAAAGAAATAGTAATTTGGGAGCGTTAATTCGGATTATTCATCTTTAAACACGTGTTATTGATAGCCAAAATAGTGTGCAGGTGAATTCTTATAACAGGGTTTGGCAGTAAGCATAGTGTTTATCATAAGCCATATCTTACACATATGAAATAATGAATTGTTATAACAGGGTTTGGCAGTAAGCATAGTGTTTATCATAAGCCATATCTTACACATATGAAATAATGAATTGTTATAACAGGGTTTGGCAGTAAGCATAGTGTTTATCATAAGCCATCTCTTACACATATGAAATAATGAATTGTTATAACAGGGTTTGTCAGCAAGCATAGTATTTACCATAAGCCATCTCTTACACATATGAAATATTGAATTGTTATAACAGGGTTTGGCAGTAAGCATAATGTTTATCATAATCCATCTCTTACACATTTAATACAATACATTGTTATACCAGGGTTTGACAGTAAGCATTGTGTTTATCATAATCCATCTCTTACACATAACAAACAATGAATTGTTATAACAGGGTTTGGCAGCAAGCATAGTGTTTACCATAAGCCATCTATTACACATATGAAATATTGAATTGTTATAACAGGGTTTGGCAGCAATCATAGTGTTTACCATAAGCCATCTCTTACACGTATAAAACAATGAATGGTTATAACAGGGTTTGGAAGTAATCATAATTATTATCATAATCCATCTCTTACACATAACAAACAATGAATTGTTATAACAGGATTTGGCAGCAAGCATAGTGTTTACCATAAGCCATCTCTTACACATATGAAATATTGAATTGTTATAACAGGGTTGACCATAAGCCATCTCTTACACATATAAAATAATGAATGGTTATAACAGGGTTTGGAAGTAATCATAATGTTTATCATAATCCATCTCTTACACATAAAAAACAATTAATTGTTATAACAGGGTTTGGCAGCACGCATAGTGTTTACCATAAGCCATCTCTTACACATATGAAATAATGAATTATTATAACAGGGTTTGGCAGTAAGCATAATGTTTATCATAAGCCATCGCTTACACATTTAATACAATACATTGTTATACCAGGGTTTGACAGTAAGCATAGTGTTTATCATAAGCCATCTCTTACACATATAACATAATGAATAGTTATAACAGGGTTTGGCAGTAAGCACATTGCTTATCATAAGCCATCTCTTACATATATGAAATATTGAATGGTAAATTAACTATACCATACAGACAGAAAAAGAATGTACATTATTCGATGTATGTGAATGTGTATAGTTCAATCAACTGGTCACTATTCTTATTGGCGCCTGGTGACCCCCTATCATTGTAAGGGCAGGGTACATTTTTGATTGCTTTCTTTCTTAGCATGTTTACATACATAAGGTCATAAAATATAGTCTAGGTTATACCTGTTTGGTTCTTGAGGTCTGCAATATAAAATAAAATGTATATAGAAACTGTATCCATGGACTAGCTAGAGTGAACTGATACGAGAGCTATAATTATGTGTCCATATGTGCACCCCCAATTAAATATGACAACTGCACGTTTCAACCTCTGTCCGACAACAAGGAGGTCGAACTTTCTATACGTGTATCAGAATTTGTTATGTCAGTTATTTAGAGTCTTGCATGTATGGTATTTGAAGGTCCGACCACTCCAACCGTTGACGTCGCCAAGTGTTCCAGGTCTGAAGATTGCTGTGTTCTTACCCTCCAGCCGGCGGTAAACACCGACGTGGTAGACGAGTACGTCGTCCATTACTGTTCAGAGGAACAGAAAAGTTTGGCTATAGAGGTACCGTATAACCTACACCATGGGTGTTCTGTTTTAGTGACACGACAGGCCGTTATATTCGCGAAACGAACAACTAAAATGACTTGCTCATCAATCTGGTACAAACTCGGTGTATTTATTTAAAAGGAGCTACATGTCTCGTTGTACGATTTATGCTCCCTGTTGACTGGTAATCCAGATTCATGCGACCAATTTAACCAGTATTCGAGATTGGACAAAAAGGTCGGCACGCAGGATTTTTATAATCAGTTAAATAATGTTCAATTTGTAGTACATTCTAGTTATAATTCCAATAGTATAAAGTTATTATACAATGTTGTGTACAGTGCGTGTCGAGTCCAATATGACTTTTCACCGCAACCTGGACGAGTACAACAAAAACACATACTGTACACAACATTGTATAACAAGAAAACCATAATCAGAAATGGTAACGCCCTCAAGATCATATTATTAGCCATAAATATAAATCTTCCATATATTTTGAGACTTCCGTATATATATATATATATATTTGGAAAGTGTGGAGAGCACTGGTCGGTTATCCGATTTCTTATGTAATTATTTCTATGGAACTAGCTAAATTTTGTTAGGTTGTGTCGGAAATTGACATAAAATATTGTGTTGAGCACAAACAAAGGATAATGATGTTGAAATTGCTAAAAAGCTAATTGAACTGCGTGTTAATCAAGGTCTGAGTCTAGATCGAACGAGTATATCTCTCAAACTGGGATTTCTCTTGTAGGCAATAATCACCCGTTTGTCGAGAGGCTCGGTAAATTTAGTGTTTAATAATGCAAATTTTGTTCTGAAAATGTTTGCGATTTCAACATTTCTACGATTGTAGATCAGAGGAAAGCACAAGAAATTTCGAGAAACACCTTTGTAGTCAATATAATTTAAACTAATCTCTCAGAAGGGCACCAGCCATGTGGAAAGAGTCGGTCTCGGCACCGAGATAGTCAATCTTGTACCCGACCTTTCCCTGAGCGCTGGTGAGAAATCATTACTTAGGTATGGTCTAACCTTTGTTCCTACCCCTATATCCTTTATAGACTCGAAAACGGCTCGACCGATTGAGCCCAAACTTGCTATCTAAGGGTAAAAAGCCACGGGAAGTGTCATCGCACCGCTTCTGAGAACGTCCGAGCACTTATTCACCCTTCAACTGCCTCCGTAATGGGGATTGATGGGTTACTCGCGTGATATTTAATGACCGTTTGTCTATGAGGCGTCGCCATTAAAGAGCGTTTATCTACTTTAGTGAAAATATATACGGCATTTTACCGTCTCGGAAACTGGGGATATCGAGACGAAATTTCGTACTTAGGGGTTCCAAGGGACGGGGGAGATTTTCGTCGGGTCAGTTTGTCAGCCCGAGGTGACCTTGACATTGAAACGGGTACCCACAAATGACCTTGTACGATATATCGGCAGTCAGCGGTGACATCGATGTGAAATTTGTTATGTATGGTCAACTCGGGACGGGAAATATTTTTGTCCGGTTATTTTGTGCACCCAACATGACCTTGACACGGATACCCGCAAATGACCTTGGGCGATATTTCGGGCTTCAGCGGTGGCAGCGACGTACGGGGTTACCTTGGAAAAAAAAATTAATGGATCGACCAAAGCCATGGGACCAATCCCGTCAGTGGCGGGCTAATCTGCTAGTCCACAATATATTTTGAGACTTCCGTATATATATATGTGTGTATGTGTGTATATACTTTATAGAATCGAAAACGGCTGTACCGATTGAGACCAAACTTCCTATCTAAGGTAAAAACCCACGGGAATGGTCGTCGTGGCGTTTTGGAGAAGCTCCCAATCTCCAATCCCAGTCACAAAAACGGCACTGTGGGGTTAATCGCGTTGATAGTTAAAGAGCGTTCGTATCCGCAGTGTCGTTGATAAAGAGCGTATGCGTGTAGTGTGATTCCTACGTCTGGGTCCGGACGTCAGCGCGACTGTATCCAGACATGAGCGTGTTGTGTGATTCTTTGCTTCCTATGAACGGGGGAGATTTTCATCAGGTCAGTTTTTCCGCCCGAGGTGATCTTCACCTTGAAACGGGTACCCACAAATTATATATATATGTGTGTGTCCTTTATAGACTCGAACCGATTGAGCTCAAACTTGCTACCTACGGGAAGTGTCATGGACGGGTTAAATTGTGACCCCGACCTGACCTTCACCTTGAAAATGATCAATTCAAGGTCAAATCGGGTAAAATAGAAAAACAAAAAATTAAATTAAAAAATTAAAAAGGCACAATTAACTCATTGAAAAACAAAAAATTAATTATTTTTTTTTTTAAATTGTCATGTTTCTGACGATTGCCGCCAGTGGCGGGCTAACCTGCTAGTCTACTATATATTTTGAGAACTCCGTATATATATATATGTGTGTATGTATAGACGCTATAGACTCGAAAACGGCTGGACCGATTGAGCCCAAACTCCCTATCTAAGAGTAAAAACCCACGGACAGTGTCGTCGGACCGCTTCTGAGAATGTCCGAGCACTCCTTCTCCATTCCCACTGCCGCTGTCCTTGGAATTGTGGGGTTAATCGCGCGATAGTTAAAGAGCGTTCGTATCTGCAGTGTCGTTGATAAAGAGCGTTTATATACACGACGAGTATAAATACGGCTCAATCGACCGTCTCGAGAGGAAATTTCGTACTTAATTTCGTACTTAGGGGTTCCAAGGAACGGGGGAGATTTTCATCGGGTTAGTTTTTCCGCGCGAGGTGACCTTGACCTTGAAACGGCTACCCACAAATGATTATATGTGTGTGTCAAATCGGGTAAAACTGGCGGATTTTATGGGTACTTTTGTCGGGGGTGTTTTGGACGGGTCAAATCTTGACCACGACATTACCTTGTCCTTCAAAATTCAAGGTCAAATAGGGTAAAAATGGCGGATTTCGACGAAATTTGATACCTAGGTGCAACACGTGTCTCGGAAGCTGTTGCAATTGCTTTTTCAAACAAACCCATGGGACGAACCACGCCAGGTGTACTTTTGTCCGAGGAGTGTATTGGACGGGTCAAATTGTGACCAGGGCCTGACCTTGACCTTCAAAATGGTGAATTCAAGGCCAAATCGGGTCCAATTTTGCACGCGCCCGTGTCCTTGCTCATATACGCTCATATAGTCATGTTTCTGAAAAGCCTCCAGTGGCGGGCTAACCTGCTAGTCTTCCATCTATATATATATTTTGAGACTTCCGTATATATATATGTGTGTATATATATATATGTGGGTACGTCAAGGAATCGAAAACGCCTGGACGGATTGAGCTCAAATTTCGTATATAAGGGTAAAAAGCCACGGGGATCACTCTGATCACTCATTCTCCACTCCCAATCAATAAAATCACCGCAAACACGACGGGGGTTAATCGGGTTGATATTCGCTCGCGATCCAAGAGGAGTAACTCTACATTTTTTTAATATCTGTATATGTATATTTTGATATCCATATTCACTTCAAACTGCTAAACCCGTTGAGCCAAAACTTGCAAATACCTCGCAAAATATAGAATTTACATTTTATGATATATACATTTTTTGTTACGGCTGAAAATCTTAGTCTATTTCCGAAACATTCAGATGTTAAAGTATAAACTTACACACCACAATTCCTGCTAACTGACGCAGCTATATGGCTGCTGAAATTTAAGTGAATCCAAGGCACTGCGATACGTCCCGAATCTGACGGGACTTCCACTGCCACAAACCGTGAACGACATTGTTGGCGAGAAAATAGCCCCCAAGCCGTAAATATCAACAACAACGACATTGTTGGCGAGAAAATAATTAGTTAAAATTACTAAATACACGCAATCCTATTTTCCCTTTTCGGCAATGTGAGATTTTTCGGGGAGCCGTGATGCTAACAACAACGACCCGAAGCCCTGAATTCCAACAACAACGACATCATCGGGTCAGTTTTTTAAGTGAATCCGAGGCTCTGACGGGATTTCCACTGCCCAAAACCGTGAACGCCAACGACATTGTTGGCGAGAAAATAGCCCCCAAGCCGTAAATATCAACAACAACGACATTGTTGGCGAGAAAATAATTAGTTAAAATTACTAAATACACGCAATCCTATTTTCCCTATACGGCAATGTGAGATTTTTCGGGTAGCCCCGAGCCGTGATGCCAACAACAACGACCCGAAGCCCTGAATGCCAACAACAACGACATCATCGGGTCAGTTTTTTTTCCGCCCGATGTACCTTAAATCATACCTCTTTTAGGGAGGGTACAATAATTTCTCTTAAAAGGCACGATTAACTCATTGAAAAGCGAAAACAAATGCCATGTTTCTGACCAACGCCGCCAGTGGCGGGTTAACCTGCTAGTCTACTATATATTTTGAAGACCTCTGTTTGTCTGTCTGTCTGTATGTCTGTCTGTCTGTATGTCCTTTATACAAATCTACGATTCTCGACCGATCGGGACGAAACTTGGTACGTGTGTGTAGTTTGACCAGGCGGTCGACGTTGTCGTATTGGCGAGCCCGTGCGGCGCCCGCTTCGCGCATGCGCAGACGAGATCTCGGAAACGGGTGGAGCTATCAACTTGAAATTTGGTATGTGAATGTATCTTGCCCCGGATACGAATTTTATCGGGTCGCCGAGCCCGTGCGACGCCAGCTTCGCGCATGCGCAGACGAGATCTCGGAAACGGGTGGAGCTATCGACTTGAAATTTGGTATTTGAATGTATCTTGCCCCGGATACGAATTTTATCGAGTCGCCGAGCCCGTGCGACGCCAGCTTTGCGCATGCGCAGACCAGATCTCGGAAACGGGTAGAGCTATCGACTTGAAATTTGGTTTTTGAATAGCCCGGACAACGTCGGGCTCATCGGCTAGTCTCATATATATTTTGAAGACCTCTGTCTGTTTGTTTGTATGTCTGTCATTTATACAAATCTACGATTCTCGACCGATCGGGACGAAACTTGGTACGTGAGTGTAGTTTGACCAGGCTGTCGTCGTTGTCGTATTGGCGAGCCCGTGCGACGCCCGTGCAGCACATGCGCAGAAGAGATCTCGGAAACGGGTGGAGCTATCGACTTGAAATTTGATATGTGAATGTATCTTGCCCCGGATACGAATTTTATCGGGTCGCCGAGCCCGTGCGACGCCAGCTTCGCGCATGCGCAGACCAGATCTCGGAAACGGGTGGAGCTATCGATATGAAATTTGGTATGTGAATGTATCTTGCCCCGGATACGAATTTTTTCGGGTCGCCGAGCCCGTGCGACGCCAGTTTCGCGCATGCGCAGACCAGATCTCAGCGACAACGTCGGGCTCATCGGCTATACTATATATTTTGAGACTTCCGTATATATATATGTGTGTACTTTATAGAATCGAAAACGACTGCACCCATCGAGCTCAAATTTCGTATATAAGTGTAAAACCACACGGGGATCGTCCTCGTCGCATTTTGGACAAGCTTTGACCACTCATTCTCCACTCCCAATCATCAATTTCACCGCAAACGGCACGGCGGTGGTTAATCGCGTTGATAGTTAAAGAGCGTTCCTATCCGCAGTGTAGTCGATGAAGAACATATATGCGTAATGTGATTCTTACGTCTGTACACGGGCGTCAGCGTCGGTGAGCGTGTTGTGTGATTCTTACGTACTTGGTATCCAGACATGAGCGTGTTGTGTGATTCTTACATACTTAGGGCTTCCTAGGAACTGGGATCGGGTCAGTTTTTTCGTCCTAGGTGATCTTCACATTGAAACGGGTACCCACAAATTATATATATGTGTGTGTCCTTTATAGACTCGAACTGATTGAGCTCAAACTTGCTACCTACGGGAAGTGTCATGGGCGGGTTAAATTGTGACCCCGACCTGACCTTGACCTTCAAAATGATCAATTTAAGGTAAAATCTGGTAAAACTGGCGGATTTCGACGAATTGAAAATAAATTCATTTAGAAAAAGCTTTTTCGAACAAAGCCATGGGACGAATGCCGCCAGTGGCGGGCTAACCTGCTAGTCTACTATATATTTTGAGACTTCCGTATATATATATATCCTTTATAGACTCGAAAACGGCTCGACCGATTGAGCCCAAACTTGCTATGTAAGGGTAAAAAGCCACAGGCAGTGCACGCGTTTATCTACTTTAGTGAAATACGGCATTTGACAGTCTCAGAAACAGGGGATATCGAGACGAGATTTTCGTCGGGTCAGTTTGTCCACCCGAGGTGACCTTGACATTGAAACGGGTACCCACCAATGACCTTGTGCGATATCTCGGTCGTCAGCGGTGACATCGACGTGAAATTTGTTATGTATGGTCAACTCGGGACGGGGAATATTTTTGTCGGGTTAGCTGTCGGCGTGCCTGTACGGGGTTACCTTGAAAAAATATAATTAATGAATCGACCAAAGCCATGGGACCAATCCCGCCAGTGGTGGGCTAATCTGCTAGTTATAATATAAAATATATTGGTTACATGAATGCACCGCCTCAGAATTCCGTTAGAACAACTAATCCTTCAAATTATTACAAAAAACTACGGCTGATTACTGCAGGTTTCTCATTCACCACACCAGAAAGCTTCTAAATGCGGATCAAAAATCGGAGGCATTGTGTTCCCGACAAGAGTGCATGGCCCAGCCATTGTTCATACCTAAACATCGAAAGCAATTGACGCGGTCATAATCGTTACATATTGCAATTATAAGACAGCCAGCGAATACACACCCCACGAAAACCCGAAATGTTTTGTCCTGCGCGAAATCCCATCGCTATAGCTCAATTTGACACGGCCAGATTAGCCTCCCTACAATATCCTAAAACAATAAAGCTTCTCAAATCAATCGATGTATATAAACTGTTGAATGGTCATTACAATATCAATGCCTGTGACCTATTAGAAAGACATTCACCAGGAAGAACAAGAGGACATATAATAAAAAGCTACAGATGCCCATTGTTAACAAGGACATAGGAAAATATTTCTTCACGCAGAGGGTGGTAAAGAGTTGGAACTCTCTGCCAGACTTCGCTGTTGAGGCTCCAACACTCGATCAATTCATAATATACATAGACTCATTCTTCTATTATATAAAATACGAGTTCGACGACAAATAATATGTTCAAGTGACTCACAAGTAAATCTCGAATGACGATACATATATTTGTAAACAAGCATTGAAATAATGTTATTGGGACGAAAAGTCGCAAGACTTGTTCCGTATGATGATGATGATGATAATGATGATGATGATGACGATGATGATGATTATGATATGATTGATAGAACAAACCACTATTATGATGATCGTGTCGTTATTTGTTTAAAATACGTATCAAATGACATATACGCACCCGTTCCCTCATTAAAATCAATATATTTCTACAATTTTAGTGGACTTCCGTGAATTCGGGGACTTCCGCAAATAGACGTCCGCAAATAGCGACCTATTGCGAATTGTCACAACCGGAAAACCCCATTATCTATTTATAAAATGCCCAGCGAACCACAGCTTTCTAAAATATGTACCACAGGAAACACCCGAGGGGCGTTAATGACATATTTATTATCCATCTGTATGCTTATCCAAATTTTGGGAATAAAACTTTTGTGGTTATTGTTGGTATGTGTCGGCACTTGATGCTCTATAAAAGCCTGTATTCGATCATCAGAAAGCATGATTTGGCACAGTAAACACTGAAGTGAAAACAAAACTCAATGCGGAAGTGAAAGGTCTGCTAAATCCACCACAGTATTGCGCGCGCATCACACTTTCACCGATTCATTTGGCAGAGTTACTTCGTGACGTCACGTAGTCCCGATAAAAAAGTCATATTGTACACTCGGGAGTCCAATATGACTTTCGGGAGTCCAATATTACTTTTTCACGGATTATCACGTGACGGCTTTTGCCCAATCAGAAATAGTGTTAGTTAAGGGATGGATAATAATGACATTTTTATTATCCATCTGTATGTTTATCCAAATTTTGGGAATAAAACGTTTGTGGCTAATGCTGGTATTTGTCAGCACTTAATTTTCTATAAAAGCCTGTATTTGATCACCAGAAAGCATGAGTTGGAACATTAAACACGGAAGTGAAAAAAAAACTCAACGCGGAAGTGAAACGTCTGCTAAATCCACCAGTGTTGCGCGCGCTTAACAATTTCACCGATTCATTTCGCAATAGAGTTACTTCGTGACGTCACGAAGTCCCGATAAAAAAGTCATATTGAACACTTGGGAGTCCAATATTACTTTCGGGAGTCCAATATGACTTTTTCCAGGATTATCACGTGACGGCTTTTACCCAATCAGAAATAGTGTTAGTTATGGGATGGATAATATTTTGTGTTATGAACTTCAGTCCCACACGTCTTTATACCCGGTATGTTGAAGTCACATGTCAAAAATAGTATGAATGTCATATTCACAATTAACAAAGACATACGGCGAGATATACGTACGAATAGTGTGTATATTATACACATTGTGTATCCACACACACACACACCCTCACACACAAACACAGCTATAGGAACACACATACACACATATAAATTAGTATGTTTTATTCTCGGATCCATGTTACATAATTACAATATTGAGACAGAGATAAGTATATACAAATATACGCAAAACTCGGTTCTCCTTTCGTAAAGACAAGACATTGCCGGCCGGTGCATCCCAATAACCGTGCGAAAAGAGCGTCTATTTTCGCCGTTGACCAATTTTCATGAAAAATGTGACACAACAGCTGCATCGACCCGGCATATTCCAATACTACTGTTAATCTCAATGCCAATCTAACATTTTAGGTCAGCAAATGATGATCCTATCAAATAATCACACCATGGCAAGACACTAATAACAATAAAACTATAGTCAGATCAGGGGGGGGGGGCGTAAAAAAGTTGCGAGACGTGGGGGTGTTTTTTTTACATAGCCATTTTTTTTACACCCACCCACCCTTTCTTGCATTTTTTTTTCATAAAATTTTAGACACCCACCCCAAAACCCCAAAGCTTTATGTTGGCCCCCTCTGTAAAAACGACCAACCGCTCTATATTGGTCCCTTCTTTGAAAGACCAAATTAAATGTTACTTCCTGTTTACAAACATGTGCAAGACAAATATTTTCTTGGCTGATAATTATGCGATAATCAGCAGTAATCAGCGATAATCTCAACTAAATTGAACTCTAAGCAATCAACAAAGGTAGAATATGATGTGATTATATTGGTAAATTTATAACCCAGCCTATTCATCTGTGTGAGTAGATGAAAAATATGTTGAATCCCATGGAACAACAAAAAATTACTAGGGCCAGTGTTAGGGCCTATAATAGGATGAAAAATTACACAAAATTAAATTTATCTTTTTTCAGACATCAACCAGCATCAACTAGTAGGCCTAGAGCCTATAAGTAATACCAAAAAGGAAAATGTGCATATGAACCAGTGTACGAATTAGCTTTTATGTATGCCTGCATGACCATCGACCCGACCTCGCATTACGACTTAGGACTAGGCCTAAAATAATGTTTAACCCGTTGAGTTTGAACGCGGATGGTCAATTTAGTGCCAAATCCATATACACGGATGTGCACTTTAGTGACATGTGACCGTGGAGACGAGGTCACAGTAAGCGTAACGTCATTGTGTTGGTGTAGGGAAGATAACTCCAATTTGGTCTTCTGTTTACAGTATACCGGCTGTACTCTTGATTTACTATTATATGTCTACCTGTGTCTACTATATGTTATTAACTATACATTATTCTGATACATTATGAGAATAATCAATTTTAGTATACAAACACTGATACAAATACTTATTTCATACATTACACTCATGCATCAACTAACTGTATGAGTAAAGAGACTGTCATGAAGTATAAGAATTATTCTGTCATGAGTTGTTAGCTGATATTGTCAGACTGCATTAAGTTCACCCTACCCTAGAGCTATCTGAAGTATTGTTTTATTGAACTACACCGTGAATTAGACAATTTTCAATATAAAAACTGACAAGCAAGCTGAAACAGACACAATAAAAAAAAAATGCTCGCAAAACAAATCAATGACAATTTTGGGACCCACCCACAAAATATTCACTATTTTTCCATTTTATATCAACTTATGGGCGTAATTATAACAATATTGAATGTATTAGTGCTTCTCATATTGCAACAATCCACAACATATACACAAATATGTTTAAAACAGTTGAAAATATGTCAATGCAAAAAAAATGCAAAAAAAGTGGTCAAAAACTGTTTCCGGCCTCGGGTACCCACCCACCCCCCCACCTCATGTCTCGTAAAAAAAATTCGCCCCCCCCCCTGGTCAGATCATATTATTACGCATATATAAAATACTAGCAGGGTTACCCGGCGTTGCCCAGGTTAAAGTGATGTGAAACCCTCTGCATGCTGTGTATATTTGTTGGGAATAGAGAACACTCTTGCTCAAAGTGTTACACGTATTCTCATAAATTGTATATTCAAATGGCATCACATAACACGATTCTTATAGTCATGGAATATAAGTAGTGGCTCACCTTGTCGATTGTCATTTTGATTATCGCGATTAATCCGTTCCACCAATAATGAAGTATTTATTTATTTACAACTGCGTATACTTCAGACGTTATAATATGATATATGAACATCATAAACACATTAGTTCGCAAAAATAAAAGACGACAATTGGGTTTTACATATAGAGATGTATCAATCAATCTAGTGGGTTGGACTAAGATCTTGAGGACACCTGGCTATCATATATCCATGAAGATACAGATGTTTTAAAGAAATTTCAGGTGCTCCTCTGTTCATGGTACTATATATTGGCTAAATATTCTCAGTTTAAAGAAATGTTGCTGCGCACGTATATCAGCTACCTGTGCCAGACACATAACGAGATTTTGAGTTGTGTATGTCAGTCGATGAGTCTGTTCTAAAAATGCCACTGTATCGTGCAGATATACCCTTGTCAGATGTCAGTATTGGATGATCCCGAAAAGTCATGTGCTACTGACTGCGTTTTCTTTTATATCAGAAGAAAATATATTTGACTGCGCACTGTGAGAACTATTTTTGAACAGGCCTTCGATACATTTCCATATCTCTTGACAAATTGTAACTTTTTTGTGGAAACTGTATTGAATGGAACCGACTCAATTGTGTTATAATATATATGCAATCCTCTGACGGTTCGAGGTCTCTCAGTTTGCAAGAGTATGTGTATCTCTTCTTCTATGTATCTCTTTATGCTAGCTCATTATGTGAATGCCCTGATTGCCATCCCCACCCATATAAATATGACAGTTGAGAAGATATAATTGTTCAAGTAACTTAATTTGGTCACCATTTGTCTCGAGATTGTGAAATTTGAACGCCCAAAACTCCTTAAAATGATATGGAGATGGCCTGGTGACTATATATAACTTATAGGTGGATATCGGCGAATAGCAATCTTATCAATGATAGTGCATATCCTCTCGCCACCGTGACCCAAACGACACCAAATGTGATTTAAGTCATCGTATCATTAGAGAGAATGTGTATGAATTTGGTGGAAATTAGTGCTAAATATATTTGTATCAGCTTTGCTGCAACTGCCATCCGCATGCATGACTTTAACGGCGCCACTTTTGACATATTTAAATCACGTCCGTTAGACTCATGGATGCATGATATACTGGAGATGATTATATATAGGTTTGGTGGTAATCAGCAACTAAACAAATTCTTAGAATAGTTATGACCCCCCCCCCCCACATCTCTCACCCAACGGCATAAATTTTGCGTCTTTAAATCACACGATTATACTCCTCGTATCATAGAGAAGAATAATATATCAATTTGGTGGAAATCTGCGCTAAAAATAGTTTATTAAATCAATTGTTGATGCCTCCCTGCAACGCTGACTCGAACAGCGCCATATCGCGGAGGTGATTATGTATGCGTTTGTTGGTAATCGGCGACAAAATTATTTCACCATATTTTTTTAATTTTGCCAACCTCCCCCTTTCTTCCCCTTTAACCCGCACCATTATCTTCCTCGTAAAAAGTTACCCCTCTTAGAACGCCGTGCAGTTATATACAGAACGCATACAGACAGACAGAAAGACAGACAACACGATTTGATTTCTCGTATCATTTGAGAAGAACGTGTCTTAATTTGATGTTAATTGGTACTAAAAATATTTGTTATCAGTTTTGGTGACCCTCCCGTCCCTATTTTGGACTCAAGCGGTGCCACTTTTGTCACCGTTAAACCACACACTTATATTAGACTCATTAGAGATTAGAGATGGATATATATGTAATTGGTGAAAATTGGCGAGTATACAAACTCGTAGCAATTCAAGGTCCCTATATCTCTCACTCAGAGGGCACCAAGTTGGTGTATCTAAACCATACGACAAGATTCCTCGTATCACGTAGAAGAATATGTATCAATCTGGTGGAAATGGGCGCTAAACATATTGTTATAATTTGTTGTGTCCCTCTCACCTCTGTACACAACTTACTCAAATGACACCACTTGTGACATCATTAAACAACACAATTAAACTTATGATATCATGGAGATGATTATTTATAAGTTGGGTGCTAATCGGCGACTAACGAAATGTTTATCAAATTTAGTGCCCAGAACCCCCCCCCCCCCTTAATCTCTCATCCAAACGACAACAATTTGGCGTTGTTAAATCGCAAAATTAGATTCCTTGCAGATGTATCATGAAGAAAAATATATATCAATTTGATGGAAATCGGCGCTAAAATTAGTTTGATCAGTTTTGGTGCCCCTCTCTCCTTCCGTGCATCCCTGACTCGAATGAGGCCACATTTGCCATATTTAAACTACACCATTAGATTCTTCATATCATGTGGATGATTATATGTAAGTTTCGTGGCAATCGGCGACAAATAAAAAATTATGCCCGTCCCCATGTTCTGCCCCTGACAACAACGGCGTCACTTTAGAAAATTCTAACCCCCACCATTATCTTTCTCGTAAAAAGTTACCCCTAGTATACCCCTTTGGTATCATCTAGATGGTCCCCTGTGAATTTCTATAGAACACAGACAGACAGACAGACCGCAAATATAGATATAGATAAAATGTACTGGCTTCATGAATGCACCACATCAGAATTCCATTAAAACATCTAATCCTTCAAATTATTACAACTACAACTTATCACTGAATGTTTTTCATTCACCACACCAGAAAGCCTCTAAATGTGGACCAAAACGCTACTAATCGGATTAAATACACCCCTGATACTTCGCAATACGACATTTAGTCTACATTCCAACAGAGACATACTTCATTAGCAATGTTAGCTGTTATATTATGCATTGTGTTCCCGCAATAAAATCTTCAAGAGTGCATGCCCAGCCATTGTTCACACCTAAATATCGAAAGCAATTAACGCGGTCATAAATGGTACATACTGCAACAATGAGACGCCCGCGAAGATACACCCGCGAATACATACATCCTGCAAAAAGTCTAACCGGTACGCAATATAGTGAGTACGTTATTCATTAAAGTTACCCCATAGCCCCTATTTTTATATATTTTTTTTTAATTTATTTTATTTGTCAAAAAAAAACGCAAGTAACGAATATATAAACAAAACAGTTCATAAAAATACAGGTTAAATACAATACATTTATTATATTATGTTACTATCTGATTATTATAAGGTATATACATGTATCATATATGCAACGTCGGATATTGTTGATTAATCCTTTCTTATCGAAATTGTTTCCGTTACATGTTTACCGTCGTTCCGCTTTTTTGATTTGTCGTAGTATTTGGCGTATGGCGATAAAACAGTTTGTTATATAAATACCGAAATTAAATTACATCTTCTGCAAATGATACCTGATGTCTTGGTTATATTACTAATCTTACAAAATATCCCCAGAAAAATATTGGATGTCACCTTTTGTGTTATATATTGGGGGAATAGGACATCACTCTTCGTTTTACTACAAGTTCCTAAAATATCTCGCATCGTGTTCACGAAACCCGAAATGTGTTGTTCTGCGAGATATCCCCATAGCTCATATATATCACATGCCAAAAATACCGTCACAGAATACATCATAATAAGAGGCAATAATGGTCAGCCGCGGATATACACGCACAATAACACAAACAATACTTCGCGTGTGCATTGCTGGGTAGATATATAATGCCTTGTACACCCGTGTACACACGCGTGAGTATAATACACACGCTTTGTAAATCTCGCCGATATTCTTTTATTCAGGATACAGATACCTTCACAGCTTCGGTCGAGGACGGAATAATGTTTCTGACATGCGCAGATAACTGTTTCTCACTCGTCTTTCTACTAGACAATCTCTGTCGGAGCACCACCTATTTTTTCTCTGTCTCCGCCAGAAACACAGCTGGAACGAGCCCAAACTCGGAGGTCGTACAATGCACCACCGTGGCCGCCCAAGAAGGTGTAATTCCGAGTAAGTAAAATAACTGAAACTCGTATGCGGTTCTCTGTGCTTGTCTTGCGTTTTTTATATATGCATGGTTGTACATACGGTTTAGTTGTATATGTTCTGGGCCATCCTATGTGTAGTATGGGCGGCCATTCGGTCGGAAATTACATGAAATAAAAGTTAATGGTGGTTTGTGAAAACAATAGTCTCTATTTTCAAACAAATAGTCGTTCTTGGATTCAATAAGAGACAGTTCCGTTTCAATAACCATATTTTCTTAATCAATGGCAATCTATTTCAAACCAATGGACTCCATTTCCAAACCAATAATCGTTTTTGGATTCAATAAGAGACAGTTCCGTTTTAATATATTTTTTGTGATGTCACTCATTTGAAAGAGTTGACAATATTACACTGTTACTAAGAGGCGAGCTACCGTAATTACTAGATAGGGTATTACTTGGTTGGTTTGATATTATTCGCCTGATTTCAGCCCTCAGTAGCCTCATATCAGCCTTCGACGTCAGGCTGATTGTGATATGAGGTTACATCAGGGTGATATAGGGCCTAATATCAAACCAACGATGTTGGCGCTGCTAGTCGACAGGGTCACTGCCTGGTTGTTCCCCTTGCCGAGGAGATATAAATGGGTACAGGACGTTTTGTATCGTCTTAAGTCATTTCGTACCACATTTTTGGTAGTTTCGTACCATATTTTTGGTAGTTTCGTACCTTATTGTTTGGTCGTTTCGTACCATGTAGGGAATCAATTGGTCATTTCGTACCAAGTTACTACATGTATGTCACACCATATGGAAACAAATAAATGATTTTCTACAAAGTACGAAATAAAAAAAAGTTACCAAACAATCCGGTAACGGTATGTAAAACCAAAAATTATGGTATGGAACGACCATGGTTATGGTATCGAATACTGAAATAATGAAGAAGTCATTGCAGTTGTATATATCATTTATGTGGTCACAATATATGCATGTATAATGCAACCTGTAAGTTGACATGACCTCTGTTCTAGTTGGCTTATGATTGAATTCTGAAGTGCTCTTTGCACCACTGTCAGGTTTACTTGATCAATACTCCAGCAATGTTCAGAATCCTATCCCACGACACTCGTATGAAACGTCTAGAAAATAGAATCCATATTTAATAAATCCTTCAGACATTCAGTATTACCGATCGCCTGAATCAACATCTGACTGTTCGAAGCGGTTCCACTCAATGGTTGTTTTTAAGAAGAAGTCGTCGCAATGTACAGTGCTAGTACGCAGTAGATCGAACGATTATCTTACGGTGTTAGAGATGTTGTTGTTGTTGTTGTTGTTGACATAATCATATTCATACTGCTGTTGTTGTTAGTACTTGTCACATACATCCTAAGTTCTCCACCGGATTTTAACAGACGATCCCTGCAACACTGGGAAAAGTGACAATCACAGTAATACTGACAGTGAATGAGTTATAGATACTGACAGTGATACATCAACATCATACAGTCCTCAAATTCGGTTGCTTAATTTTCCTTAGGTTTTCTTGGATTTAAAAAAAAAAAATTATATATAGATTCTTCATTTGTAGAATAAGTTGAATAACAATCAGTTATTATGACAATCGTCGTCAACAATGAATGACATTGATAATTTGATAGTTGTCTGGTTGTATAATTTGATAGATTCAATGATTGCTGGCACTGAATTTCTGTCTCGCTGGTCTCGCGACTATCTTCAGATCTTCGTCGGCATTCTGGGTCAATATTTAAAAACAACCTCTCAAATGCATCTTCGGTATCTGCTAAAGGTACAGATATAGTCCACAGTCCGTATATCATGTTTTCATGTTCAGGGTCACTTTCTGACGCGAAAATGTTCGAGAACATGCATTTTTTTGTTGCTCGCGGGGATATCCCATGTTGACGTCACGGATTTTGCGGTTAGGTGACTCCAGCAAAATTGGTGGCCAGCGCCCCTAGCGTTAATTCAAGAATTAACTGTTAATTCAAGAATTGTTCATTGTTTGTAAACGGAAGCTATTAATTCTGTAGACTCGTCCATTAATTCTGCATTTTTAGTCATTGGTTTCACCGGAAATAGTTCATTCCGCTATTAGATATTGATTCGAATACGAAACCTATTGAATTTAAATAGAACGTTATTAATTGTGCATTGGTGATAATTTATATCTATTAAATATAAGAATGACAATAAGGTCTATTAGTTTTATAACGATAATCATTGCTCGTGGGAAATCGTCTATTGGTTTGAAATATCTTTATTGATTAAGAAAATATGGCTATTGAAACGCAATGTACGTTTATTGAATATGCGCGAATCTTACTAATTGTGTGTTATTAGATATTAGTTGAACAATGAATACTATTAAATTAAAATAGAACATTAATTTTGCATCGATCAACATTGATTATGAATCTATATCTATTAAAACGGAACTGTCTCTTATTGAATCCAAGAACGACTATTGGTTTGAAAATAGAGAATATTGGTTTGAAAATAGAGACTATTGTTTTCACAAACCACCATTAACTTTTATTTCATGTAATTTCCGATCGAATGGCCGCCCATAGTGTAGTCTTCAATATTTCATCCAGACAAATCAGGCCAACATAAAGAAGTTGATTTTTACCTAAATTTGGCAACTTTAGTTGTATGTCCATGCAGTGGCCATCACATACGGTAATATACCTCAGACCAAAATCAACCCAACGGCAAATGAAAAGAAAATGCGAATAAGTGGAAACATGGAGTAAAATAACTTTTTTGTTATCCGTACCCATACCATATATAGTATGGTACACATAGTGTCGACGTTCGGATTGACCACCCATCGCCCGTGCATCCGTATGTCTGCCCGTAGACACTTTATACTCATGGTGCGATAATTCAAAAACAATTTATCCGATCGGAACCGAAATTTGTATTTGAGTTTCTTAGCCAAAATACAAATATAGTTCGAATATGGGTTCGATCCGATTTTTTAAAACGGAATTATTGCCATTTTTCGACTTAGAATTCACGCATGCTGCGATAACTCAAACAGTTTTTATCTAATCGGAATCAAATTTTATATGTGAGTTTCTCAGCCCAAAATACAGATCTAGGTCGCAAATGGGTTTGATTTAAAAACATTTTTTAGATTTGTTTTCCTTAATTGCTCAATTTAACACATAAAAAATATTAAAATAAAAACATATTTTTAAACTTAATAATTAGACAGAACAGAACGCGCAGCTTAATCGAGAATCTTTTATTGAATCAGTTGCGGATGGCGCAAGGATACATTTCGCGAGCAAAATGTAACTATGCGCCATCCACAACGAGTTTATAGACAATTTATGTTCTGTATTTATCAACACATTTTTGTCAGATAAGCAGGTGGGGGGGGGGGGGTAGTAAAAAAATTGCAGGAACGTATGCAGTTTTTTTGCATCTGGCATTTTCGGGGACCCACCACCCCCAAACCTGCAACAACAAAAAAATCTCATAAAAAAACTCTACTGATATCACTCTTATGACTGAGAATGATCTAAATTAGTTCAAATAACAGTTTAACCTGTTTCAGAAGCTGTTTTAATTGAACAAATTTATAAATTGCTGATCATCTGTAAACCTAGGTCATTGTGCAGAATACACAAAATTTCATAATTTCTAACTATTTCCTTATTAGTCTGTCAACCAGCCCATTATCTAACATATTCCATACCACTTATGTTAGTCTACTGGAGCAACTTAGTTCTATTATACTAAACTAGATGAAACAGGCTCCCTTTGTGAGCCTATATTCAGCATCGGAGATACCTGTTGCCCCTTTGTTGGACTTCGCACACATTTTGATCTTAGACGGCCCCTTTGTGCGCTTCAAGCACATTTGGTCATTGAAACATTTTGATTTATATATATTGTTTTAATATACTTTTTTTAAAGATTGAATTCCTTGCTCAATTTAACAAAACCTATTTTATTTTATTTGTTTTAATTAAATTTTTTGAAAAACTAATACCATTATAACACCCGCCAGGGTACCCCGAGTCACCAAATTTGGTTGAAATCGGTCCAGGGGTCTGAGAGAAAACTCCGGACAGATCCTACTCGTTTATATATATATAGATGACAAGCAGTCACAGCGCTGTACCAGACTTGGATACTTTCGGTCTTGTGAGAGATCATCTGTTAAAGACATGCAACACTGATTGGATTGATGCACTGACGACAGATATTTTCTACCCATTGATAGTCACATTAATATATGAGACAGTAGCTCGCTCTTTTTCCATGCACACAATGATCTAGGCATTAGTTGCATCATGACAAGTTCACTTATATATGCAAACCATTTCCCGATTAGTCTGTCAACCAGCCCATTATCTAGCATTATGCCTTAACACTTTTGTTAGTCTACTGGAGCAACCCCTGTTATAATAAATGACAAACAGTCACTATGCCAAACTTGGATATTTTAGGTGTTGAGTTAGACATGCAAATATTTCACTGATTGGCTTGATGCACTGATGAGTAGTGTGCTGACAGTTATATTCTAGCCATTTATAGTCACATTAATGTTTGAGGCAGTTGCTCTTTTTCCATGCACACAATGATCTTGGCTTTAGTTACATCAAGACAAGTTTATATATTTCAGTTTTACATTTCTCGAAGCTTCTTTCCGAAGGGTGTCGGTAGGAATTTTTACACCCCACCGCCCCATATGCAACATGCCATATAGCTTAATGTCATCTCTTCTAAGGCCCATATGAGGTCCCAGTAACATAAATATGGTGTTTTTGCAGTTATAAACTCTTATAATATGTTTTAAACTGTTACAAATGTCATATAAGGGCACAAAAGGTCTTTAGTAAAAAAAATGCACGAGGGTGTAAAAAACGCGTTTTTTGCCCCTCGGGCCACCCACCCACCCCGGCATACCTTCCTGCGAATGTTTTACTACCCCCCCCCCTGAGATAAGTTCAATAAATGACTGTCACCTTCATTGCTACTATATAGCTACCTTTATTCTGATTTAAAGGGGTACTGTACGGGGTTTTTATAGTCTCCGAGTCGGAGAATAAGGTAACATTTTTTTCATTATTTGAAAGTCTGTTGAGTACGAAGTAGTGTTACGGATGACAAATTTACCGGAATGCAAAAATACAAATTGTCGTTGTCGAGTAATTTGTGTACAGTTTTCAACCTAATGAAACAAATAAAAGTTATATTATATGCATAGTAGTCCCATATAATCATTTAAGTTATTGTATCGTCGCTAGTCAGTGAGTGGCTTGAGTGTTCTCCCCGTATCATCATAATATTTTAAGCGATCGTGTGTGCGATCGGTTTAACAAGCCAGTGTCCCTCATTTATTTTATTTGATTACGTAAGTTCGTAATTTAATTGACGCCATTTTATGGCTCCAGTCATAAATTCAATTTATATCAAATTATTAACTTTTAAATTATTAAATTTTAAGATAGCCTATTAACCTGAGCGTTTACAGAATACATCTTCGACTCAAATTACTTATGTTTCTCTATATTATCGATATTAGATCGTTGTTGTCACCGGAAATTTAATGAAAATGGCGTACAGTACCCCTTTAAGTCTGATGAATAATCAGTAATGATCAAGGCATCACCCGAAGCAGATCGTTGACGTCATGTACGCCATCTATCTTGGGGACAACTTCAACAAAAATTGTTCCCGCTTGTATTCCACTAGTATAGATGTCTAGAATATAAAGTTATTATACAATGTTGTGTACAGTATGTGTTTTTCTAGTACGAGTCCAGGTTGTGGTGAAAAGTCACACGCAGTGTCGAGTCCAATATGACTTTTCACCACAACCTGTATAATGACATTTTTATTATCCATCTGTATGTTTATCCAAATTTTGGGAAAAAAAACTTTAGTGCTTACTTTTGGTGGCACTTAATTCTCTATAAAAGCCTGTATTTGATCATCAGAAAGGGTGATTTGGAAAGGTAAACACGGAAATGGAAAAAAAACTCAATGCGGAAGTGAAACATCTGCATGCTAAATCCACCAGTGTTGCGCGCGCATCACAATTTCACCGATTCATTTCGCAATAATTAATTCGTGACGGAGTCCCAATAAAAAAGTGATATTGCACACTTGGGAGTCCAATATGACATTCTGGAGTACAATATGACTTTCCCGGACTATCACGTGGCAGCTTTTGCCCAATCGGAAATGGTGTTAGTTAAGGGATGGATAATAATATGTATTCAATGGCTGGGATTCCGTTGAATAGGTGTGGAATAAAAAAAATATTTAATGAAATTACTGAGACTCATTTGCACATCTCGGGAACCATCGTGCTGATTAATCTGACATATATATGATGGGAAGGGGCCTTGGATGTTAGGTATTCAGATTTGTATCCAGTATTTCACAATACGGAAATTGATTGTGTACTCTATATATGGACAGTCTACCGCGCTTCCCATATAACATATGTTTAGGGGTAAAGATTTAAGGTGGAGAACATGTCGCAGGAATGTTCTGTGATTATTTTCAAAACTCTCATTATTTCCTGACACCCAGGCAACCTCGACACATTTACCTATCAGAGCAGCTGACAAGGTTGGCTGGACATGGTATGGAATTACACGCGAGGAACAACTATACATGTACTTGGGCTGAATAGGTCACTCTCACCGGTTTTATATGATAAAGTTGCCCAGGTTCCTGAAATTGTGATAAAGTTACCCAGGTTCCTGAAATTGTGATAAAGTTACCCAGGTTGGAGAAAATTGTGATAAAGTTATATACCCAGGTTAAGCAAATCGCACAATAAGAACTTGATTTAAAAGTGACTGAGGGAAATACAGTTCAGTTTTGGCAAGTAAAAGCCCCTATTAAGCACACATTAAGACATATTAGTACTGTAGCTCGTCACCTTGATCGCAAAAAATTAATAATTTGTTGCTGAACATGAAATATTCTTAACCTGGGTAACTTTATCACAATCCTCTCCAACCTGGGTAACTTTATCACAATTTCAGGAACCTGGGTAACTTTATCACAGACAACCGATGAGGGTGCACTGACCTATTCAGCTGTTCTTGGATCAGTTCATTAATACTATTCAGCGGGTAGGAATGAAATTGTATAGCGTTTTCCAATATTTGATTAGTAAAATCCTACGCTATATATACCGGTTATTCCCTGCATGGTCAGTAACCAATGCCACAATCAACAGAACCACCTTCTTCGTCTGGTTATGGTTGTCGCTCGTCGTCGTTTGAGAATCCAATAACGATCAAAAACTTTAAATAAAAAATACTTTCAATAAACTGCAATGAGCGAGCTTTCGAAATTATGTCGGAAACCAAGCAAATCCAAGGATTTAAAAGAGGTATACGACGATGAAGGTGATGACGATGATAATATTGACGATGACGAATAAGATTGCAACGATGATGGCGTTAACAACAACAACGATGCATGGATGCTGATAATGACGATAACGATTGTGGCGAAGAGGATGACGACGAAAATGATGATGATGATGGCGATGATGATGACTTATATTAATAATGGACAGGTTCTTTGTCGCATCTAGCTAAATAGTACACCAAATTAACCACCATTGCGGCATATTAATATATATAGCCTAACTCTCGATGAAAGGGCTTCCTTTTTAAGGATGTCCCCGTAGCCGAGGTGGTTACAGGACGTGGATATGATCATCACAGTCTGGGCTACAATGGGTTGGCGCGTGTTCGAACCCAGGCATGGATGAAAATCGGGACCGATTTTCAAGCTTGATTTGGTTCGAGGGACATCTCAATGTACCATTCCAATCGACACATGGCCATTTCGATAAGAAATGAGAATTTGTTCACGCTCACTGAGTTAAGCAAATAGGAAGCAATGAACACTCATACGGAGTCCGTGCCTCCATAACATAACTCTGATATATATATAGTGGCAAGTCTTAATTTACCCGGGATTAGGCAATTGTGTGTATATATTGTGGTTGTATAATAACATATGTGTTATATTGATAGTGTGTTGTTGTTGTTGATTTCCATTTCAGTCCCTGTAATAACAGAATCACTCTGTAGTTCGACATCTTCGTCAATGCAGATATACAGTTCTAGCCCGCTAGATGTCGCTATGGAGCAACAGATATCGTTCTTCCTCCTTTACCGTCGGACAGGGGGAAACAGATTGTGGAGGTGCCTACCCGTATATGGACGCGAAGACCACAAGGTGTTCGGACTGAGTCAATCCGTTCAGTATGATCTGGTGATGTTAGCCACGAACCCGGGAGGAGAATGTCAAATCTCTAACAAAGTGACGATACGGACATTAGACAGCACCTGAGTGATCGAATCATGCATATATATAGAGAACTTGTGATTTTTTTTAATTATAACATGTTACTCCAATGTCCTAATATTATGATATGAAGACATGTCTGACCGTGCATGGGGAACGTTTCTAATACAGATGCATTAAATAAATATATGTCCAACCACAAAGCATATTACGCATGTTATATTTGACCTTCTCCCAAACATGGGATGCGGAAAAGTTTAAATGTTTAAGTAATATTAGAGGTGAACCCGGAAAGTCAAATGAAGTTTGGGATCAACCGGATGGGAAATGATGATTATATGGTATGGCGATGGATTTAATCATTGGAAGAGAGAAATACAATGTACAAGGTGGCTGCCAGATGTTTTTAATCTAAAATCATAAAAAAATCTATAATAGTAGAGGCTCTTATGTACTCCCATGTGCATTTTGCGAAGAAATATAGCGACTGTGCTGTTGATATTGCTTGACATCTCAGGCATCAGAAAACAAGAAAACCATAGTCAGAAATGGTAACGCCACCAAGATTATAGTATTACATATAAATAGAAATTATAAAAAATACATAAAATATTTTGATAACAATTGCGTTTAAACAAGTAATCCTTCAAAGTATTACTAACAAAGCAAGTAAACGACTGTGGGGTCACTCAACATATTATAAAGACTTGGACTTAGTTTACTATAAATACTAAAATTTAAATGAAATAATTAAAAGATAAAATTTAGCAAGTAGTAAAAGTTAATTTTCTCATTTAATTTTTTTTTTTTGGGTTAAATAAAGCAATAATTTAAATGTAACATTTGGTTTAAAAAAAATGATTGACCGTGGCTCTTCCAATAATTGCGCGACTGACCTGATCAATTGTTCTTAAGAAGTTGTTTTGAGAATTACTATGGAGGGAAATAGTTATGGCTGTGGCTTCGCAAGTAATTAACTTGGTGGCGTGATGTTAACAAATTTGAACTCCAGTAAACCAAGGACGCTCCATACCAAATATAAGGTAAATTAATAATTTTTTATAAGTTGTTTTAAGATTTACTATAGAGGGAAAGAATTGTGGTGCTGGCTTCGCAACTATTTGACCTCATTGTAACAAATATAAATATTAGTCACTCAGGCAATAGATGTATCTATTCTGTATATTAAGTTATTGGGTCTTACGTGTCTTGAGATGTCTAAATAGTTTTCGATGGACAGATCGCACAAGGGACCCACGCCAATCTTCTGTTGGGATTCCAATTGTTGGCTTATTAAATATGCACATATGCTTAAGATACAGTCGCGCGCGAAGCACGCTCCCGTAAGTCGGGTTTTGGATCCCAGTTAATGAAAATATCATTGAAATAATCGGTTTCCCCCAATAAACATCCATATATTCAATATAAATGTTTTGGAGCAGAATTAGGCAGTCCATATTGGACGCCATCATGGAATTTTGTTTTGTTTTAATTTTCACACATATTTATTAGTTATGTGGATGGAGTTCTCATTAAACCTCACATCCTTATATTGGTTACAGTAATGCCCAAAGTAATTGACCACTTAACCACATCAGACTTATTGGTAATTTTTCAGGATTTAAAATCCTGAAAAATTACAAATAATTCTTCTCTGGTTAAGTGGTCAATTACTTTGAACATTACTGTATGAGGATTGAGTTATCATTAAACCTCAAATCCTTATATTCGTTACAGTAATGCCCAAAGTAATTGACCACTTAACCCCAGCATAATTATGGGTAATTTTTCAGGATTTAAAATCATGAAAAAATACCCATAATTTTGCGGTGGTTAAGTGATCAATTACTTTGGACATTACTGTATGTAGATGGGGTTAAACCTCACAACAGTGTATTGGGGATTTGGACCTTGACTTGGGACCTTTGGTTTTTAACGCAACAAATGCGCGTACACCATATACACAAATTTCTTATGTAACCAGAGTTTTTCTTGGATAAGATGAGTTTGAAGCCTGCTAACATTTCAAAATGTTGTCAGTTTTGTATTCTCTGCAGAGGAACTCGACGCATTGAAGCAAAAGTTACAAGAGATAAAATGTGTACGTAACGAGACTATAATACAAATGAAAAAATAAATTCAGGGAGGGGTGTGCGATACAGGGAACTAAGGGTTGAACCGATATAAATTTATAGAGCGATAATGACCAATGTTGACATATTATGCATCTCAACTCTACTGAACATTGCAACACGGCTATAAAATAGGGGGTGTCAGAATCTTAGTCATCTCTATATAGTGCCATAATAGTCATTTATGGACTTCTATAAGATGTTGGGTTGGTTATATGGACTCGGAGAAAAAGGGGTTTGTACCGATGAACTGACATAAATTAGTGGAGCGATGTTGCCATGTAATGTATCGCGACTGTACTAAAGCAGCAATGATATAAAATTGGGGGGGGGGGGGTCTGAAATTATCTCTATGTCTATAGATGGCACCAGGATTATATAGAAAGGAATACCAATTGATATACGTATACGGTATACTATAGTAATACCATAGACATATAAGTACAAGTATCACGCGATAAAATAGTACGTAACGTGACTATACAGATGAAAGAAATAAATAAATTGGACCGGGATTAGAGGTTGGGTTGGTTATATGTGGATAATTGGATATGGAATTCATACCGATGAAACGATACAAATTAGTGGAGCGATAAAGACCAATGTTGACACTTAGTCAGGCTACGCGGGAGAAAATAGATGTTGATACGATAGACCAAAATAAATTTGTCGGGTGATAATGACCAATGTTGATGTATAAAGTAACGCGACTGTACTGTCGCACAATTATCAGGTGTAACCGGTCAAATATGGACTCTAGTGCCCAATATGGAACAGCTCAGAAAATATTTGCAGGGCCCTAAAATTTATTTAACATGGCATTTGCCATTAAAATCGATTTATGTCGATAAAACTGTCATTTTTCAAAATTTTAAGCTGAGACTTGGTGTTTGTGGGTGGGATAGTTATATATTCCTAAAATGACAGAGTACAGCACGTAATTATGTTTTAGATGGAAGAAATGAATTTTTTTCAATGATAAAATTTAACATGGCATTTGCCATTAAAATCGATTTATGTCGATAAAACTGTCATTTTTCAAAATTTTAAGCTGAGACTTGGTGTATGTGCGTGGGATACATATATATTCCTAAAATGACAGAGTCCAGCGCGTAATTATGTATTAGATGGAAGAAATTGAATTTGTTTTCGATAATAAATTTGCAGCGTGGACGGGTCAAAGTTTTGTCAATAGTCGTTTTGGTCAAACTATCCCTTTTTAGACCGGGAGAGCAGATCCGAATAGTAGCTAAGATGTATTTAGATAGAATTATCAAAAGAATTTGACCGATTCGGGTGTAGTTTAAGAGAATCGAGTGGAGAAATCTTGGTGATAATTCCAGAAAATAAAGATGGCGGAGATCAATCACAATGAAACTACCCACAATTCACTTCACTACACCAGGGGGGTTCGCAATGGGTTACACATTATTTTCAGTCTATCAAATTATTTATATTTTCAACAACAAGTGACTTTAAGTTTACAATTTCAGCCTATCCTGACTCCATCGATACGATTTATCATATTATCATAAACATATTATACACCGGTGGCGTTAACTTTACAATTTCGGCATCTACGTGATTCTATCGGTACGATTGAGTAATGGTACAAAACAAAATGTCCAAGAATACATTTCATGGGTTATATATTATTTTCAGTCTATCAAATTATTTATATTTTCAACAACATATTATTACACCGGTGACTTTAAGTTTACAATTTCAGCCTGTCCTGACTCTATCGATACGATTTATCATATTTTCATAAACATATTATACACCGGTGGCGTTAACTTTACAATTTCGGCATCTACGTGATTCTATCGGTACGATTGAGCAAGGTACAAAAAATCTCCAAGAATACATTCGCCCTGTCCACCACACAATATCAAAATCACAGAAGCTAGATACACCACAGGTGGCGTAATAAATGTTGGACACGTCGGGGTCGCGATTGGGTGATTTTATGACGTCATCAAGATGGCGCCATGCAAAATTTCAGAGTAGACACTGAGTCAGTTTGATTAATAGTTAGTTGTGAATTTCTGACAGAAAATTGAATATCTCTCCATTGTTGTGATAATAATACATCATATTTCCCCTTGATGGGAAAATTGGCCACCATAATCCAAGATGGCTGCCAAATTGGCGACCAAATTTTGGAAAATTTCTGATTTTTCACATTTTCCTCTTAAATCATTAACGGATATTTGAAATCGGTGGCTAATAGCGACCTAAATTTGAAACAATTCTAATCATATGTCCTACTATGGCTCTTATTCCTGTCAACTATCTTTAAAAATGTGAATTCAAATATTTGCTATGAAAATTTACCAACAGAAAATAGCTGAATATGATAACGAAGAGAACGTAAAACAATTTGAAATATGTGGATTGCCATATTATTACACTAAAAAAACTTGCTTCTCGTTGTTCTAGATTAATGTTTGATAGAAATGGGCATTTGTTTTTAAGTGTACACAGTTGTATATAGTTATTGTCATTCGCATGCTTGACAGTTATCATTTCGATCAAAGATGGTCGCCAAAATTGCCATATAAACTCCCAATTATAAATTGACAAATGGTCATCTTTATCGTTTTTCAAATGACATTTAGCAAAGGGTGTAGATATATTCGTCCAAATTAATTTAATACTATCATCCATTGTATTCGGTGACTGCAGAGACACAGATCGGGCGTTATATAGCGCTAAAATACATCAAGTAATTAAAGCCCGGCTTCGCCCTAATTAACGTAAGCGATATGACAATAAGTACACAACTCAAGAATGGTATCTTTGTAATAACTTCACACTTATTTTGATGTTTACACCATAGGGAAGGAAATGAATCGAGAGTTATAATGCAAACATTATATAACCGGAAGTCGGCAGGTCCTCTGACCATGAGTTATCTCCCATTATGATGATCGTGTCGTTATTTGTTTAAAATACGTATCAATTGACACATACGCACCCGTTCCCTCATTAAAATCAACATATTTCGACCATTTTAGGGGACATCCGCGAATTCGGGGAACTCCGCAAATAGGGACCTACTGCAAATTGTCACACCGATCAGCACCAATTAAAGAACCGTGGCTGACTCGACCGTATCCGTCTAACCTCTTTAAAATACGTATCAATTGAGATATATACGCACCCGTTCCCTCATTAAAATCAACATATTTCGACCATTTTAGGAGATCTCCGCGAATTCTGGGACTTTCGCTAATTTACCTCCACAATTAGGGGACCTACTGCAAACTGTCACACCGATTAGCACCTAATTAAAAAACCGGTGGCTGACTCGGCTGTCTCAGACTACACTCTTTAAAGCACGTATCAATTGACATACGCATTTTACAAATTATATTTTTCATTTCTTCTATTTGTAATTGGCATATCACAAACCAAAACCAACGACAATAAACGAAATTGAAATTCCAACTACACCTTTTACCGAATCGGGGTCGCAGTACAACTTTTAATGCGTCCCAAAATAACCGGAAAAAAACCAGTATCTATAAATAAAACGCCCAGCGAACCATAGCTATATAGAATTTGTAGGATAATACACACGCGGCGCGCGCAATGAAACATGTATAATTACGAGCTGGTCGCTACTTTGATCTCTGATGATGCATTCTGTGCATTTGGTATATACATTCATATATATACATATAGTGAACCACGCTTCGAACTGCTTAATTGTTACTAATTGTGTCTCGAGCTCTATATATAATGGGTTTTTATCTTGCTATAGGCTTCAAACATTAACAGAATGTGTTACAGTGATGACCCATTCACATTTCCCTCATACATTTGTTGCCAAGTGTTACACGCGATCCGTAAATTATAATTTCATGAACCGAGACGCCGGGCGCTGACTGTTAGTAGTAGTACATAAGTAATGTTTATGGATTGAATTGATATCAGAGAAACAGTCTGTGTCGAACGGAACCTTTCATTCTGGAAACCTGGATTTAAGTGGCGTGAATTTGATATGTGAGTCTGCGTTCGCCCTTCGAAAACGTTTCCTGAAGTGAAATACTCCGCTATATGGTGTTAACATGTCAATAGCATATGCATAAAGTTGCTCAGCTCTGGTATTTTCATAAAAGTTGTTCCAAAACTGTTATCACACAACATTCTTTTACATAAATTTATATGTAACTATAGTCTCGTTGGTGAAATAATTCCCGCATTCTTATCAAAGATAAATTCTGGACGACCAACAGACTAAATTTAATTTTTACATTTTAGCGTAATTCAAATGTCGTGTTCAGATATCGTGTTTGTCACGAAATGGTAAGCCTACTCGATGTTAGACTTTTATGAAATGACTTGATATTAATTTGTGGACCACCAACATTAATGAATTGGGAATCGCAAACAATAAATAATAAAAAAAATAATAATGACGTGAAACGTGAAAGTTATTTTATGTTGGTAGATACATTTTCAAATATATACCTCATCATTGCACATGTTTGGTCTTTTACTGGGGACGTACGTGCAAATAGATTGACACATATACATCATGCTCATATACACTGACTGTATATCTGGAATGATGTCGGGGTTCCCGATATGATAGAAATTATGATCTCAAATAGAAAAAAAAACGGAAGTTCTTTCCTGCAGACTGTATAATAACAAAGAGTGCAATGTTCATATTTGTTTTACTCTGCTATGGCTGATAAAGTTCACCACTGTTTTCAATGGACCCAATGCCACCGCGAGTCGCTTATAGTATTATACACCCGTTATAATTTCATCAATTTAATTTATAATGCGTAATAATTTTGACAAAGTTTCTCGCCGGATGTGTTCCCTATACAATGGCTTTGATGGATTATCGACAATGAGTTAACAGTTCAATTAAGGCGCATCGGGTAATGTTTAATAATAGTGCATGCACGGAAAATATCCATCACGCATGAGATCTACAATGAGTTTTGATAATAAAAAACTCGTCTAAAACGGGGTGGCATTTTGTAAGGTCGTTTTCAGTATAGTCGCTCAGACTTAAATGTGAGATGCTAGTGTACGGCAAATTGCAAATCACAATGTATTTTCTGTCTTCTGTCGTGCGAATTGGTGCTGTGCCCATCAAGACAGAAACAACTTTGTAACCATGAGATATAGATAAATACTGTTTGTTTCCGGACAAAAGGCAACTAAGCGATATAAAACGATTGACAGATTACATTTAAGATGAAATAACTTGTGCCCCAACATCATTGTAGTTATACGCTACAATAAATTATGCTTAAACTAATTCTTTTCCCCCTTTTAAGGAGTGAATTTCTTCAGCTTGACTTGAATCATGTTTTATACATATATGTAAACTGAATTAGGGCATGGGTTTTGCAACTTATGAAGCCCCCACCTACAGATGATCCAGACCCTAGCCCTCGACACTCCTAAAATCAAAATAAGGAGGACGGTGATTGTTCTATTGTGTTATACCTATTTTGATTGCTCTCAATTGGAATTTCAATAAGTATATGAATAACATTTTGCCTCCATACTATACGTGCTGGTAAATTAGTTTATGTCTCAAGTCAACATCTTGGTCCACGTTTGCTCAAATAAGGAAACTATAAACTTAAAAGGAAATATTCATCACTTTGGGGTTCTATAAATTGTTTTCTAACATTTCTGCATGTAGATACTGGTCTCCCGTGTTGACTGAGGGGTAATATTGTGGCTCTCCTATAGTTTTTAAACAACCGGGCCTACTGTATCCTAAAAATAAAAGTGTCATTGACACTGTAGCTCAGCTTGAAGAGGGGGTGTCATACATTACAGTAAATTGAGCGATAAGGACAGTTTAGATGTTTTACACATTCTATACTAAATACTCGTTGACGAATAGTTCCCACAGGAAATGTTCAGATAATAGGACCATATATGCCGTTTGTTGTACTGATTATCGGAACATAAGTTCCACAAACGAATATCAACCTTTCTGCAGCGTATAACTTTTCGTCTGTCTGTCTGTCGTCTGCTATTATTACCAAAACATCCCTCCAAATGAATAATTGGCCATAACACTGATTATTTTTTAAATGGACAGGAGAATCCATTTAGTAAAGAAAGGTTTAATTAATACCAGAGGTTAACATGGTAAGCCATGTGAAGTTTGGGTTCAGTCTGATAAAAAATGTTGGTTGTATAGGGCATGCCGATGGATTTAGTCGTGCAAAGAGTAAAGTCCAAGATGGTTGCCAGAGGCCATGTTTTTCAACGAAATTCGGAAACATTTGACAGATCCCATCGAGAGGTCACTCCGATGATCCATAGGAAGTTTGGTGACGATCGGACGAGGGATGTGGTATGTAGCATGTGTCAAAGGATTTAGTCATGCAAAGATTAAAATCCAAGATGGCTGCCGGCGCCAATGTTTTTCATCGAAAATTGTTCAAATTCAATAGCTCCCACAACATGTCTATGAATTTTAAACATTACGTCAATAATTGTGGGCTGCGTGGTTTGCAAATGGATTCAAATGCGAAATCAATGCAAGATGGCAATTGGCAGCCATATTTAAAAAATAAATTAGTTGGTAAGCTTCCATCTAGAGGCCACCTCGAAGGTACATATATAGTTTGGTGGCGATCGGATCAGGGATGTGGCATGTAGAGTGTGCCAAAGGATTTATAGTCACGCAAACAGTAAACTCTAAGATGGCCGCACTCTCTTCAAGAGGTCACCCTGAAGATCCGTACGAAGTTTGGTGATGGTCGGATCAGGGGTAGGGTGTGCCAAAGTAATTTGGCCCGTTTGCGACTTGGAAATTACCTAAATTTGATATTTTGGCTCACGATCATTTCGCTATGCGTTATATGAGTTCAGTCTAAAATATGTTTGGAGTCTGTTCTGGTGATGCTCATAGGGCTTCTTTCAAATGACTTCTCTTAGAAGTTTCCAGCAATGTCTTGCCAAGCTTTAGTCTAATCCCTTTATGTTCTCATGTTCGTGGAATTGAGAATGGTTTGTCATGTTCACTGAGTTCATACAGTATGTGATTCATGCATCCCGAGCCGGAACAACTTTCTTGTTTGTCATCGGATGAACAATATTTATATTAATATTTAGATAATCCTGGCCAACACTGCCGATGATACTATTACAAAACCCTACAACACTGAACTATTTAACAGACAGTGACTGGTTACACTGGTACTTAGTACAATTCCAGACTGAAACATGTATACTCTGAAATGGACATATCAGCATCAGCAAATAATTGATAGGCACATGGGGTCGCGGCTGGGTGATTTGATGACGTCATCAGGGTGGTAGCCATGCACGATGTCAGAGTTGGCACTGAGACCGTTTGATTAATAGCTAGTAGTGAATTTCTGATGAATATCTCTCTGCTGTTGTGATATTAATACATCATACATGCCCTTGGTAGAAAAGTGGTCACCATAATCCAAGATTGCCGCCAAAATGGCGACTGAAATTTGGAAAATTGACGATTTTTCACATTTTCCTCTTATATCATTAATGGATATTTTAAATCGGTGGCCAATATCAACCTAAATTTGAATATTTTTAATATCCAACCATTTCGACAAAATAACATGTCCTACTTTGGGTCTCATTCCTAAAAAGTATCTTTAAAAATGTGAATTCAAAAATTTGCTATGAAATTTTACAACAAAAAAAACAAACTTTCTGGGATTCTAGCCAAGTGTGAAATATAAAAATAGATGAATTTGGTGAATAGAATGTAAAACAATTTGGGATATGTGGATTACCATATAACTACACCAAAAATATGGCACATTCGTTCAAGATAGCATCAAGATGGCTGCCAAAATGAGAAATCACCAAAATCTGTCCAATATGTTCATTGATATCACTCCTAAGTTGGGGCTCCATATTCGCAAAATACCGTGGACTTATAGTACATTTTGTAAATTTGGTGAACCATGACTGATTTACCCCAGCATTCAACAGAATTATACCATGAAAATTAGATAAAATCATCATCATGGCAGCCATGAACAATTACAGAGTGGGCACTGAGTCAGGAAGGAAATTTCACACAGGAAAAGGAACATATTTTTTCAACAATGATAACATTGCATTAAGCTTCCTCTTAAAAGAACAAAATTGATCCCACTGCCATGATGGCTGCCAAATGGCGACCGAAATTTAGAAACTTGTTGAATTGTCACACACGCCCCTTACATTATTTTAGGTTATTCATAAACTGTGGCAAGTAGGACTTGTCTTTTATACCAGTCGTGACATATAATACTGTGTACAACATAATGTTTCAAGTTGGGTCTAATTGATGTCCATATTCTGAAAAAAATAGTGCAACATCACTAACGCAGTATGTAATTCCCCCAAAAACTTGCTTCCAGTGGTTCTAGATTAAAGTTTGATAGAAATGGGTAGATTTTTTAAATGAAGTGTGCACATATTTATAATATGGCTATTGTCATTAACGTACGCTTGAAATTTATCAAAGATGATCGCCAAAATGGCTACCAAAACTCAAAATTATAACATTTGACAAATGTTAACCTATATCGCTTTTCAAATGGCATTTAGCAACGGACGTAGATATACTCGCTCAAATTAATGAGATAATATCATGTTATGTATGGTATGTTGTGCATACGTTTGAAAACAATCGTTTTTCACAACCGAAGCTATATAAAAATTGATTCTTGGAAAGTAGAAACCTGCTCAAGAGAGTAGACGGGCGCGAAGCGCCCGGGATGGTCGAAAAGATCGAGTGATCTTCTCCTTCACCCCAAGTAGAAACCTGACATGAAACTGGCCAATATAACTTAAAACATTATGTCCACTTCAAGACAGGAACTCAAACTGAATATGTGCTTATTGTATCACAATAAGACC
This sequence comes from Siphonodentalium dalli, assembly GCA_032622095.1. Classification (NCBI taxonomy): domain Eukaryota; kingdom Metazoa; phylum Mollusca; class Scaphopoda; order Gadilida; family Siphonodentaliidae; genus Siphonodentalium; species Siphonodentalium dalli. The sequence continues at coordinate 96,068,904 of CP136064.1, forward strand.
ATAACGAGTACACCGAACTCAAAAGAATCACTGCAGTCAGAACACTGAGTCTGAGAGTAATCCACATTTACGACTATAGTATTGCGTTTGGTGGCATATTTACTTTATTCTGGCCATGTTGATTTCGTCCGGCCACCAAAGAAGCAATATCACAACTTTTTATTGCTATCATAATGCCACTTGGAAATATACTTCCTCAACTTAGAAATACGGACGCCACACAGGCATTACATAATGTAGTGCAGAGCATTAGACCCGTATTGCATATCAATATATGAGACAATTGCGTCTAATAAGATACTTTAAGGCACGTGACATTTTAGTTTCTTGCTTTTAGCATATTTATGGTGTGTCTCATCAATCCAAATTCGTTTGAAATGTTGAGCTATTGGCACACTCCTCAAGACGTTAGTCAGCACATATGCTACTCGTGTTACTTCGTCTATCTACAACCAGCTCGCCACAGCAACTAGTACAACTACAGTTAAAATACAAACACAGTCCACAAGTGAAAAGTAGAGCTCACCCCAGAAAACTCTCCGACTGCATATCAGAGATCTGCAACAGCATGTTTGCTTCGGTTGTTGGAGAGTTTACATGTATATGGCAAATCATAATAATGATTAATTATATAAATTCGAATGCAGCCGCTAATTTCATGGGTTATATGTTGCAGATTCCAGATAGCTAATGTCAGTTTATATTAGAAAATAACGAAAACATCAATATCCGGCAAAGGTTTGTCATTATCCGTGTCGAGTGCAGCATGTGACAACAGACACCTTTCGACCGATAATTATGGCGAACAAAAACCAGCGGGTGACCCAAACCATAAAACTAGCATCATAAGCCATCCAACAAGTTCCCTATCCATCCAACTGGACAGGACTGGTGTTACGAACCAACAACCAACTGTCACATCAATACATCTACAATAGTGTACAAAACCCTCTATCGAGTATTTCACACGATCAAGTGAGTTTGTCAAACCATCTAATGAGTTTACCAAAATATAGTTTGATATATTTCATGGATGGTTTTGTACACTAGTTTGGGACACTTATTAAATGACTGTGACATTCAGTGGGTGGTTTGAGACACTAGTTGGACGTTTTAGACATTTATAATCATCGTGTGGCTTGGGACACTCATTGGATGATTATGGACACTCCTCTGTTGGTTTGGGACACTCATTGGATGGTTTGTGGTACACACTTGATGATTTGAGACACCCATTTGTGTGGTTTGGGACACCACGTACATGAATTGGGACACTCGATGGGTGACATATGGCAATCATTGGATGGGATGGAACACACATTGGACTGGTTTGGGCACTAATTGGATGGTTTGTGACACTATTTGGGTGGACTGTGTTACATATTATGTGGTTTGGGACACTCGTTGGCTGATTTGTAATGCCCCATCTATGGACTGGGACACTCACCGATTAATTTGGTATATTATTAAGAAGGCGGTTGAGACACATGTTGCGTGATTTTACACTCCTTAGATGGTTTGAGACACGCGTTAAGTTGTTTTTAACACTCATTGGATGTATTTCGATACTAGTTTGGTTGCTGTGGACATTCATCAAATTATATTCGATACCGGATATGAGAAGATTTAGTTAAAAATCAATGACGAAATAGATATTTTTGACTTTCGATTGCAATATTCGCCGCCATTTTGGGACACTGTAGGGACAAATTCTCGACATATAGCTCATTATTATCGGATTAGGGTCCGACATAATTTACTGTTGTGCTAGCCATTACATGTTTTTTCGTCTAAATGGAAACAATCTGGTGAACTTTAACGAAAATTTTACCAATTTCGGTCGCCATTTTGAAATTTGACAATCAAATTGTACACGAAATAACATACGTCTGTCATGACAACAATAATAATTTGTTTATGTTGCATATTCCTGCTATATGTATAACTTTAATTTAAATGACATTCACGTGTATATTTCATAAGAAACGGAAAATCATACATAAAAAAAACACAAATAGGACCTTTTTTTCAAAATGCTCTAGAAATTTTTCCCCAAAGCGGATTTAAGCGGATTTTGGATATGTTGTTCCCCAGGTTCTGCCCGACAAAATGACACCAAAACAGCTTGTCACCAATTTGTTCTAGGTCCAATGCTTCAACGACCAGACTAATTGAGGAGCTGAGAAACGATCGCGAACTTATTACTTTATGGTCCATTTGTGAGTTTTGTTGAAAAACCAAAACCGCAATCGTAACAACGGACAGGGAAAACGACAACGAATAGAAAGAAAACAATTCTAGTGACGTAGTACCCTATTCGTAATAATTATCTGTTGTCGTTCATTATGCGAAATAGTTGAGGGTCTTATGTCCATTTTTGGCTCTCGTGTGCATTTTGTGAAGAAATCTAGACTATGCTAATGATGTTACTTGATATGTCAAGCATCAGAAAATAAATGTTAAGACATCTGAGGGTCGCGACTGGGTGGATACATGACGCCATCAAGATGGCCATCATTAACACGTTCAGAGTACATTCGGCAAACCTCGTCAGATTCCGTCACCGTTTCAGAGGTCACAGGTCGAGGAGTTCAGAATGGTTCAGAGCAGGCACTCAATCGCAACTTCTCGGATTGTCGTTCTTGCGAAAATAGATTATTTGCTACGGAAATCACCGAGGCTTGCCGATTGAGTAGGCACTAAGTCAGTTTGATCATTGACTTTGATCAATAGCTGGTACACAGTGGTGCAAGATCTGTGGAGAAAACGGTGGAGAAAACGGTGGAGATGATCCAATATGGCGGAGGATGTATGTTTTGATGAGTATGTGTGTTATTGCGGTATTATTGGTATATTTCGGACAGTATAGTAACCGCACATTTCCGCAACTTTACTGGCTACAAATTGGCGGTTAGGGGGATGCATAATAATTGACGTATTTCCTCACCGTTACTGTTAGAAACAGGTTCGAATCCAACATTCATGAAATTGCTAGCATTTGAGGTGGAATTAAATTGTTATTTTACCGTATTATTCGTCAGGGTGTGGTAGTGAATTTCAGATCGAAAACTGAATATTTCTCTACTTATGCCAAAGAGTTGCTGATTTTAATTGATAGAGCTAGGATAGTAAAATAGCATAATTACACCCACTTCATTCTCTATAGTAAATTGCCGTTGAGTTTATCAAAGCTAATGTAATTATATCGGATAAATACATTAGGTCGAGATTTTATCAGTGCATCAAAAACGACCAAAAAGTACTTGCGCGCAATGATATTTGTAGTCCGTTGCATAGTAACTAAGGACGCCGCTTTCTTCGCACTCGCTTCGCAGTACACAGTTTTTTCCACGAACGATGTGAAAGCCAATAAAAGAGTAATAAATAAATATCCAAATAAAGACAATCCCCCAATTAAATAAACATTCCCAAGCTGTTTGCATAGTATAAATTTGGTCGTATTTGCGACGTTTCGTTTCGAAATGCATGGCTAAACTGACACAACTTTTTTGTTTTCGTTTTATTTATTTACAATTCCACACAGCTCATTGGTATCCTTGAGTTCCATAGATGAGATTGTTATCTGGACATCACATATATATTCTGCAAGTTCATTTCGAGTATGGTCTCCCATGCCTGTGCATAACAGGTGTACACATAAGCATCAAGTTTATATTTGATACACTCATCATGTCGCATTTGTCACATTTGTTATCGAACTTAATTCGTCCAAGCTTGCGTTGTATGGTCTCATAAAAATGTCACACAAGAAACATGTTCACATCCAATTCCGTTTCAGATGCATGCACTTCTGTAATTGTATCGGTTATTGGCAACGTTATAGGCAAAATTAATAGGATATTTATCACCGCACCGTTCGATTTGAACTCACCGACATATTGAGATACATGAATTATTATTGGGTGGAACGTTCCTAGTATTCAGTCCAGATGTCCGAAGGTCAATCCACACCGGGCGCGATTATAACGGCCGTTTTCTGTTGTCCGTATAGCAGTTCTACGCGCGCGATTTTTATATTCACACCCAAGCGACTGAATCGCTGACTACGAGGCGATCACAGCAGCGATTTTATGTTTCTTCGATTTCTTGCTTGGTGGCAAACCAGCGGGATAATTGAGTCGCTGTCAAATAGAATATTTATACGGGCGTATTCATACTAGCTGAATGCGACACATTCAATCGTCGTCGCGATAACAAAGGTGGTGGCGGGGAAGAGAAACTGCCTGACAAGAGATCGATGTAATAACAGGATCGTCTGGTTAAATTTTGGTCCTAATCCATTCCAAGCTTGTGAAGTCACTTTGTCCACAATTTGCACCCCCCACCCCGATAAAAATCACAAACTGGAATTATAGAATTAAATTCAATTAAACGCAATTGCTATGGGAAGCCCGTGCACCATTCCACTTGACATACATTTGTGCTATATTTGACAATTAAATGAGTTTGAAAAACTCTTACATGTATGTTTAGCAAATTCTGAATAAAATTTCCTTATACATTGTATTTGTGACCTGTCTATAAATGATGCACTCAATCGATTATCTAACCAAACCATCGCGCGCGATGAAGCGATCCAGTCGCGTTCGGTGGGAATATAAAAATCGCGCGTTTTGAACCGCTACGGATGACAGAAAACGGCCGTAAAAATCGCGCCCTATGTGGATTGACCCTTAAGGTCAATTGACACCGGGCGCGAGCGCGCGATTTCTGCGGCCGTTTTCTGTCGTCCGCAGTGGTTCAATGCGCGCGATTTTTATATTCCCTCCGAAAACGACTGTATCGCTGGCCACGACGCCACCACAGCCGGGATTTTATGCATCGTAGATTTCTCGCTTTGTGGCCAACCAACGAGATAATTGGGTCGCTGTCAAATAGGATGTTAGAATGTTTATCCGTGTGTATTTTTTTCATTTTTTGAAGGCGACACATTTTTTGTCGCCGCGATAATAAAGGTGGCGATGATTTTTAGCGACAGGCTGGAATAACTGAAGTGCAACGACATGCGTGTCTGTATGACACGAAGTCCAATGAGTACAAACATAAAAAGAGAACAGAAAATGCCTTATTCCGGGAGCAAATATGGGTACACTTGCACCCCCATGGGACTTAACTTTACCCCACTTATTTTGTTCCTTATTATGTCCTTCAACTTTTAAACAATGTTAACATGAAAGAAAGTGGCCGTGCAGAGTCCAGACAAGATGGCGTCCATCATGGCCGCCGTTTTTCAGACTAGGCCCCAAGTCAGTTTGATGCAAATTTAGCGAGAAAATATAGTCAAATGTATACAAATGTATATATTTTCGTTCGTGAAGCTAAGACATAATACCATTTTTATAGGCACAATTGAAACTCCCCATCTAAGATGGCCGCCAGAAGTTGAAACTATGACGTTTTTTTTTACTAGTATCTTCTAGATCAGTTTAGGCTGTTTTGAACTGGTTTTGAAATGTGACTTTATTTTGTGGTTTTTATATTCACTGATCATTAGAGCAATGAAATATGCAATTATTGGGGTCCAAGCCCCTTCTGATCCCTCAAAAATTTTAGAGAACAAGAAATGAACAGAACTTTGTAATGTAATGAGGCATATCATAACCTATGAATATTCCAACTCATTGGAACCAAATTTGTTACTTTGGCTCAAAATGGCCCCCAAATTATGGAAAATGGTAGATATCGATTGCCCCAGCGTGTCTCGCAATCGCTTACAAGTTGTGGTTGATGTATAAAATTGGCTATTCTGCCTTCTATACATTGATTACTAACATGCCTGATGCACCATGGTTAATTGTTACTTCTGTCACAACTGACATTACCAGAGATATTGGATGTTTCTCTCACACAATATATAAATATCGACACAAATTAACTTTTCAGGCTTGGACCATTTTTTTTTTCAAGTAAAAACTAACTATCTTTGGTATGAAAGGTGTTTATTGTTTTGGTCTTTATATGTGTCACACTACGGTGTTTATAGAACAAATTGCTCAAGATGGCAAAAAAATTGTTACATATAGTAAAGCATGTCAATGTGAAAGCTTACTTTATTGTCAACGCCTTGTGTGCTGCTACTTGTTTTGGGTACTGCATTGTTTGATGCAATTCAATTATTTTCTATGACCCGCTGAGTTTCGATAGAATGAACTTAGCATGATGGTCAATACTTGGAGAATACAAGTCCAGTAAACACTTAATCAAACCCGCTAATGGCGATATCAAGTAATTATTAAGTATTGCTCATTACCGATAGACTTAATGTTGCGTTAGGACTATTCATTCCAGTCACCCAATCAGGCTATTCCGGATGTTCAATTATAATGGGTGCAACCAGCATATATTGTTGATCTAAATTCGTCGTTTCTATGCTGTTATGCCCTTGAAATGTCGGTAATAAACAGCGAGTGTTCGCAAAATAGTCATATTTCAGAATTACTGGGTCTTTTGCCAACATGGAACAAATATGTTCAACAGAAGTCACGGAAACACACGTTAGAAGTGTTATCAATGAAACTTTGGCAAATTTGGATGATTTCTCCATTCTGGTAACCACCTTAGGCGCCATTTTGAATGTAGATGCACGTGCGTAATAATATGGCAGTCCAGCATGTTATGCTTACCGAGTAGTTATATATCATAATTTATTCAAAATAATGTTGCAATTTGCCAGTTGTGAATAATTTAAGAGGCAGGTGGGAAAAATCCTATTTTTTATTTCGAAATTCGGTAGCCGTTTTGGGAGCCGTCTTGGATTTTGAGGTCAAAATTGCTCTACCAAGAGGAATTGTGATACAATGGTATCACTAATGTAGAAATATACTAATTTTCCTATCTAATGTTTCCTTCCTGACATACACTCTGAAGTGTTCATGGCTGCTATATTGATGATTTTATCTCATTTTAGTGCTTTCATGCTCTTGAATTATCGGGTATAAACAGCCATGGCTCACAAAATATTCTTATTGTTTCATAACTCCATTTTATTTCGCCAACTTGGATAAAATATATTCATCTATATTCACCGAATCGTGCATTAGGAGTGATACAATGGAAATTGGACAGATTTGAGTGATTTCCCTAGATTTGGCAGCCATTTTGGCCGCCATCTTGAATATAAATGCAATGTTTTTGTAGTAATTATATGGCAATCGATATATTTAAGATTATTGAACATTGTCTTCAACAAATTCAGCTATTGTTTGTTTAACACCCGACTCGAGTCCCAAAATTGATTTTTTGAAATTTTTTATTTCATACTTATGAATTAATATTTTAAAGATTGTTGGCAAGTTGCTATTAGCGGCTATTAGCCACCGCTTTCAAACTGTCATTAATGTTTTAAGAGACAAGAACGAAAATTCATCAAATTTCCAAATTTCGGTCACCATTATGGAGGCCACCTTGGATTAATGTGGAAAAATTTCAGTCAAAGGAAACCTGCTGTAAGAGACTAAGAGTATCACAGCAGTAGAGCAATATTCAGTTTTCGATCTGAAATTCACTACCAGTTATTGACCAAACTGACTCAGGGTCTGCTCTGAAATTTTGGATGGCGGCCATCTTGGTGACATCATAAATCCACCCAATCGCGACCCCCAGGTGTCTAAAATTTATTTTATGATGCCTGGTATATCATATAACATCATTAGAACAGTCGCTATATATCTTCACAAATTGCACATGGGAGCCAAAACAATGGACATAAGATCCTCTACTACAAACATATCTGAACATTTATCTCCATGAATATAAATTCAAAATTAATCTGATTTTAATACTTTAACACCCCTACAAACAAAAACTAGAATATTCCATCGTATTCTCTTCAATTGAATAAGATAAGTATATATAGAAAAGGTTCATTTTGATAACATGAATGTATGGAATTGGTGGGATTATTAAAAAATATCACAATAAATTAATCAATCAATAGGGGAAAAGAATGTGTCAAAATAATCAAATATAAAATGAGCTATGTCAGATGAAAGTTATTTCTGTTAAAAATCAGGAATGTTGATTAGGGTTTAATTTTTAACTACAAAAATCCATGCAAGTGAAAGAGAAACCTAGAGAAAAATAGGAGAATGATCAAATGAAAAATATGAAAAAGCATAACATTGATGTCCAGGTTTAATAATTTTAACTATGTACAACTAGGGGACTTTACCAGGTATATCACTTGAATATTGCATTGATAGGCTATCATTGGAAAGATACAAGTCTGTAGACAGCATATACCAGAGAACTATGTGGGAGTTGATTCAATCTGTGCCAGCACTGTCCACACAATGTGATGAACAACAGATGGCTATTAAAGTCATTTAATTTTTGCAGTACAGTGAGCTTGGGAAGATTAATATAGCATCAAATTACAGGACTGTACCAGGTTGTAATATTTCTTTGATACAACACAGTATTGAAAATATATAAAAATAAACAAACACTGCATACAACCCAGACACCGACAGAGGCTTCAATGCAGTACATGTCTCTGAGTTCAGCAAGCTCCATTAATAACTTTTTGACATATTTGACAAACAATTATCCCAGTGTTGTTTGCCTTTTCCTCCATCTGGCACTGGCCAATCATTTTCATGTGAAATGACATCAGGAGAGAAAGTTATTATTAAATTTCTAATAGTGTTGTCCACCACTCCAGGGTGTAGCTTTTAAAGTGGCTTTGGACTTATATGTGTAATGAATGTACTCTCAACACTGCACATTGGATGTTCACATGATAATTTATTGATATCATTATATTACATGCAACGATAGCAATAAAATCTTAATACTTTCAAAACAGGACAGCACACCTAATTAGTGGTATAAAACTATCAAATAGAGTGTTCATTAATAACCCTGGTTCAATAGTATAAGGGTTAATTGATCAAAACCAAAATCCATACAGATGAAGAGTGTGCTAAGGAAAACCTAGGTACGAAATATGAGGTAAATCAGAAGAAAAGTATTTGACTAATTGCACTGGATGGCATAAAATGTGAACACAATTGGACAAAAAATACTTGAGTTATGGTATTGGATAGAACATGACAATGGGTGTTAGTCATCTCTAAACCGATCGATACCAAAAACTATACAGGTGAGGTGTGTGTCATCATAAACATGCACGCAAAAATATGAACAGGATCCGATTAAAAAATACTTAAGTTATCGAGTCTGATAGCAAGTGGCTATGGACAGATGGACAGACGGGCGGTCGAATGACAGATGATTGATCCATATATCGGCATTATGTGTACCATACATGGTATGGGTACACATACAAATTATAATCTTTAGGGGACCATGAACTGATAGAATTAATAATTTCACAAAACAAGCACCCAACAAGAAAACTTATTCACTTGGCTTTATGCGATGGAGCCAGAATAGAGTGCCGACAATACAAAAATCATTTATTTCTTGAAATGTCATTGAGTAAATCGATTCTCGAGTACTGTATGTTGGAGAATGTCAGGTTATAAAAAAAATTTTAAAGTCAGTTTTATTATATAATTTGCAAGAGTAATAACTCATGATGAACAATTTATGAACATAATATAGATGAATAATAGATATTTATGTATATATAGTGGAACATAATAATATGTTACGTGTACCTTGATAGACAACTTGATAATTTGCAAGACAAACAGGGAGTTAATGTCCTCGATTATGCACAACAAAATAATATTCTGGTCGGAAAAGCTACATTTGTGGAATACTAGAACCCTAGAGGCATTTTTGGGGAAAAGCATGAAACTAAGTTTTCTAGCATAATTCAAGTATGCTGAATCCAATGAGGGTGCATGTCGCTGCCTGTGACCCATATTTCACCCATAAAATCAACTTAAAGTCACATATTGTTGTTTTTATTGCCGCGAAAATACAGTAAGTCAATATCGAGACATATTTCACACTCGTTATACATATAATCTCATGAACATGGGAATACTTTGTTATTTGAATCACCCCTCGTGACCTTTCTGTCAGAACTATCCCATCATCTGCTATACATATACGGACAAGTATGTTATTTAATAAATAAACGCTCTTCATGAAATCACACCCGGTTGAAAGTTCTGTGAATCAGGATTAAGTTGAAAATATGACGTTTTTTTTCACAAATATCTTCTAGATCAGTGCATGCTGTTTGGAACTGGTTGAGTAATATGACTTTATTTTGTGTTTTGTATATTAACTGATCATTGGAGCAATTAAATATGCAATTATTGGGGTCCTAGCCCCTTCCCTAAAAAATTCGGTTTTTTAGAACGCGGTATAAAATTTCACAAAAAATAACAATTGGGATTCTAGTCATATTTCAACAAGAAATGAACAGAACTTTGTAATCTAAGTGAGGCATATCATTACCTATGAATATTCCAACTCATTGGAGCCAAAATTCTTACTTTGGCTCAAAATGGCCGCCAAAATATGGAAAATGGTTAATATTGCCCCAGCGTGTCCTGCAATCGCTTACAAGTTGTGGTCGATGTGTAACATTGGCTATTCTGCCTCCTATACATTGAATACTAACATGTCTGATGCATCATGGTTAATTGAATGAATGAATTTATTGTCAAACTCGCTGCAAGTTAATGCAGAACATTAGAGCAAAGACATATATACATATTTACAGAAGGGTGAATTATAGGATCACCTCAACAAAAATAAACAAATACATACTTTCACGTGTATATTCCCACTAGCATGTTTACATAGGTTATACATTATATCAATCTAACGTCATATACAAAGACCATATATGTAACAGTTTTATCTAATCATAAAGCCAATATTCTTTCGTTTTAAGTTTATACATCTAAAATTATTCTTACGTTATAAGTTTATACGTCTAAAATTATTTATTTTGAGACATGTTATCAATGTTTTCATCCACGACGCGAAAGCCTAACTTAATGAATATACAAAGTCTTCTCAACACACTGATATTCTGAATGGTCAGTAGTCTATAAAACTTTTCTTGGCTCGGGCATTGCCAATAGTATGTGGGCAGATATTTTTCTCTCAGATATTGTAAACGCTTGCAGAAAATAACAAAGTGGTATTCGTTGCCAACCCCATTACCACATATGTTACAGATTCGATCATTCACCTACTCACGCTTCCATCTACCTCGCTCTATTGGTAGGTTATGATTGCTTGTTCGGAGTTTTAACAAATATTTAGCCAATCCAAACGATATTTCAGATATATAGGAGTCAAATCTAGGCATATCCCTTATGTGACTATAAAATTCACCCCTTGACGATTTTCCCATGTCACCACGCCATTTCTGAATGTGCTGATCAATAAGAACTCTCTCAACTCGCTTGCGCTGTGCAAGTGTCAATGGAGATTGACGCAGCCAGAGATCGGCGCATCCTGTCAACTGAAGTATTGATTGGATTTCTGAAACCCAACGCAGTCGCTTACCCCTAGTTATATCGGTACCATCCACACATATATGGCACGAAACGTGAGCATCGAAAACTATATATCCATTTTGCAAAAATAAAAACTTTGTTCGAAATGAATCCAAAATGACTGTCACACACCGTACCAGACCGTACCATGACCGTAACAGGGTATCGCCCCTCTGAGATAAATGCTGGCTTTGAAATTTTTTACTGTAACGGCCGTACCAGACCGTACCAAGTGAATCAACGGTTACGAGAATATTTGCAAAAATAAAAACTTTGTTCGAAATGAATCCAAAATGACTGTCACATACCGTACCAGACCGTACCATGACCGTAACAGGGTATCGCCCCGCTGAGATAAATGCTGGCTTTGAAAATTTTTACTGTAACGGCCGTACCAGACCGTACCAAGTGAATCAACTGTTACGAGAATATTTGCAAAAATAAAAACTTTGTTCGAAATGAATCCAAAATGACTGTCACGCACCGTACCAGACTGTACCATGACCGTAACAGGGTATCGCCCCGCTGAGATAAATGCTGGCTTTGAAATTTTTCACCGTAACGGCCGTACCAGACCGTACCAAGTGAATCAACTGTTACGAGAATATTTGCAAAAATAAAAACTTTGTTCGAAATGAATCCAAAATGACTGTCACGCACCGTACCAGACTGTACCATGACCGTAACAGGGTATCGCCCCGCTGAGATAAATGCTGGCTTTGAAATTTTTCACCGTAACGGCCGTACCAGACCGTACCAAGTGAATCAACTGTTACGAAAATATTTGCAAAAATAAAAACTTTGTTCGAAATGAATCCAAAATGACTCTCACACACCGTACCAGACCGTACCATGACCGTAACAGGGTATCGCCCCGCTGAGATAAATGCTGGCTTTGAAATTTTTTACTGTAACGGCCGTACCAGACCGTACCAAGTGAATCAACTGTTACGAGAATATTTGCAAAAATAAAAACTTTGTTCGAAATTAATCCAAAATGACTGTCACGCACCGTACCAGACTGTACCATGACCGTAACAGGGTATCGCCCCGCTGAGTTAAATGCTGGCTTTGAAATTTTTCACCGTAACGGCCGTACCAGACCGTACCAAGTGAATCAACTGTTACGAGAATATTTGCAAAAATAAAAACTTTGTTCGAAATGAATCCAAAATGACTGTCACGCACCGTACCAGACTGTACCATGACCGTAACAGGGTATCGCCCCGCTGAGATAAATGCTGGCTTTGAAATTTTTCACCGTAACGGCCGTACCAGACCGTACCAAGTGAATCAACTGTTACGAGAATATTTGCAAAAATAAAAACTTTGTTCGAAATTAATCCAAAATGACTGTCACGCACCGTACCAGACTGTACCATGACCGTTACAGGGTATCGCCCCTCTGAGATAAATGCTGGTTTGAATTTTTTTACTGTAACGGCCGTACCAGACCGTACCAAGTGAATCAACTGTTACGAGAATTTTTGCAAAAATAAAAACTTTGTTCGAAATGAATCCAAAATGACTGTCACACACCGTACCAGACTGAACCATGACCGTAACAGGGTATCGCCCCGCTGAGATAAATGCTGGCTTTGAAATTTTTTACCATAACGGCCGTACCAGACCGTACCATGATAAAGCACTTGTGACAAAAGTGTATGCCAGTTTTTTTCTGCTCACATTTCATGCCATATCTACATTCACAGCAAGTGCGAGTTGGTATATCTTGTTGGCTACCGACGTTTCATCAGAAATAAGTTTTGACCAGTAAGACACCATTCGCATTTTGGTTTTTATAACAATTGGTATGTGTCCCGTTTCTCCATATAACATATAGTTGGGGGTACTTGTTTTCAAACGCAGAATATATTTTAAAAAGTGGGAACTTATCTTTTCTAGATTACACATGTTTTCAAAGCCCCAGACTTCGCATCCATACATGAATGTTGGTTCCACAATTGACTTAAATAAATATATGAGCGTTCCCTTTGAAAGTTCCATATTACTAACTTTATATTTCAGCGGATACATAGCCTTAGTACCTATCTCCGACAGCCTCTTAATTGCTTTACAAAAACGTCCATTATAAAAAAACGTTATTCCCAAATATGAAAACGTTTTAATTACGTCAAGGTAAACGTCTTCATATTTGAAATCTGGCCATTTGCGTGGTTTCTTCTGGCAGAATATCATAACTTTAGTTTTAATTTTGTTTACTCTCAAATTCCACGCGTCTGTGTAGTCACTGAACGCATTCAAAGCGCGTTGAAGACCCTCTGCGCTGTCTGAGAAAATTACAGTATCGTCTGCGTATAACAGTACCATAATTTTTAAGTATGAACCAAATTTATCAAAAAAGGTCGAGTTCACAAGTTTCAACTCCTCTATTGCGCAGTCAGAAAAAAACGATTCGATATCATTTATAAATAGAGAAAATAAGAAAGGTGAAATGTTAGCCCCTTGCCTTACCCCTGAATCACATGCAAATAATTCTGATCTCTTATTTCCTTGTACAACACATGACTTGATGCAGCAATACATATTTCGTATCACGTTTAGCACTTTGCCATTAGGGTTATTTTGAACCATTTTTAGCCATAAATCGTTTCGCCAGACAGTGTCAAAAGCTTTCTTTAAATCAACAAAAGTGCAATATAGTTTCCTCCCACTCGATAAGTACAAGTCAATCAGTGTGTGCAAGATAAATAAATTATCCACGGTCGAGTGATTACGACGAAACCCAGCCTGGAAATCGCTAATGATATTTTCACGATCGGATATTGCATTCAGCCTATTGTTTAAAATAGCAGTAAATAGTTTTCCAATACAGCTGACAAGTGTGATACCTCTGTAATTATCTGGATCGCGTTTACTGGCTTTCCCTTTGTACAGGGGAAGAATGTGACCCGTGGCCCATTGTTCTGGAAATTCACCTGTATCGAGAATTGCATTGAACAAAAGGGCGTACATGGGAATCATGAAGTCGCTTGTACATTTAATGTATTCGTTAATAACATAATCTATACCAGGAGATTTGCCGTTTTTTAGTTTCCCAATCGCAGTTCTAATTTCTTCCACGCTAATTGGGCCATTTAGTTCTAGATCAAAAGGCGAACTGGAATGGCACTCAAGATTTTGCACTTGAACGTTAAAATTCGTGTCAACTTCACTGTGTGGATTTGTGTTCTACTTCCGAAAATGATCAAAGAAGTCATGTAGCGTTGCATCTTGTTTACCGAGAGCATGGTCTGGATTTTCTGATTTGTGAAACCAATCTAATTTTTTCCAAAATTCTTTAGGATTTTTTGACACACGCTCTAACTCACTAGATCTCACTCTAATCGATTCTCTCCGTTTACGGTCCATGATATCGCGATAAGATTTAGCGTCCTGGCTCATTTGCAGCTTGTATCCTGGTGATTTAGTTTTATTATACAATACTGGTGACTTGTTAATACTCGTGACTTGTGAATTGTTACTATTGTCACCACTGACATCACTAAAAACATTGGACTTTTCTCTCAAAAACTTGACATAAATATCGGCAAAAATTAACTTTTCAGGTATGGACCATTTTTTCAAGTAAAATGTAACTGTCTTTGGATTCAAATGATGATGAACATATTTATTGTGACCCACAAATATATATACGAATTACACATATTATCACAGACATATAGTTGTGTGGGCACAGAGGATCGGAGCACAAGTTGCGGAACTTATCAGAGCCCCTCTCCTCTGGCATTCGGCTGCTAATAAAAGTATTTAGAGATAGGTTCAAATTGTTTAAAGTATATGCTGCATGCTGTAGCTGTTTGGAGTGGCTATGGTCTCGCGGTGGGGGGGGGGGGGGATAGGGTAACATTTATGAGAAGCGGTCTGTCGAAGAAATAAATGAATGGACTATCTAGAAAATGCGCGTATTTATTGTTTCACTATAGTGCGGGATGCCGAACAGGAGATCTTTTTTCAGAGACGATAGATACATTAAGTTCATCCAACCTTGCCCACATAAGTTCCCTGGAGTCTGCTTACCAAGGACAACTGAAGAAAAAATGGTTTGCGTCTTCACATGGGTGACCACAACTACATGATGGTTGGGCCGCGATATAATTTTCATGTTTGTCGAAGTTTAGATCACTACAGTTATTTCTGAGTCTACAGTGCAGTATGTTTAGTTTCCTCTGACCAGCGTTATAGTATGATGGGGGGTTTTATAGTAATTTCTTGTTTGCAAAATGTTTTATACATGTTGCTTATGATTTCATCTTTGGTTGGTTCTGATGAGGGGTCAGTAAGTTTTTTGTTGTCGGTGGTCGTTTTACATGATAAATTCCATTCATCGATCATCGACGGGATGAAACTCGATTTGAAACGGGCCGTATTAGACAGACATGACAATTGGAACTTATTCCCTATTCCTTATTCCTTATTTTCAAAAATGTCCTTTTCGACCGATTTGACGGCATGGTTGGGTGGCCCGCCCCAAATACCGCCTAGAAACACCCCGACCCCCCACCCATCACCCCCGGGGGGTGCCACCCCGAGGGGGTGAAAATGGGGTATGGACCATTTTCGAGAACGGTAAGGATTTCGACCGATTTGACGGCATGGGTGGGTGGCCCGCCCCAAATACCACCTAGAAACACCCCCACCCCCACACATCACCCCCGGAGGGTGCCACCCCGAGGGGGTGAAAATGGGGTATGGACCATTTTCGAGAACGGTAAGGATTTCGACCGATTTGACGGCATGGGTGGGTGGCCCGCCCCAAATACCACCTAGAAACACCCCCACCCCCCACCCATCACCCCCGGAGGGTGCCACCCCGAGGGGGTGAAAATGGGGTATGGACCATTTTCGAGAACGGTAGGGATTTCGACCGATTTGACGGCATGGGTGGGTGGCCCGCCACAAATACCACCTAGAAACACCCCCACCCCCCACCCATCACCCCCGGAGGGTGCCACCCCGAGGGGGTGAAAATGGGGTATGAACCATTTTCGAGAACGGTAAGGATTTCGACCGATTTGACGGCATGGGTGGGTGGCCCGCCCCAAATACCACCTAGAAACACCCCCACCCCCCACCCATCACCCCCGGAGGGTGCCACCCCGAGGGGGTGAAAATGGGGTATGGACCATTTTCGAGAACGGTAACGATTTCGACCGATTTGACGGCATGGGTGGGTGGCCCGCCCCAAATACCACCTAGAAACACCCCACCCCCCACCCATCACCCCCAGAGGGTGCCACCCCGAGGGGGTGAAAATGGGGTATGGACCATTTTCGAGAACGGTAAGGATTTCGACCGATTTGACGGCATGGGTGGGTGGCCCGCCCCAAATACCACCTAGAAACACCCCCACCCCCACACATCACCCCCGGAGGGTGCCACCCCGAGGGGGTGAAAATGGGGTATGGACCATTTTCGAGAACGGTAAGGATTTCGACCGATTTGACGGCATGGGTGGGTGGCCCGCCCCAAATACCACCTAGAAACACCCCCACCCCCACCCCCCACCCATCACCCGCGGAGGGTGCCACCCCGAGGTGGTGAAAATGGGGTATGGACCATTTTCGAGAACGGTAAGGATTTCGACCGATTTGACGGCATGGGTGGGTGGCCCGCCCCAAATACCACATAGAAACACCCCCACCCCCCACCCATCACCCCCGGAGGGTGCCACCCCGAGGGGGTGAAAATGGGGTATGGACCATTTTCGAGAACGGTAAGGATTTCGACCGATTTGACGGCATGGGTGGGTGGCCCGCCCCAAATACTACCTAGAAACACCCCCACCCCCACCCATCACCCCGGAGGGTGCCACCCCGAGGGGGTGAAAATGGGGTATGGACCATTTTCGAGAACGGTAAGGATTTCGACCGATTTGACGGCATGGGTGGGTGGCCCGCCCCAAATACCACCTAGAAACACCCCCACCCCCACCCGTCACCCCCGGAGGGTGCCACCCCGAGGGGGTGAAAATGGGGTATGGACCATTTTCGAGAACGGTAAGGATTTCGACCGATTTGACGGCATGGGTGGGTGTCCCGCCCCAAATACCACCTAGAAACACCCCACCCCCACCCATCACCCCCAGAGGGTGCCACCCCGAGGGGGTGAAAATGGGGTATGGACCATTTTCGAGAACGGTAAGGATTTCGACCGATTTGACGGCATGGGTGGGTGGCCCGCCCCAAATACCACCTAGAAACACCCCCACCCCCCACACATCACCCCCGGAGGGTGCCACCCCGAGGGGGTGAAAATGGGGTATGGACCATTTTCGACCGATTTGACGGCATGGGTGGGTGGCCCGCCCCAAATACCACCTAGAAACACCCCCACCCCCCACCCATCACCCCCGAAGTGTGCCACCCCGAGGGGGTGAAAATGGGGTATGGACCATTTTCGAGAACGGTAAGGATTTCGACCGATTTGACGGCATGGGTGGGTGGCCCGCCCCAAATACTACCTAGAAACACCCCCACCCCCCACCCATCACCCCCGGAGGGTGCCACCCCGAGGGGGTGAAAATGGGGTATGGACCATTTTCGAGAACGGTAAGGATTTCGACCGATTTGACGGCATGGGTGGGTGGCCCGCCCCAAATACCACCTAGAAACACCCCACCCCCACCCATCACCCCCAGAGGGTGCCACCCCGAGGGGGTGAAAATGGGGTATGGACCATTTTCGAGTACGGTAAGGATTTCGACCGATTTTACGGCATGGGTGGGTGGCCCGCCCCAAATACCACATAGAAACACCCCCACCCCCCACACATCACCCCCGGAGGGTGCCACCCCGAGGGGGTGAAAATGGGGTATGGACCATTTTCGAGAACGGTAAGGATTTCGACCGATTTGACGGCATGGGTGGGTGGCCCGCCCCAAATACCACCTAGAAACACCCCCACCCCCACCCATCACCCCCGGAGGGTGCCACCCCGAGGGGGTGAAAATGGGGTATGGACCATTTTCGAGAACGGTAGGGATTTCGACCGATTTGACGGCATGGGTGGGTGGCCCGCCCCAAATACCACCTAGAAACACCCCCACCCCCACCCCCCACCCATCACCCGCGGAGGGTGCCACCCCGAGGTGGTGAAAATGGGGTATGGACCATTTTCGAGAACGGTAAGGATTTCGACCGATTTGACGGCATGGGTGGGTGGCCCGCCCCAAATACCACCTAGAAACACCCCCACCCCCACCATCACCCCCGGAGGGTGCCACCCCGAGGGGGTGAAAATGGGGTATGGACCCTCCGGGGTGATGGGTGGGGGGTAGGGGTGTTTCTAGGTGGTATTTGGGGCGGGCCACCCACCCATGCCGTCAAATCGGTCGAAATCCTTACCGTTCTCGAAAATGGTCCATACCCCATTTTCACCCCCTCGGGGTGGCACCCTCCCGGGGGTGATGGGTAGGGGGTGGGGGTGTTTCTAGGTGGTATTTGGGGCGGGCCACCCACCCATGCCATCAAATCGGTCGAAATCCTTACCGTTCTCGAAAATGGTCCATACCCCATTTTCACCCCCTCGGGGTGGCACCCTCCGGGGGTGATGGGTGGGGGGGGGGTGGGGGTGTTTCTAGGTGGTATTTGGGGCGGGCCACCCACCCATGCCGTCAAATCGGTCGAAATCCTTACCGTACTCGAAAATGGTCCATACCCCATTTTCACCCCCTCGGGGTGGCACCCTCCGGGGTTGATGGGTGGGGGGGTGGGGTGTTTATAGGTGGTATTTGGGGCGGGCCACCCACCCATGCCGTCAAATCGGTCGAAATCCTTACCGTTCTCGAAAATGGTCCATACCCCATTTTCACCCCCTCGGGGTGGCACCCTCCGGGGGTGATGGGTGGGGGGTGGGGGGTGTTTCTATGTGGTATTTGGGGCGGGCCACCCACCCATGCCGTCAAATCGGTCGAAATCCTTACCGTTCTCGAAAATGGTCCATACCCCATTTTCACCCCCTCGGGGTGGCACCCTCCGGGGGTGATGGGTGGGGGTGGGGGGTGTTTCTAGGTGGTATTTGGGGCGGGCCACCCACCCATGCCGTCAAATCGGTCGAAATCCTTACCGTTCTCGAAAATGGTCCATACCCCATTTTCACCCCCTCGGGGTGGCACCCTCCGGGGGTGATGGGTGGGGGGTGGGGGTGTTTCTAGGTGGTATTTGGGGCGGGCCACCCACCCATGCCGTCAAATCGGTCGAAATCCTTACCGTTCTCGAAAATGGTCCATACCCCATTTTCACCCCCTCGGGGTGGCACCCCCCGGGGGTGATGGGTGGGGGGGGTCGGGGTGTTTCTAGGCGGTATTTGGGGCGGGCCACCCAACCATGCCGTCAAATCGGTCGAAAAGGACATTTTTGAAAATAAGGAATAAGGAATAGGGAATAAGTTCCAATTGTCATGTCTGTCCGTATTAGTGAAGTAGTTTATATATCGCAAATTTGGATTCAAATGTGTTTATGTTTTGGTCTATCTTAAATGTGTCACACTAGGGTATTTATAGACCAAATTTCTCAAGATGGCTTCCAAAATGTCAACCAAATTTGTAAAAAGTTTTTTTTTACATATATCCCGAACATTATTCTCTGTGTTATCCGAAAAGGTAGTAAATTGTGACTCACTTGGTTATTATACGTGTTAGTTAATTAACTGACAACTATATGTTCTATTCTGATTGTCCCAGTTCCGTATGGGGCATGACAAATTCATTTTAAAGTATGGAATTTTGCCGAGAACCTCTTTGTGATTCTGGTCATATTATTGAAAGGAAATGGGCACAACTTTGAGACGGGACCGAGATGAACCATAATCTGTGGCTATTCTGGTCCATTATGATAAAACAAAATATCAACTGGATACAGGGTGGATGCCAAGATGGTAGGCAGGGCGTTACTCTATGATCATAGGTGAGGTGAATATGTATACAGGGAGTTATTGTATGTCATGGATAATGTGAATAGGTATACAAGGAGTGACTATATGGTTATGTGTGGGTTGTCAATGGTAAGATGTATAGGTATACATGGAAAGGTCATGGTCATGTGTGAGGTGAATCGGTATGAATGGAGTGACTATGGTGTATGGTTGTGTCTATCCAGTACGGGTGCACCCGATGTGCCTGTATGGACATTGATGTGGTGTATGGATATAGCTACATGGTCATCTATGTGTTGATTATGTATGTACGGAGTGACTGTAATGTCATGGGTGGGATGTACATGTGTTGTCTGTATGATCATGGATGGGGTATGTGGATAAATAGGGAGTTATTTTATGGTTACGGGTAATGTGTATAGGTATACATGGAATGACTGTACGGTCATAATTGAAGTGTATATATGCATACCTGGAGTAAGCTGGGTGGACATTATCGAGCATGTGGGTATATAGGGAGTATCCTTGTGGTATATATTTATATATCTCGAGGATGTATTATCATTGGTGGGTGTATATGGATTAGCTGTATGATCATGGATGGCGTGTATGATTATACAGTGAGTTGCTGAATTGTCATGTGTGAGGTGTATATGCAAGTATGGAAGGTTTGAGTGGTCGTGTGTGCAGGTTTTGTGTATATCTGGAAGGGCTGAATGGCCGTTGGTGAGGTGTATATGTATACCTGGAGTGACTCCATGGTCTAGGGTGGGCTACATATGTATATATCGAGTGGTTATATGACTATGTGTGTCGAATATGTATACATGTAGTGACTGTATGGTCAATGGTGAGATGAGTACATGTAGGTATACAAGGAGTGACTGTATGATCATAAATGTAATGAATATATATACAGGGAGTGACTAAATGGTCATGTGTCAGGTGTATGAGTACACCTGGTGTTCCTGATTGGTGACTCGTGGCGGTATGGTCATGTGTAGGTTATACGGGTATACACACGTGTTGCTATATGGTCATGGGCGAGGGGAATGTGTGTATATAGCGAGTTGTTATATGGCCATGGATAAGGTTCATATGCATACATGGATTGACTTTTCTGACATGGCTGGAGTGTATTATTATATATTGTGTCGCTATTCGGCTATGGTGTGACACATATGGATACAGGGAGTGACATTGCCAATGGTGAGGTGAATATGTATACAAGGATTGACCATGTTCGTGTATGAATGTTTTGAATAGGTACACACGGGGTGACTATATGGCCATGGGTCAGGTGAAGGAGTATGCCAGGTGGCATGGGTGAGGGTATGTGTATGAAGCGAGTGGCTATATGGCCATTGGTGAGGTGCACATGCATACCTGGAGTGACTCTATGGTAAATGTTGTGGTGTTGATGTTTATATTGAATGTCTATTTGACCGTGTGTGTAGAGAATAGGTATACAGGGGATTACCGTATGGCCAATGGTGAGGTGAATGCATGGGTATACACGGAGTGACTATATGGTTATGGGTCATGTTTAGGAGTATACCCGGTGTACCTCCATTGTGACTCATGGCTGTATGGTCATCCGTGGTCATTGGTCAGGTGTACGTGTATACATTGGGTCACTATATTGTTATATCTGTGGTGTTTATGTATATATGGAATTAGTGTGATAATGGGTGGCTATCGCTTTCCACGTTTAACGTTTCCCCCATGTACATAAACACCATTAAGATGGAGAACTCTCTGACATGACCTCTTTATTGATTAACATATCCTTGAGTTATTGTGGAAAGCGTAATGTAACGGGATGGTACCCACATGTGTGAATCTTTAACATAAAAATTATACAATTGAACATCATTGCAAGCAAATCACGTATAGAGTGATTAATTATCGGCTCGGACAGAAGCAGCGGTATCAAATCTCGCAAAATCAATGCTTCAGACGACATCATGCCGCGCATCATGTGCGAATTGCTCATTAACTGAGACCGGATTTATCTGGTTCTAGCCAGATTGGTCGTACTCAATGTATAAATCCTGGAGCATTCATCATTATTTTCACCCTTGATGTGTCCACCTTAGAAAGCGCTGCGTATATAGGCAGGTCATGCTGATATAATCTATACTATATATTTTGAGACTTCGTATATATGTGTGTGTGTGTGTGTGTACTTCATAGAATCCAAAACGCGTGTAAAGATTGAGCTCAAACTTCCTATGTAAGTGTCAAATCCCACCGTGGTCGCGGTTTAGAGAAGCTCAGAGCACCCGTTCTCCAATCTCAAATCACAGCAAAGGCACGGCGGGGGTTAATCAAGTGATTATTTAATGAGCGTTTGTTTTTGACGCATCTCTATAAAGAGCGTCTGTTTCCCATTCAACGTTATTCGCATCTGCAGAGTTATACGGGAACGCAAACGTTATCGCTCGAAATTTATTCCCTGCGAGCACGGATGGCGCGCTTTGTTTTTACAGTATATACCTTTGGTATATACCGAAATCATCCCAGATAATCACGAATATAGCATCAGATTTCTCCCCAGATATACCGTTATAAAGCTACTGGAATCTGCCAATCTACGGGAAATTCCAGGGAATGCCGATTGAGCTCAAACTTGCTACCTACGGGAAGTATCATATATATATGAGTGTGTCCTTTATAGACTCGAACCGATTGAGCTCAAACTTGCTAAATAAGAAAATAGCCCCCAAGCCGTAAATATCAACAACAACGATATTACTAAATACACGTTTTCGGCAATGTGAGAGTTTTCGGGGAGCCGCGATGCCAACAACAACGACCCGAGGCCCTGAATGCCAACAACAGATTCAATGCAATGTTATCTATTATGCAGAGATATTTCACGACATTACGACGGGTACGGCAGACTCAAAATATTATGCAGACAGATTTCCCGACGGGAAGCGTTTGTTTTAAATTCAATGCAATGTTATCGTAGAGAGATTTCACGAAACAAAGAATGCGTTGTCTGTCGTTCCTAGGAAGGGGGATTTCTACGGGTAAATGTTTCCGCCAGAAACAAAAAATTTAATTAAAACAATTTAAAATTTAATTAAAACAATTTAAAATTAAAAATAATTAACAATAAAAAAACAATTCAGAAACAAAATATATTAAATTTAAAAAACATTAAATTCATATTCAAAAATAAAAAACAAAAATAAATAAAAACAAAATAATTACAAAAATGTCATGTTTCTGAAACAAAGCCATGGGACGAATGCCGCCAGTGGCGGGCTAACCTGCTAGTATGATATAATATGCAAATATAAAATAATTAATGCTCACATCACTGACTCAAAGTGCAAAACTTGGGCGTGATACGATCGACTGCTCTAATAAAATAAGCAGCACGATGGAATCTATAAATTCCGTGCTCAGAATACTCATTAAAGTGGCATATAATATGCCGAATTATAAAATTGGCAAATAATGTACAGGACCATAGTAATGGTGCTACTGGCCTCGACAAATCAGGCAAATCACATTTAAAATAGGCATACATTATGCCGATCTATTTATACGCGTTCCCTGACGAAATTCCGCGTTATCACTATTATACTATAGTGGAAAAGTGAATCGAAACATATGCTCAATTTAAATTATGACTATCCGGGCAATGTATGAACATAGAACACAGACCACTAATCTGTTGTTGATTGTTGGGTATATTTCACAATAAAAGAAAATTCAAACTAGCCAGCCAAGGTACACATGTACAACCCCCGATTACCTCAGTCACTCCATATGTACATAAACACCACACAAATGACAATATAGTCACCCACTTTATACACGTACACCTGACGATACAGCCACGATTCACCATGCATGGACACCGGGTATACTCCTACACCTGGCACATGACCATATAGTCACTGTATGTATACATATTCACCACATTCACGATCATACATTCACTCAGTGTATACATATTCATCTCACTATGGACCATACAGCCACTACATGTATACCTATCCGCAATACCCATGACCATAGGGTCAATCCAGGTATACATATACACCTCACCAATGGTGAGCCCTTCCAGATATACCAATACCCACACACACGACCACTTATACCTTCCATACTTGCATATACACCCCTCACATGACAATTCAGCAACTCATTGTATACCGTACTCATACACGCCGCTCCTATGATCAGTTAATATACAAAACACAAAATAAAGTCATATTACTCAACCAGTTCCAAACAACATGAACTGATCTAGAAGATATTTGTGAAAAACACATCATATTTTCAACTTCCGGCGGCCATTTTGGCGGCCATCTTGGAGGGTGAGTTTCAATTTTGCGCCAAAAAAGTGTCATTATGTCTTAGCTTCACGAAAATATATACATTTGTATACATTTTACCAGATTTTCCCGCTATAATTTGCATAAAACTTACTTAGGGTCTGATCTGAAAAACGGCGGCCAGGATGGACGCCATCTTGTCTGGAGTCTACACGGCCACTTTGTTTTCTTGTTAACATTTCTTAAAAGTTGAAGGACATAATAAGGAACAAAATGAGTGGGGTGAAGTTACGTCACAGGGGGGGGGGTGCAAGGGTACCCATATTGGCTCCCGGACTATAAGATTATTCTTACGAGAATCGTCGATAAATATTTAAAACAGCAATGTCTTACCGTAGGTACCTGATTTATATGATGTTAATGTTTCAGAATTATTACTGTGATGATAGTATCATGATACAACGCGGCTTTGAACGTCCCGCGAGGAGTATATAAGTTTGAGTAAGTTCAAGGCCAGTTACGTGATTTCATATGACGTTGTACGGTGCGCCGTATCAACAACCCTCCAGCGAAGAAAACACGAAGATTTTAAAAGGAAATGCTTCTAGAAATGTCTTTTCTGAGAATTACGACTAGACTATAAGTCCAAATCCATAAATCACTGTCTAAAGTGCTTTTTCGCAGGTCAATTATATATATGTGTATTTGTTATAAATTTAGGAGAATCAACGTTTTGCAGAAATGTTCACATTATGTTAAAGATGCATAATCTTATTAAGCGCCCGTCAAATACTATTTATTTGGATTCAGGGTAAAAAGTATTTGATTTGAAATCTATTATTTTTCACCATTGTTAATTATTGGTGGCCCAGTAAACAGTCTACGAGCCGATAGTCTCGGATCAAATTGCAGATGAAAATGGATAACTCTAAAATCAAGAGGCTTTCTGTCGATAATAAGGCCAAAAAAATTTACTAAAATAGTGAAAAAGTCCTTCATTTTTGTTTAGTTTTTAAAATACCTGACCAAACAATATGGAATCTGGCTCATACTGAGAAATTGAGACTCTGAAATAAGATAAACTCCCATTTAAAAAAAAAAAAAAGACTCAATGAAATATTGGAAAGGTATTCTGTTCTGTAATCAGGAAACTAAGATCTGAAAATTGGACATAAAATTGGGACTTGTGAATTTAAACTTTTGATATACATGACTTTTCTTGATTCTCGTGGATTTTTATATGTTGTTCATAATGGGTTTATGAACTTACTCATGCAAAGGGTTTATGAACTTACTCCTGCAAAGCAAATTTCAATTGCAATTAGTTCCAGGTAAAACCATAAATACACTGGACTATCTATACAGGGGAGCTGCATTTGTGTCATAATTTTGAGTTAATCGAATCGGATTGAGTACCTTTAATTACACTACTAGCATATGTATATGACATCATCCTCCCAAATATTACAATGCATAATGCAGTAACAAATATTTCAACAACGATTCCGTTGCAATAAGAAAAGGTTACTGTCACCCATTTTGACCTGGCGGGATGACATTTTTGAACACACATCAAATTGGTATATGTGTGGACATCATAATGTTTTAGCATGCTATGGTGGGAATAGTTCCAATTCAATGAATAAATTTGTATTTAAGTAAAACAACAGTTTCTTTCAACAGGCAAATCATGGGATTTCAACTTCCGCCAATGTTCATGCCAATGATCATCATGTGTGCCTTCACTGCTGGAGAGTTCATGGTCGAGGTACTGATGAGAATCTTCATAGTCCACTCCGCGTGTCTACTCGAGCAGAAGGATGATGTCATCTGCGAAGTGACAATGGCATCAACTAATTCAAACTCAAAAGCAGATGACATGCTCTTATACACTGGCCTGCTCATCTACATTCCACAGCTGATCATATCACCATTTGTCGGAGTCTGGTCTGACGGAAATGGACGGAAACTACTGATGATGTTTCCGGCTGGGGGGACAGTTATATCAGTCGCTATACTTATTGGAAGTTATGCCACAGCTGGTACATGTCGATCACTACTGATATATCTGAGCTGCCTTGTTTTTGGTTTAACCGGGAGGATGTCTGTTTTCCGTGTTGGGCTCAGCAGCTACATATCCGATATTTCCACAACTGAGCAACGAACAAAATATTTCATATGGCTATCATCAATGGACTATGTTGGTCGGGTCTCGGGAATTTTCATAGGAACCAATATACTACAGGCCATAGGAATGCAATATGCACTTTTAGCAGGAAGTATATGCCATTTCGTGGTGGTGTTTCTAGCGATTGCAATTACAGAAACAGTAGAAAACAGCAATACTAACAAATGGCTTCAACAATCGAAAGATATTGTTTGCACAACTTTCAAAATTTTCAGCAAAATGGATTCTCTTCTTTTCGTGAACAAATCAAAATTAACAGGAGGGATATTTGTTCTCCTACTTTACATTATACTGTTTAATTACATGATCTCAAGAACTGGCGAAAACATTGTACTTATAAGTTATGTAACAGCTCCCCCTTTTTATTGGCCAAGTACTTGGTATGGTTATCTTGTGTCTCTACAATATGCAGCCAATGGGATGTCAGTATTACTTCTGGCTAATATTCTAAACATGTGCTGCCATCTGCATGAGACTAGTCTAATGATAACCGCTTTTGTATTCAAGATCATTGCAGTGTTTGCTTTAGCTTTTTTTTCAGACGAGTCATGGCACATTTATGTAACAATTATTCTTGGATCGACTGCTTCTATGGGTTTGGCAGCTGTGAGATCGCTGTTGAGCAAAGAAGTTGAGCCAACTGAATACGGTAAGCTTTTTGGTGTGGTGCAACTCATAGACACGAGTGGAAAGATGACTGGCCATGTTGGATTTATAATCATATATGAGACGACTAGGCGATATTTTGCCGGTGCGGTGTTTGTTGTGGATGGCATTCTATTCATCATTCAATTGGCTCTCACTATTTGGATGGTTCTGGAATGTTCAAGAAGGACAAAGCTCTTGGAATCTCAAACTCAAAGTATTGAATTGAATTGATCATTGCCACATGGCTATGTGGATTTATTAATATATAATTTATCCAGTGAATACAAAAATTAAAAGATTAGCCTTATACTAAGAATATCGCAAATTGTGGAGCAAAGTAATGAGGGTGTCACCCCCCCCCCCCCCCCCCCATTTTGGCATGCAAGATTCAGGCCATTTTCAGGCGATATGCTAGATCATGTCATGAATCTCTACTCTGTCTAACGCCCATAGAGATCATATTCCACCAGTACAAAACCCTGGGAACCTTTTGAAGTTTTGACAGGGAACCTTATAAAGTCGAACGATTAGCGCGGTGAATATATTTCTTTGTTAATTATCTGTTGCTTCATAATGGACTTCACTGTAGGCGTAGGTCCCAACTCGTAATTGCATGCCTTTCTGTGAATTTTGTGAGCCGATATCACAATAAACATTTAATTAATTACCCAGGATAAATTCCATAATAATAATACAATTGTAAGCAATACATAGCAAAATCGCCCACAAAGTCACTTAAATCGTGAAACTTTTAGTTGGGACATTCACCTATAGTGAAGTACATTATTAAGGAATAGATTCTAACTAAGAAATATATTCCCCGCATTATTTTTTGACTTTATAAGGTTCCCTGTCAAAACATTAAAAAGTTCCCATGTTTTGTACTGGTGGAATATGATCTCGGTGGAATATGATCTCGGTTAACTGATATTCAGGATTTAACCGGTATTCAGGATTCAACAAAAAGGCTGGTATGCAGCTTTAAAAGCACAAAATTACACAAATGTTGATTATTTCCCAGCCCAAGTGACATATTTGATGTAATTCAGTCTAATTCCTCTTGGTGTGTTGAAGTTACGGTATGGATACTACTTCAGCAAATGCATGAAAATTATAATATTAGTGTAAAATTACTAAGTATGTATTTTATAATTTCTTAACCCTTCCAAGACTGGAGCTGCGAAACCCCCTGTGCCAATGCATTCTCTTACATGTATATGTGCGGGTTTCCCAGAGGGTGCCTCGCATATACAAGAGAATGCATTGGCCTTACAATATTTACCTTGACAGCCAGAGCATTCTCTTATATAAGAGAGGCTCCCTATGGGAGACTCACATATATAGGAGAATGCACTAGCACAGGGTCTTTAATGCTGCACCAGTGCAGCTCCAGTCATGAAAATATTGAGACGCAGGATTCACCCCTTTCTGTTAACTGGTATTCACCATTCAGAGGATTGGGGGGGGGGGGGGTGTCCAGGAACTCATAATTGTGTCTATCCAGCACATAATATCTCACTTGTGAGTTGAAATTTAACAACAAAAATGGAAGCGTATTTAAATTTTCCATTTTACTCAAGGGGGGGGGGGGGGGGTCGGAAAAAATTATCAGACACGTATGCTACTTTTTTGCCGATGACCACTTTTTGGACCCACCCACCCCGACCCCAAATTTGTTTCCATTTCATACAGTTTTTTTCAGCCATGTTTTGACACCCACTCCCTTGTGGAACGCCAAACACAAACATACAGAGAAAACCAGGACCAAACCTCCTACTAGTACATTGAGATTCAGTGAATCTAGTAATGAACAGCAGGACTGGTCTCTAGCAGTATATTCTTGACTGCAGTGGATTTTTAATCGTTTTTGTTAAATATCACATTTCCACAGCTCTGCAGTCAATTTATTTTAAAGCTTAGTATATGAATAGAGCATGGCTTGGAGTTGACTACGCGATTGTAGTGGCCAGTGGGAAGGGTGTAGTTCATGAGCCGAAGGCGAGTGAACTACACCATTCCCACTGGCCACTACATTCGCGTAGTCAACGACAAGATATGCTCTAATCATTATATTATATCGAACATTTATAGACAAACTGACATTCTAATATTTATATACCATCGAACATTTTAATGCTAAACTGAAATCATTGTATTGTGTCCAGGTTGCATTCAATTTCCTTCTCTTCACAAAACCTATTAAGCCGCTTTATTGCTATTGTGAATATCAGCTATGCCTGAGAGGGTAACCGATCACTGACACAGCGCACACGGTTAATCATAATTAATAGTCACTGTTTAGTGCCAAAATGTGTGTGGTAGT
Source organism: Siphonodentalium dalli (assembly GCA_032622095.1). Taxonomy (NCBI): domain Eukaryota; kingdom Metazoa; phylum Mollusca; class Scaphopoda; order Gadilida; family Siphonodentaliidae; genus Siphonodentalium; species Siphonodentalium dalli. Next base: position 96,098,709 of record CP136064.1, read on the forward strand.
CCTTTTTAGAGACCTTTTTAGTTTTTGTGTTTTGTTATGGAAATTTATAAAGATATTATGTCTATACACCAGGTAGGTGATATTGCTCTACACCAGATAGGTGATTTTGTTTTACACCAGAAGGTGATATTTATAAGGTGATTGTATTATATCAGGTAGGTTAAATTATTATATGCTACGTGCCACCCAGACTCATTAGACATTACTAAAACATATAGCAATACACTAGAGCATCCAGGAGCACCAATGGGAAATCAAAGAAAGTTAATGTTACGATTGATTCCAATTGATTCATAATGGTCAGGAATTTTATAATGTTCACAGTTTATCTTGTATGAATTCAGGAATCTTGTATGAGTTCAGAAAAGGCATTATTTCTATTGGACTGCTCAAGTGTAGGATATGAGTGTAAAGCATATAATAAAAAACAAACCTACACTTTTAGTAGAAACCTGTATTAACTCATTCATGACTACATGAGATTGTGAATTATTATCATTTTCTATCTCTTTTGTCACATATGAGATAAATTGTGTTATCCACTCACAAGTCTAGGTATGTTACATGTTTTTTTCTTTATACATCAGTGTATACATCAGTGTTTAATGTCCATATTTGGCATTAAATTTATTTCTTTAAAGTTATCCTTATTTGATGTTAATTACATAGAATACTGCATGGGTGATTCAGCTGCATTAAGAATACTTTCCCTTGCCCTAAAGAGGCACATCCAATGGCCCTAGCGTGTTTAGTGTTGCTGCAATTCCTTATTATTGATTTCTTAGTGTTACAAACTAGTACAAACTAGTAAAAATCCAATAAAAGGTGTGAAGGAAAAAATATAATTTTGTCACGGAAAAAATAGCTTTAGGCTTATTTTGACACCCACCACCCCCGGCATATGTGTCGGAACCCCCCCCCCCCCGTATAACTCATGGAACGCCTATATATAATTATATGGCATTGCAATTTTAGGAATTGGATAAGGTGTTCATGAATTATGGACATTAAAAGTGATGACATATTTGATCTTGATGATTCCCTACTCATATTACAGTATTATATCAATAGAGATGCATGCCTGTTTTCAATCATTATTTTTTTCCCCTCATTCTTAACGATGACAAATTCAGCCTCACTGATTTCCCAATAAATAAGACTAGTGATAATTGCATGTGGTGTAACAACAGAGTTTCCACTAGGGTTAAAATGTAGGGCTTGTAGAACCTACTTTGGGCGGCCGACCATGGTTTGGCCCTCATATGCAAATTTGAAATTCCAATCTCAAAAACCTGTTTCCTTGCACCATACAGTAATGCTCAAAGTAATTGACCACTTAACCACAGCAGAATTATGGGTAATTTATCAGGATTTAGTCGTCAAAATGGCTTGTTGCCATTCATCGGAAAGCTCTCGGCGAGAGCTTTCCGATGAATGGCAACAAGCCATATTTCTGACTAAATCCTGAAAAATTACCCACAATTCTGCTGTGGTTAAGTGGTCAATTACTGTAGAACAGTTTTGGGTGATTGTATTGGGCTATAAAAATAAATCCGTAATTTGAAAATCACACCATGTTACGCCCGATTACATCCTATTTCCATAAATATTAAGAAATTTCACTGAATTTATCATTTATGGACAAAAGGCAACGCTTTTCACCAAATAAATGTCATGGCAATATCAGATCAACCTAATCCTGAACATGGAATTACTATTAATGAAATGGTCAACAGGACTATTTATTTCAGTTAATTTTCATGGCACATGATTATACATTCCCATTTAAATTCATAATTTTCCAACAGAAATATATGGATGGATTAACAGATGAATTTGTTTTGGACAAAATTGAAATAGTCAATAGTAAAACCTTTTGATTTTTTGCAGTTTGTGGCATTGGTGACCAAACCAAATACAACAGGACCTGTAAAAAAAACTATTTGTTTTTATTGATTGACACCCTCCTTCTTTATATTATTTTTTGCGCACCAAAACCGGGTTCGTTTACAGACCCCCCCCCCCCCCCACTGACCTAGCAGAAACCCTGGTAATGAGTATATTGGGATACACACCAATTCATGGACTCATCTTAGAGAAAATATCTAATAGATGTGTATCTCTTCCCTAGATCATGCCATAAATCTCTACTCTGGCTGACACCCATAGATCATCTCATATTCCACCAGTAAAAAAACTTTTTAAGTTTTGACAGGGAAACTTATAAGTGGAAAAAATAACACGGGGAATATATTTCTTAATTTTTATCTGTTCCTTAATAATGTACTTTACTGTAGGGGAAGGTCCCAACTCAAAATTGCATGCTTTTTTGTGAGCCAATATTGCAATAAACATTCAATTAATTACACAGGATAATTTCCATAATTGCAAGAAATGCCAAGCAAAATCGCTCACAAAGTCACCTAAGTCGTGAAATTTCGAGTTGGGATCTTCACCTGCAGTGAAGTACATTATTAAGAAACAGATAACAACAAAGAAATATATTTCCCATGTTATTTTTTCGATTTTATAAGGTTCCCTGTCAAAACTTCAAAAGTTCCCAGGTTTTGTACTGGTGGAATATGATCTCTATGGGTGTTAGCCAGAGTAAAGACTCATGGCATGATCTACTCTTCCCTGAACTTCCTGGATAAATGTGTGGGGTATAACACAATGAATCGGAGTCTGAGAGACCAGTCAACAGGAATTTAAGTCACTAGGAATTTTTTTTTTCTCCAATTTTGTTCTATGAACTGGGACAAAAAAATGATGCTACAGTAATTCCCTAAATAATCGACTCTTTAACTATAGCAGAATTATGGGTAATTTTTCAGGAATTAGTTGGAAATATGGATTGTTGCTTTCCAATGAATGGCAACAAGCCATATTTCCGACTAAATCCAGAAAAATTACCCTTAATTCTGCTGTGGATAAGGAATTGATTATTTAGGGAATTACTGTATTTTAGAACATTAAAACATATTGTTATTGAAATCTATCTTGTAAAATACTTTTGAGTGAAATATGTGCAAGGGCAGATGTTTCCCTTGTGTGTTTTTATTAGTAATAATAATGTAAATATGCCTTGCCTGGAAGATATGTATTATCTTCAAATGAAAAAAAACAATATTGTCAGTGACACATGCGGGACAGGGATAATGTTGACCTTCAAGGCATTTGTATGTATTCAGTACTTTCCTATCATTAACTGTTTCCCATTAATCTTATATGTTGTATGTATGTGACATGTCACCAACCTCATGATGTATAAATATTCTTAGATGTTGATAATCATGGACTAGTTAGTTAAAGGCCCACTTAATTTTCAAGTCACTGATTATTTTTGTATAGTGCCTTGATATACGGTTTTGATAACTATCTATGCCATAAAATATGATTAGAATACTATAATTCATCACCATTTGAAACGTCTGTGTCTCAGAAGATGCACATGGAGAACTAGAAAACAGTTGAAATCATAGAAAGATTTCCCCCGTTATGGCTCCCAGAATGCAACAGAATTCAAACTAAAAATGTATTTTCAATGGAAGGGGAATAACTCTTTAAGATATAGAGTTATTCCCCTTCCATTGAAAATAATGAAACTTTAGCACAGAACACAAGTCGGTATTTCAACAAAAACAACATATTCACAGTTTATTACACCGACTGTTGATAATACAACATTTTGGAGCTTCCTATTTCAAATGGTATATAATATGGCATATATTTTATATAAAATTATCTGGGGGGTTAAAAAATTAAGTGCGCCTTTAAGTACAGAATACACTTTATTTACATGAAGCTGTCTTTCTCATTTTATACCCTAAATCGATATAAGGGGCACTATTAGATATGTGACCAGAAGACCGATGACAACCAGGGGCCTATACTATGGACCATAATAATGGTAATCACAAGGTTATGGGAGGTACACAGGAAGCGTCAAGTGCAATAGACCACTGTATTGTAATAGTGTAGATTATACCGTGTGCTCGTGGGCGCATTACCGATGGGTGATTGGGTTTAATCAGAATGGCATTCACACTGCGGCAATCAAGCGGTTGTCTCGTGGCAAACAACCTAAAGTTTGTATTGGAGTATATATATTGCCCAATTATGACATTCGGACAGGGACGTTGTTAGAGGGTCCCCTTTGTGGGTACACAACGTGGAGTTTAAACCTGCACACGAGACCCTCTAGTTACGTCTCGTGTACATATTATCAATAGAATACTTCAGCGATTCTGAATGACAACCCAACTAGAAATTGAAATACATCGTACAACTAGAATTATTGGAACAGACGATAACCATTGACGAAATATAACACAATGCACGAACGGTTGCGGTGTACTCACTGAGCGATTATTTAAAGGATACCGATTAACACTAATCAAATTGAACACGGGTGACCCATGCTCTATAGCGATAACATATCAATGAGTGTCTCAGAGGAATCATTTTTTTCATTGGTCAATCAAGTCACATGTGGAAAACCTATTATTTTATTGGTCACCATGCATGTGAACGCGGCATTATTGTAATCACAAGCTTCTGTGGGGCACACAAAAGGTGTCGATTACCATAGACCTCCACTCTTATTCTAACAGTGAAAAGGCGACTTCTTGTAATGCCGCGTTCACATGCATGGTGACCAATAAAATAATAGGTTTTCCACATGTGACTTGATTGACCAATGGAAAAAAATGAATCCTCGGAGACACTCATTGATATGTTATCGCTAGTGCATGGGTGGTCCCTGTTCAATTTGATTAGTGGTAATCGGTATCCGTTAAATAATCGCTCAGTGAGTACACCGCAACCGTTCGTGCATTGTGTTATATTTCGTCAATGGTTATCGTCTGTTCCAACAATTCTAGTTGTACGATGTATTTCAATTTCTAGTTGGGTTGTCATTCAGAATCGCTGGAGTATTCTATTGATAATATGTACAATATGTACGTAGCTAGAGGGTCTCAGGTGCAGGTTTAAACTCCACGTTGTGTACCCACAAAGGAGACACTATAACAATGTCCCTGCACGAATGTCATGATTGGGCAATACTCCAATACAGACTTGAGGTTGTTTGCCACGAGACAACCGCTTGATTGCCGCAGTGTGAATGCCATTCTGATCAAACCCAATCACCCATCGGTAATGCGCCCACGAGCACACGGGTATAATCTACGATTTTACAATACAGTGGTCTATTGCACTTGACGCCTCCTGTGTACCTCCCATAACCTTGTGATTACAATTATTATGGTCCATAGTATAGGCCCCTGGGGCCTATACTATAGAATACAATTTGTGTAATAGCAGGCTTATTTGAGCCGTACAGAAGGTGTCGAGTACTATAGACCACTGTAATCTGACAGCGAACGCGATTTATTGTAAATCACAAAAAGACGGCAAATCGAGTTATACAGGTATGACTAATAAATTGTAAATTGTAAAAGGATTTATATGTTGAACCCACAGGCTTTGATATTACCCTCAGCAACTGTCGAGGGAAGGTGATTACCCCTTGCAACTTTTTGCTGAGGGTGTCCAAGGGGACTATCAGAGAATTGAAACAACGACTAATAACACAATTTGAGTCTGAATGGAGGCATGATATCAGTTCATCGTCCAAGGGAAATCTGTATAAAGCGATAAAGCCAGATTTGAAAATTAGTGGTTATCTACTGAAATTACCCCGACATCTAGTTGAATACTTAGTCAAAATAAGAACATCAAATCATCGTCTGGCAATTGAGAGTGGTCGTTGGAAAGACATCTCGCGGGAAAAGAGAACTTGCTCTGCGTGTGGAGAGGCTCTCGGGGATGAATACCACTTGATCATTGTGTGTAAAAAATTTGAAGAGATCAGAAAGAAATTCATCCCTCAATATTACTGGGAATTTCCTAATCTTGACAAATTCCATGCTCTTTTATCCATTGACAATATTGCCATCCTGCGGAGGGTTAGTATATTTGTGAAAACAGCTCTGCGAGATATATGATATAAGCCATCACCACTCGAAATTATAGAGAAGAATTATGCCAAAATCATTGTGCAAGGCACAGTTTCACATATTACATATCAATGAACAGACAACAATGAAGTTTCATCTCATTATATTGTAATAGTGTAATTTAATATATCTATATTATCTATATTGTGCATTTAGGAATGTGTATTAATGCGTTTTACATGTCAAGGACTGTATAGATATACTATTGCAAAGTATTTATACATTTGACAACATGAAAGTCTTATATAAAAGGAAAATTGAACTATTAAAAGCAACTGCATGTCTAAAACAGATATATACAACATCTTTCACGAATTAGGATTAACTATAAATAACTGCAGTTTAATTAAATTCCACATGGTTATAATAATCTTACGTAGTAAGTGTGTGGACTTGACATGTAAATATATGTATATATATGTTATCATCATCATCATCATCACCATCATCATACTGTTTACTAATATTCTTGTTCTGTGCGAATACGCAGCATGATACCTAATAAACATTACAGCTAACAAGCTGCCAAACAGCCGGCTCTCCTTTATATATGGGCATGCCAGGTTATCCATGCTCTTTTAAGTTCAAAGTATTAACAGTTTTGTCATTCTCCTCATATTGTCATCAAAGTCAAAGGAACAGCCCAGCCATCACCCGGAGAACCAGTGAATATATATTATCACAGGATGCAGAAGTTTTGTCGCCTCTTATCTTTTCTCGATAAATCGAAGCTGTTTTTTGCGCATCTTTTTTATTTTAGATGAGTTCTTAATCTGCAAAAAAAATAAAATTGTCAAGGATAATAGATCCAAATTTGAATTTATCTTAAGGGGTACTACACACAAAATCCGGCCATTTATGGGACCATCTCCTTTTATACTCAATAGAATATATACAACACATGAATTAATTTCAGCCATGAATTAGTGCAAAATACACTCAAGTGTTCGATGAATGATACCAACAACATGGTAATTATCATGGAAACGAAATTAGGACTCAGTCAAAATTAATTTTCATGGTAATTACCATGTTGTTTTCATCGTTCATAGAGAACATGAATGTCTTTTGCACAAATTCATGGCTCAAATTCCTTCATTTGCTGCATATATTATGTTGAGTATAAAAGAAGATGGTCCCATAAATGGCCGGATTTAGTGTACTTTACCCCTTTAAAATTTCCTTAGACATACAGCTAATGCTGTGTAAAATATACACAAGTGTGCAACAACAAGCATGGCATATACTCTTGATGCTCATTTTGAAGATTGGGCAATGCTAAATGATGAACCCTTGCCCGCTCTTCAAATTGATTATATGGGAGAAATGTTTTTACTATCTTTCAAGTCAAACAAGATCTGTAACACTGTTAAAAATCAATTGATGAAACCTATTGAATGGGGGTATCCTATATTATCCTTCTCTCATATGGGTCAATCACGATGCCAACAGATATTCAAATCCAATTTGTTGATACTTGGCTAACAGTGCTTAAAGGGACAAAAGGCACTCGCAGTGGGTAAATTTGTAAAATCATAAAAGTTTTCATAATCATTGTTCCCAAGAAGAAAATTAAAAAATAGGTAGCAATTGTTTTTATTTTTATTGTTTAATAGCTGATGTGCCCGACTTCGTCCGGGCTATTTAGGGATTTCTTTGTGATCGCCTCCGTATGGATAGAATATAAAGCATCTAGGCAAACTATTGTTCGATTGGTCCAGAAACATGCCAAAATTATGAATGTATATGAGCGAGATCAAGAATGTGAAATTGGACCCGCCCATATTGTTCCCGGGATCAAAGTAGGCCTACATACCAAATTCGAGTCGGATCGGTTGAGGTCCAGAAACATGCCTATATGAGCATATATGAGCAAGGACACGGTTGGACATGAAATTGGACCTGCCCATATTGTTCCCGGGATCAAAGTAGACTTACATACCAAATTTGAGTCAGATCGGTTAAGCATTTTTCGAGTCTATAACACACATACATACACACAGACAGACAGAAGTTCCAAAATTTATAATAGATAACACTTCAATGATGAGTTGTCGCATTTTAACACTTTCATGGCAGTTCATGATGGGAGCTGCGCTGATGCAGCATTGAAGATCCTCCATAGGGAGCCTCACATATAAAGAGATACCCAAGTTTGATCAAAACTTCATGGTAAACATTGGATAAGGTCAAAGCATTGAAAAATATTCTGAAAATCATGTTAGAAATTAGACATGTTTGTTGATGAATCACTGTAACGGTTTTGTTCACATAAAAATGGTTTCAACACTTGAAATTTCATTATTTGAGAACTAACAATAATGAATATAAGAACAAAGTTTATCTATTTCTCCATGTTCTTCTTAGTGGTGATGTTTTTACAGAAAATTTATTTGTTTGGACATTTACCGACTGAAAGTGCCTTGGTTCCCTTTAAGTGTGTTGTACAGTAGGAAAATTTTCCAAACCCAATAAGGGCAAGAAATTTAACAAAAATCCACAGACTACATGTCAGTATCCTTCCATCAATGCTGGTATATATACATGTATATTAGCAATCCAAATAGCATTAAAGTCTAACCATAATTTTATTCTCGAGTTGCAATGCCAAATGTCCGAACAGAGTGAACATGAAAAAAATTCTACTAGTAAGTTCAACATGGGCTGTAATTCCATTTGTAGTCAAACCCAGAAGTATATGGCATCCTTTCCAGCTAGCTGGGTTATCACCATTCCAAAGAACAACAAGATCAGTTCATTCCCGCATTAGCTGCAGGGTGAAATGTTCATCCAGATGGAAAATTCACCAGCTTCCAGCAAGTCAAACAAGGGACGTAACTCAAAGGAAAATAAAAATCTGATAATTGACATCCGAGACATGTGTGCAAGGTTAAATGTTCATACATGGATGGATGTAACCCCTGACGATATACCTTGAACCTTCTTCATAGAATTTTCAAAATTGAAATATCATCCGGACAGCAAAATAATCAGCAAGTTCAAAGTCGAAAAGGGGCATAACTCCACCAGAAATGGTCGGACCGGATCCAAATTCTAACTTAATAGGTAGGGCTTCAACAATACACGTAATTGGTCCCGATACGATACGAATCACAATACATGACTAACGATATGATACATATCATTGTACACTAAAATAGTTTTTCCAAATGAATACCGCCTGAGTGATCAGAAACAAAAGTTTTTAACTGGAGGTAGAGTTCATTTTAAAACTAAAATGGTGTTCAATTGTTGGCTAGATGAGTCAAATATACATAGTATACATGTAAACTTGAGAGATAATTGAAATTTTTTCTTTTTTACACTTGCCCATCTTCAGACATTACTTTATTTCCTGTATTGCGATACACAAGACAAAATACGATACACATATCGTTTGAAAGCGTATCGCGATACATTGAAATCACGATGAATCATTGCAGCCCTATTAATAGGCTCATTTCTATAGTCCCCCAAATTTTATTTTTGGGGGACAAAAAATAAGGACATTTTGCAATTTACATCAACCATCAGCAAGTTAAATGTTATACCTGCTCTAGTTCCTGGACAAATACATGTATATCAAAGATTTACAAGGTTTTCCTCATTCAAACGCAGTCGCATAAAGCCCCCTTTGAAAACTTCTTTGGAAACTTACAGTTTGGACAACTTCAGCTTTTCTTTCATTCTCTACTTTTTATTTTCATCTGCTCGAAGCTGCTTAAGTTGGAAAATGTTTAAATGATTGATTCAGCGTCTTGGATGTGAAAATGCATTTTACTACAAGTGGATAGCCATGTTTATATTAAAAGAATTTGGCACAAAATCTAGACAACAAGAACGGATGGTCAGACGGAACATTTACTTGTCCTTTCAATCTTAAATTGCATGGGCAAAAGTTCTCTGATCAGTGCAATATTTACAACACAATTATTGAAAATTAATTGGTCAATATTTTGATGTGCACCCATTGGCCACCTCGATTATGCAATATTTCGTGTGCCAATTTGGGGATATAGAGAAACTAAACTAAATGACACTGTAGCTCAACTTGGAGGGGGAGGGGTAATATCATGTGGTACAGTCAGTGGAGCAATTATGAATGGGAAAGTTGAAATGTCTAAGTAATACTAGATATCAAAATGAAGAGATATGTGTGAAGTAAAATCCAAGATGGCCATGTTTTCCAAGATGGCTGCCGGTGGCCATGTTAAAAAAAAACAATTCGGAACAATTCTATGACTCCCACCTAGTGGTAATCCCTAAGATCCATAAAAAGTTTAGTGACAATCGGATGAGGGATATCGTCTGTAGTGTGTGCCAAAGAATTTAGTCATACAAAGAGTAAATGGCCATCTTTTCAACGGAATTCAAAAAATTTGATGGCTCCCATTTAGTGGTCACCCACATGAAGTTTGGTGACAATCTGATGAGGGATGTGGCCTGTAGGGTGTGCCCGAGGAATTAGTCATGCAAAGAGTAAAATCAAAGTTGGCTCGGACGCCCTAGTTTTTCATCAAAATCCGTTAAAATGCAATAGCTGCCATCTCGAGGTGATCCTAAACATACCTGAACATTTTCAAAACACTTCTCCAATAAATGAGGGCTGCAGGGTGTGCCGATGGATTCAAATTTGAAATCCAAGATGGCTGCTGGGCGCCATTTTTGTTAACAAATTTCGGGCTCCCATCTAGATGTCACATCGAAGATATGTATGAAGTTTGTTGACGATCGGATGAGGGAGGTGGCCTGTTATGTATGCCGAAGGATGTAGTCATACAAAGAGTAAAATCCAAGATGGCTACGGGCGGCCATGTTTTTCAGAAAAATTTAAAACAAAATTGATGGCTCCCATCGAGAGGTCATGCCGAATATCCATATAAAGTACGGACGGACGACAACCCATGGCAATAGCTCAAACTTGACTTTGTCAAGTTGAGCTAAAAGAAAAAGAACTTGAATCAAATAACAAAGATACTTTCCAGAGAAGATGAGGCCCAAGCATAATGAGGTATCCAGAGGGGGAATTTAGTGATGCAGCCTGCTATGTGGGGTAGTGTCACTAAATTCACACTCTGTTGTCCTCATTCTGCAAATATCTGGCACCATTCTTAGAGGCCTGAAAACAGTTGGCACTCAAAAGTAACTTTGAACAGATGGCTTCATGTAGGGATCAGCGAATCGGGGATTTTACATCGAAATATTGTAATACTATAGTTGTACTAGCAAATCGACCATATGGTGAGATGGCTATTCACGCCGTTTTGCAAACACCAGCTAGCCCAGCCATCATCATTATTTTTGTTACATAAACATAATACGTACAGCTAACACTTTTTTTTCTCACAAATTGCTCGGATTAGCCAAACGCCGCGAAAAAGACAACTTTGGAAAAAATAGCGGGTACTTTTTCGAGGGGCATCAGTTTGCCATACCAGCATCATATAATTTCAGCAGGATCCACCAACATTATAGCAGTCTAGCAGCACCACTTTACCAGGGGTGATAATGTCGATATACGAGTCCATATATATACAAGAAAACCATAGTCAGAAATGGTAACGCGCTCAAGATCATATATTATACTAGCAGAGTTACCCGGTGTTGCCCAGGTTAAAGTGATGTGCAACCCTCTGCATGCTGTGGATATTTGTTGGGAATAGAGAATACTCTTGCTCAAAGAGTTACGCGTATTCTCATAAATTGTTATAATATCATACATGAACATGATAAACACATTAGTTCGCAAAAATAAAAGACGACAATTGGGTTTTTACATATAGAGATGTATCAATCAATCTAGTGGGTTGGACTAAGATGTTGAGGACACCTGGCTATCATATCTCCATGAAGATACAAATGTTTTAAAGAAATTTCCAGGTGTTCCTCTGTTCATGGTGCTATATATATTGGCTAAATATTCTCAGTTTAAAAGAAATGTTGCTGCGCAAGTATATCAGCTACATGTTCCAGATACAGAGCGAGATTTTGAGTTGTTTATGTCAGTCGATGAGTCTGTTCTAAAAATTTCCGCTGTCGGGCAGATATACCCTTGCCAGATGTCAGTATTGGAGGATCCTGAAAAGTCATGTCCTACTGACTGCGTTCTCTTTTATATCAGAAGAAAAATATATTTGACTGCACACTGTGACCACTATTTTTAACAGGCCTTCGAAGCATTTCCATATCTCTCTTTGTGGAAACTGTATTGAATGGAACAGACTCAATTATGCAATCCTCTGACTGTTCGAGGTCTCTCAGTTGGCAAGAATATACGTATCTCTTAAATAGAATGATAAATATACTTTTAATGCTTTTTCTATGTATCTCTTTTTGCTAGCTCATTATGTGAATGCCCTAATTGCCATCCCCATATCAATATGACAGTTGAGAAGATATAATTGTTCAAGTGACTTAATTTGGTCACCATTTGTCGAGATTGTGAAATTTGAACGCCCAAAACTCCTTAAAATGATATGGAGATGACCTGTGTGACTATATATCTAATTTATATTTTGGGACTTCTGTTTGTCTGTCTGTTTATTAGCAATGGCCGGGAAATCTGCTGGACGGATTTCGACGAAATTTGATACCTAGGGGTACTTTTGACCGGCAGTGCGTTGGACGGGTCAAATCGTGACTCCGACCTGAACTTGACCTTCAAAATGGTCAATTCAAGGTCAAATCGGGTAAAACGGACGCCAGGATTTCGACAAAATTTGATACCTAGGGGTACTTTTGTCCGGGGATTGTTTTGTACGGGTCAAATCGTGACCCCGAACTGACATTGACCTTCAAAATGGTCAATTCAAGGTCAAATCGCGCCTTTCGACGTTTTCGATGTTAGATCCACGGAGGTTTTCGAAAGCAGAGGGGAACAGCCCGGACGAAATCGGGTTACCATGCTAGTAACTTATATAAGTTGATATCGGCGAATAGAAATCTTATCAATGATATTGCATATCCTCTCGCCATCAGTGACCCAAACGACACCAAATGTGATTTAATTCATCGTATCATTAGAGAAGAACGTGTATGAATTTGGTGGAAATTAGTGCTAAATATATTTTTATCAGCTTTGGTGCAACTGCCATCCCCATGCATGACTTTAACGGCGCCACTTTTGACATATTTAAACCACGTCTATTAGACTCATGGATGCATGATATACTGGAGATGATTATATATAGGTTTGGTGGTAATCAGCAACTAAACACATTCTTAGAATAGTTATTACCCCCCCCCCAATCTCTCACCTATACGACAGCAATTTGGCGTCTTTAAATCACACGATTACATTCCTCGTATCATAGAGAAGAATAATATGTCATTTTGGTGGAAATCTGCGCTGAAAATAGTTTAATAAATCTATTGTTGCTGCCCCCTGCTGACTCGAACAGTGCCATATCGCGGAGGTGATTATGTTATAATTTTTGTGTGTCCCTCTCACATCCATACACCACTGACTCGAATGGCCCCACTTGTGACATCCTTAAACCACACAATTACACTCCTGATATCATGGAGATGATTATTTATAACTTTGGTGCTAATCGGCGACTAAACAAATTCTTATCAAATTTGGTGCCCACTCCTCTATTCCCCATCTCTCACCCAAAACAGCACCAATATGGCGTTCTTAAATCACACGATTAGATTCCTTATATCATGGATAAGAACGTGTATCAATTTGGTGGAAATTGGCGCTAAAAATATTGTGTATCAATTCTGGTGCCCCTCTCCCTTTCAGTGCACCCCTGACTCGAATGAGGCCACATTTGACAGATTTAAGCCACACCGTTAGACTCCTCATACACAATGGGGATGATTTTGTATAAGTGTGGCGGCAATCGGCGACTAAACCAATTCTTATGAAATTTAGTGCCGACCCCCCACAATCTCTCATCCAAACGACAACAATTTGGCGTTGTTAAATCGCACAATTAGATTCCTTGTATCATGAAGAAGAATATATATCAATTTGGTGGAAATCGGAGCTAAAATTAGTTTGATCAATTTTGGTGCCCCTCTCCCCTTCCGTTCATCCGACTTGAACGACACCACTTTTGACATATTTAAACCACACCATTATATTCTTCATATCATGGGGATGATTATATGTAAGTTTCATGGCAATCGGCGACAAAAACAAATTATTCTCCTTTTCTGCCCCTGACAACAACGGCGTCACTTTAGAAAATCCTAACCCCCACCATTATCTTTCTCGTAAAAAGTTACCCCTAGTAGACCCTTTGGTATCATCTAGATGGTCCCTGTGAATTTATATAGAACACAGACAGACAGACATACAGACAGAGATTCGCAAATATAGATATAGATACCCATGATTGTAATTACAGAATCTTTTTCATTTATGTTATTTGTAATTGGCAGTGCTTATCACAAACCAAAAATCAACATTATTGACATAATGTAAACGACAATAAACGAAATTGAAATGCTCAACTACACCTTTTACCACACTTGGTCTCGGGGTCGCACTGCAGCTCGACTCGGGGTCGCACTACAATTTTTAATGTGTCCCAATAATTAACATTCTATAAATAGAACCCACAGCGCTATGGCAGCGCCCAGGCGAAACAATAATTTGTACATTAGTATATTGCAAGAAAACCATAGTCAGAAATGGTAACGCCCTCAAGATCATATTATTAGTCATAAATATAAATTATAATATAAAATATATTGGTTACATGAATGCACCGCCTCAGAATTCTATGTATTCCCGTAGGATTTTTGTGCTAAAATTGATTTTTTTGCAGTTCTGGCTTCAATAGGGTTCAGGCTAACAGAAAATGATGGGGTCCAAATTTTCAGACCCCTCTCCCCTTCTTGTGGGGTCATTTCCGTTTTGAGACCCCCCGCAACTGGCCATTCACCTATCTCCGGAAGTTATTGACCGATTTGAAGTGTCGATTTGTAGGTTTTCAGGTAAGCTGAGTTGATTTATGACACTTACAAAGCAACCGGAAGTGTAGGTTTTCACTTCCGGTTTACAAGTTAGGGTTTGACTCTGACTCATGTGCCTTCCGGATGGACACCGGCAAGTATCCTCATCATGTATGATCCGATTTCTTAGTTTTGGGAGATTTAAGCATACTGAGGTGATTGTGGGCACTTCAAAAGCAGCAGAAAGTATTTTGGCTGACTCTCGGTTCATCATATAGGGTCTCCGAACACCGAAACTAATGACGATATTTTTTCTTTCAGGTCTGAAGCTTGGTGATAGACTTCACTACAGATCTTCCAGAACATCAAATTTGTATTCCAGATACTCCAATTAAAATGGACCATATAAATGATTGTCATCAGCATGATTTCATTTATGTTTTTCGGATGTGTTAAAACAGTTTTGAGCCCCATCGGAAATACTGTTTGCCAGCATTATTAACGAGATCAATAAATCACATACGGCCGATATGTCTGCAGGGGAGGATAACGTTTGCATGATTTGTAAAGAATCTGCCAAATCAAACAGGCGATTGGTGAACAATCCAGCCATGGCAGATGAACTTTTACGATGCTGTCGGGAGAGGGTGTCTCTTGGTGACACTCAAAGTGACATTCATAAACTATTGAATCAGTTGTCCGGCTTGAATGAAGAAGAACTCAAATCCGTTCGATATCATAGTGAATGTCGGAAACCTATCGTCAACAAGACTAAATGTTGTTCCACACCGGGCGCGAGCGAGCGATTATAACGGCCGTTTTCTAACGTCCGTAGCAGTTCAAAGCGCGCGATTTTTATGTTCACACCGCAAGCGACCGACTCGCTGACCACGAGGCGATTATAGAGTGATTTTATGCTTCGTCGAATTGTCGCTTTGTTGCAAACCAGCGAGATAATTGGACGGCTCTCAAATAAGTGTTTATACGACCGTTATTTTTCTATTTGAAGACGGCACACTGATTTGTCGCCGCGACAATGGATGACTTTAGCGAGAGGCTAATAATCGAAGTACAACGCATGTGTGTCTGTATGGCACATGTGTGTCTGTATGACTGTGTATGTCTGTATGACTGTATGTATGTATGTATGTATGTATGCATGTATGCCATGTGTCTCTGTATGACTGTATGTCTCTATGACCAAATAATTAAACCATTTATTTTTGTTATTTTTCGTGACTGAAATTCCACCTTAGATTACTATATTCAGTTTATTCCTTGTAAAGAACTAAAATCATGGACCGTATAATCTGCTCCATTGGCTGGTGAATTATATTTTGGTATAATCAGGGGAAATGAAAAGAATATAACGAGGCTAGTTCATTCCAAAATACGTTGTGGTAAACATGAGACAATGCATTCATCAACTAATAATAATCGCGTATTACCGGGTGGGAGCACTATTATAACTAATGTGTAGAAACGATTACACATCAAATGTGTAAACCCGGTTAATACACATAGCAATGTGTAGTTTTACATACAAATACATTGACCAAGTGCCGTTCTACACATAATGTGTACATTTTATTACACACACTTGTGTAAGAATGTAGATCGTGCGCATTGCGTGCCTTCAGTTTCATAGTCTGCTACATGACGACGATATTATTTGAGTATATGTTTTGGAATACAATTTACTACTGTCTCAATACCCATGTAATTTTGAGTGACGAGAATAAACAAATTGTAGACAAGGAATGTAAGTTCAGAATTCCGACTTGTGAGTATTGTATTAATGATATATGAGGATATATTTGTTAAAACTTTCATGAAGCATACTGCTCTTACTCTTGTTTATATGATTGTTGTAATACGTTAATACTAATCACGTGCAACCACGCCACGACCATGGTTTGTTCATTTAAAACGAAAACTCACACATGACACAGCAAAATATTACGTACCATTGTACGCCATGAAAGTTTTAACATATAAATCTCCATTTGCCATGCATACTATATACCCACAGTTCGGAATACTGAACTTTACATTCTTGTCTACGATATATATGTGTAAGGCATAGGTGTTGATTTTATGCACACCAGTGTGTATACATGTGTATAAATTGACCCATTTATTGTGTAAAATATGTTTAAGATAAAAAATGAATAATGGTTGTGTAGCAGGGCTACACGTTGTTTGTAGAAACCCTACACATTAGTCATAAGTGTGTGGGGTGGGGGTATCCCCCATGCAGCCACCTGACTCCCCTGAAATTAGCGTACACACAGAATAATAACCTGACTATCGCGCGCGACGAAGCGTTTAGTCGCTTGCGGTGTGGACATAAAACTCGCGCGCTTTGAACTGCTACGGACGTTAGAAAACGGCCGTTATAATCGCTCGCTCGCGCCCGGTGTGGAACAACCTTAAGATTGAACGCCTTAGTAAGCGACACCGGACCGATTCACCTATTTGTGCTCCACGAGGACGAGGGCGACCTTCAAGTGCTGAGGGATCGGTACGGCCAAAGCGGTCAAAGACTGTCCCAAAGGAAGAAGTGTGTATGTTCTCCACCTGTGACTTTTGCCCCAAGATTGACTCAGAGCCACTGCACTGTGTTCTTACTGATGCAATGGGTACAACACTCCTTGAGATCAAGCAGCAAACCCCGGGTGACCAGGTCAGAGTTTGTGTAGCTGACCTTGAGGGACCCGGTGACGCATCAGCTCTTGAAAAGCACTATCATCGGACATGTTTGCGCTCTGCACAGAAAATATCATCGAAGACGGATCGCAGTAATGTATCGCTCATTCGCTCACTATGTGATGAACAATTGCTCCTCGCTATTCAGAACACCCTTAGTGACGATGATGTTACATTGAGCATGGCTGAGGTCAATGATGAATACTTGTCCATTCTGAAAAGGTACCGCATAGATATTAACGAGAGTGAGAACTATCGGAAATACCGTAAAAGACTCATCAGCGAGCGTCTTCCAGATGTTAAGTTTGTCGCCTCACTGAGACGAAATGAGCCTGACAATCTTGTTCTCCCCACTGCTGTCAGCAAGGCCATGGATCTCAGGTACTCAATGTTGGATGATGGTGAAAAAGTTGGTCACCTCAGGACGGTCGCCAAACTTCTGCGAGAAGAGATGATGCAACAACGCAGTTGGTCTTTCACGGGAAACTTCAGAAACTTTGAAAATCTTTACTACAGTTTTTCTTGAGCCACCTGCTCTTTGGTAGTGACGTCGTCAAAGTGTCTGGAATACGGGACCAGGAGGTGGGCAAAACTGTCGACGTCACAAGCCAATTTCTAGTTCAGAATACTCGGACTGATCGCCAGGTAAAACACCAGCCGAAGAAAGACAGTGCATTCCGACAAACGGTCCAAACCCCTCTCTCGATCGGTCTTCCCCTGGCTGTTCACTCTAGAGTGCGCGACAAGAATATCATCGAGAACCTCTCAGCTGTCTATGTCGGAAGTGACTGCCTGAAGATCATTGACTTAGAGAAACGAGTTGAGCAGTGTGTTCTCCAGCGAATAAAGGAGGCTGGTGGATTTTGTCTTCCAGACTTTGCCAAGAAGGGTCTGAACACATGGTTTGCGATAGATAATATTGACCTCTTGGAAGACACACCGACTGGGCAAGGAACCTTCCATGGAACAATGATTGTTATGTTCCAGCAAGATGAAGATGGGGAGTTGATGAACCGACCACTTGAAATACCAGAAAAGCTTGTTTCACAGACACATTTGGCCTTTGAAGTGAACATGGTGCAAGACCCAATCATCAAAACAACCCCATTGAGATTTAAGGTCTACGAAATGGGAAAGCGGAAGAATATACTTTCCAAAGATTTCACTCACACCTGGGCACTTGCAAACTACCTTGGAACTGATGAAAACATGGAGATGGCCACAACCCAGGGCTGTAATGTTCAATCAAATCAGGAAGAGTATCCTAACGACAGCGCTCCAGACGATGCTATACTCTCAGTCAAAGAACACGTACACCAACCATAGAAATTGGTAAAGAAAGATGTGATGCCAACTTGGGCTGCTACTAAATCTCTGCTGTTATCACAGTCTTCTGAGAGCCCAACACGCCCGAATGTAGAGGTGATTGCTCCATTATTCAAGACCTCGCCCACGGACTATGGGACTCTTTACACTGTTCTTCGGTTAACCCAGGGAATCTCTGCCACTGTCGTTGGTCCACAGAGGAAAACTTTGATAACGCTTGACCTTGACCTATACTCACGTGCGTTGAAGATTCAACAGTCAGATTCAACAGTCAGTTGGGAACACCCATTGGATCTTGAGAGCAGGAGCTCTCCACATTGCATTTGCCACTTTGCATGCTCTTGGTAAAACGGTCGATGGCAGTGGCCTGGATACATGTGCCATTGAAAGTGGTGCATACACATCAGCCAGCAGCTCTTCGTGGGATCTTTGGTGGCAAAGCATACAAGCGAGGACTCGAGTACCACATCACTACCAGCCTAGCAATTATGATGATGCGGTTTGATGCCATATTATTCACCCTTCCAAAAGGTCCAGTTCGTGTCCAGTGCATAACTCTCAAGGACAAGCTTCATTCACGTAACCCTGATATGATAGAGGTCCACGAAGATGTCAGATCATGGTACTCAGGAAATGTGAAACCACAGGAGGAGGAGAAGGACATCGGAGAGTTTGCCGAGTTTCTGTCAGCGTATCTTGACCAGGCGGGAAGCCTTCTTCAGTTTATCAGCTCATGCCGCTCAGGTGACTGGCAGAGATACCTCGCTTCTTTGGAGGACCTCATAAAGTATTTCTTCGCACGTGATCTCCTCAACTACGCTCGACTGATGCCTGTCCATCTTGCACAAATGAATGCACTGGAAGAGGACGAGCCTGAAACATGGAATGCATTGATGTCCGGTAACTTCGTCGTTGCAAAATCGGCACGGATCAAGACCTCGAGCAGGAAATAAAGAAACTAAAGGGACATGGTGGTATGGTAGGACTCAGTAGAAATGAAGCTGCTCTTGATCGAATCGTGACAACACCTCACCTTGCTCGTCTCGTTGACGAGTATCTTGAGAGCTTCCCAAAAGCTTCCAGATCTTCCGAACGTACAGAACATTACCAGCTCTCTGGACGGATTGCATTGAGATAAAGAGCAAATGCAATGAAGATTCGTCACTCAATTGAGTTGCACTGTGCAGAAAATCCCTTCAGAGTGAAAACGCCGTTGAAGAGTTTAGTTTCATCAGCTCTAGTGTCCGAGGGGGCAAAGTGTGATATTCTACACTATGCAGAGAAGGGTCAGAAGCGCTTCGAAGAGTTCGTTTATGAACGTTTGACCTCCACATCAACTCTCTCGGTTTGGGACAAGATGGAGAAGCTCAAGTTGAAGGCCTTCTCAAATTGGATGGGCATAATGAAAGTACGCATTGGAGATAAGGTCATCAAGTTGCGCGAGGAGCGTGAATTACTGGGCAGATTTCTAATCGTCCAAGGAAGCCGACCAGGTTTAGTTCCAAAACTTGAGGAGACTATTGGCGAGTATGATATGTCAACGGTGCCCCGCTCTCTCTGTGCTGTTGATGGATCCCTGTACATCCCAGCTGACAAAGCCAGTCTGATGCACGCAGTTGAAGATGCCACGGTCGAGTCCCTTGGTGTTCTGCCAGTGCCTGTCATAGTGCAGGAAGATTCCCCAGTCAAAGTTCTGATCATTGATGCGATGGGTGTACTTCAGAGTATGACAAAGACGCCAAAGATGCTGCAGATTTCACACCTTCAGGATGCATTCAACAAGCGCATATAAATGATGATGGCCAGTTATGATGAGGGTCGAGTTGTGTTTGATCGATACATGGATCAGTCGTTGACGAACAAGACCCGATAGAAGCGATCGACTACATCCATTGAGTACGAAGTTCATCCCGAAATGAAGCTCACTATGTCCATCAAGGAACTACTGTCAGCATCAAAAACAAAGAGGACACTCACATGTCTGTTTGGCCAGGGACTGCTGGAATATTTTGCAAGCAAAGGTTCATTCGTGCTGGTTGTCGTGTATGATACTCATATCAAGGGACGTGGTTTCGAGTATGCTCATACACATGAAGAGGCTGACACACTAATTCCAAACCAAGTCCTTGCACCTGCAGTCTGTGGTGCTTCACGACGGATCTGCGTATGGTCACCGGACACTGACGTACTGCTGCTCCTAGTTAATCTGGTCGCCAGCAGACAAATAACATTTCCCACATCCTTGAAGTTTCATACTGGCAAAGGAATGAAGAAACGTGAAATAGACATCTTTGAGAGAGTTCAGGTTATTGGCCGTCGCAAATGTCAAGGTCTCCTTGGACTCCACAACTTCTCTGGTGCTGACTGGGGAGGCAAATTCATTGGAATCTCGAAGAAGTCATGGGTTAATGCATACCTGAAGCTTGATGAAGATGACCCTGCCATTGACTGCTTCAAGGCATTTGGATGTATTTCAGTTCCTGATGAGATGAACGATGGCAAGCTTCCCACACAGGTGATGGCATTGGAGACTTTCGTGTGTCGCGTCTACAGTTCAAAAGGTCCAACAACCCTACCATCACTCAGGTGGGAGTTGTTCCGGTCAAAGAACTTGGAAGGCGAGATGCTTCCACCAACTCGTGCTGCATTGCTTCCACATATCATCCGTGCAAACTACATCACAATTCGGGACAAATCATACCCAGTAGTATAATTGTCCGGCCCTTCCACCAATTGAAGAAAATGGATGGAAATTGAAGAAAGAGGTGTATGTTCCAGTGAGATGTCTTGCCTTGCCTGCCCCACGGGCTGTAGTTGAACTCGTCAAATGTGGCTGCAAAGCAGGGTGCAAAGGAATTAGGTGTAGCTCCTTGAAGAATGGCCTGCCATGCACTCCACTCTGTAAATGCTATGGCGGTGACTGTGCAAATACTATTCGGGAGGATACTCCAGATATGGACATCGATGAATAGCGTACTGATTCTTCGGAATTTCGATGTCGGATTTGACAGTTTTGCCAGCAAATACTTCAATAACTCTCCCAGAGGAACTTTGCAATGAATCAGCTCAGAGTTCTTCACAAAAGTCTCACAAATTGTGAAAATCTGATCATACATGGTGAGGATACGGAGCGAGACCCTATATACTGACCGGAAGTGCAAGAAGGAAACTTCCGGTTGCTTTGTAAGTGCTACAAATCAACTCAGCTTACCTGAAAACCTACATATCGACACTTCAAGTATGAACATCGGTCAATAACTTCCGGAGATAGGTGAATGGCCAGTTGCGGGGGTCTCAAAACGGAAATGACCCCCCACGAAGGGGAGAGGGGTCTGAAAATTTGGACCCCATCATTTTCTGTTAGCCTGAACCCTATTGAAGCCAGAAGTGCAAAAAAATCAATTTTAGCACAAAAATCCTACGGGAGCTGTTTTCCTTACATTACATACCGCACTAAAAAGTCGCAAGACTTGTTCCGTATGATGATGATGATGATGATATGATTGATAGAACAAACCACTATGGGGGATAATATTGCGGTTATTTTCCATGTCAGTCTGGCCGCTAGGTGGCTAATTCAGAGGACCGCTTCATTTCCGGTTGTAATGTAAACAGCTTCATTTAAGCATTAGCTTTGACATAAGCTACATCTTACATTTCGTTTATATATACTTTCTGTGAATTCTGTACCTGGATATGGAAAAAATGCCGGGCCAATGTTCTGCAATGTTCTACAATTGCCGTCAATTTGGTAACCTGTTCGAGATTTTACGCCAAAACTCTATTCAAACAGACAAGGATGGATAACTCTATAATCAAGTGGTAATAATAACGAAATTTGACTGTCTTCTGGGCCAGAAAGAATTCCCGATAATGAAAAATAATAGATTTCTAAAATCGATATCTAACAAATCTGAGCTTTGATGGGTGACTTCCTCGACTCGAATAAAATATTTTTGACCCCCGAAGCCATTGAAATAGTAATTGAGAGGAGTTTTATCGGATTGAGTACCTTTAACGTAAGCGATATGACAATAAGTACACAACTCAAGAATGGTATCTTTGTAATAACTTCACACTTATTTTGATGTTTACACCATATAGGGAAGGAAATGAATCGAGAGTTATAAGGCAAACATTATATAACCGGAAGTCGGCAGGTCCTCTGACCATGAGTTCTCTCCCTGTAATACGATCGACAATTATGATGATCGTGTCGTTATTTGTTTAAAATACGTATCAATTGACACATACACACCCGTTCCCTCATTAAAATCAACATATTTCGACCATTTTAGGGGACATCCGCGAATTCGGGGGACTCCGCAAATAGGGACCTACTGCAAATTGTCACACCGATCAGCACCAATTAAAGAACCGTCGCTGAATCGGCCGTATCCGACTAACCTCTTTAAAATACGTATCAATTGAGATATATACGCACCCGTTACCTCATTAAAATCAACATATTTAGACCATTTTAGGGGACCTCCGCAATTAGGGGACCTACTGCAAGCTGTCACACCGGTCAGCACATAATTAGCGAACCGGTGGCTGACTCGGCCGTCTCAGACTACACTCTTTAAAGCACGTATCAATTGACATACGCATTTTACAAATTATATTTTTCATTTCTTCTATTTGTAATTGGCATATCACAAACCAAAATCAACGACAATAAACGAAATTGAAATTCCAACTACACCTTTTACCGAATCGGGGTCGCAGTACAACTTGTAATGCGTCCCAAAATAACCGGAAAAACCCAGCATCTATAAATAAAACGCCCAGCGAACCATAGCTATCTAGAATATGTAGGACAATACACACGCGGCGAGCGTAATGAAACATGTATAATTACGAGCTGGTCGCGACTTTCATCTCTGATGATGCATTCTGTGCATTTGGTATATACATTCATATATATACATATAGTGAACCACGCTTCGAACTGCTTAATTGTTACTAATTATGTCTCGAGCTCTATATATAATGGGTTTTTATTTTGCTATAGGCTTCAAACATTAACAGAATGTGTTGCAGTGACCCATTCACATTTCCCTCATACATTTGTTGCCAAGTGTTACACGCGGTCCGTAAATTATAATTTCATGAGCCGAGCCGGGCGCTGTCTGTGAGTAGTAGTACATAAGGAATGTTTATGGATTGAATTGAAGATATCAGAGAAACAGTCGATTTCGAACGGAACCTTTCATTCTGGAAACCTGGATTTAAGTGGTGTGAATTTTAGATGTGAGTCTGCGTTCGCCCTTCGAAAACGTTTCCTGAAGTAAAATACTCCGCTATATGGTGTTAACATATCAATAGCATATGCATAAAGTTGCTCAGCTCTGGTATTTTCATAAAAGTTGTACCAAAACTGTTATCACACAACATTCGTTTACATAAATTTATATGTAACTATAGTCTCGTTGGTGAAATAATTCCCGCATTCTTATCAAAGATAAATTCTGGACGACCAACAGACTAAATTTTATTTTTACATTTTAGCGTAATTCAAATGTCGTGTTCAGATATCGTTTTTGTCACGAAATGGTAAGCCTACTCGATGTTAGAATTTTATGAAATGACTTGATATTAATTTGTGGACCACCAACATTAATGAATTGGGAATCGCAAAAAATAAATAATAAAAAAATAATAATGACGTGAAACGTGAAAATTATTTTATGTTGGTAGATACATTTTCAAATATATACCTCATCATTGCACATGTTTGGTCTTTTACTGGGGACGTACGTGTAAATAGATTGACAAATATACATCATGCTCATATACACTGACTGTATATGTGGAATGATGTCGGGGTTCCCGATATGATAAAAATTATGATCTCAAATAGAAAAAAAAGGAAGTTCTTTTCTGCAGACTGTATAATAACAAAGAGTGCAATGTTCATAGTTGTTTTACTCTGATATGGCTGATAAAGTTCACCACTGTTTTCAATGGACCCAATGCCACCACGAGTCTCTTATAGTATTATACACCCGTTATAATTTCATCAATTTAATTTATAATGCGTAATAATTTTGACAAAGTTTCTCGCCGGATGCTTTGATGGATTATCGACAATGAGTTAAAAGTTCAATTAAGGCGCATCGAGTAATGTTTAATAATAGTGCATGCACGGAAAATATCCATCATGCATGAGATCTACAATGAGTTTTGATAATAAAAGAACTCGTCTAAAACGGGGTGGCATTTTGTAAGGTCGTTTTCAGTATAGTCGCTCAGACTTAAATGTTAGATGCTAGTGTACGGCAAATTGCAAATCACAATGTATTTTCTGTCTTCTGTCGTGCGAATTGGTGCTGTGTCCATCAAGACAGAAACAAATTTGTAACCATGAGATATAGATAAATACTGTTTGTTTCCGGACAAAAGGCAACTAAACGATATAAAACGAGTGACAGATTACATTTAAGATGAAATAACTTGTGCCCCAACCTCATTGTAGTTATACGCTAAAATAAATTATGCTTAAACTAATTCTTTTCCACCTTTTAAGGAGGGAAATTTCTCCAGCTTGACTTGAATCATGTTTTATACATATATGTAAACTGGATTAGGGCATGGGTTTTGCAACTTATGAAGCCCCCCCCCCTACAGATGCTCCAGACCCTAGCCCTCGACACTCCTAAAATCAAAATAAGGAGGACGGTGATTGTTCTATTGTGTTATACCTATTTTGATTGCTCTCAATTGATATTTCAATAAGTATATGAGTAACATTTTGCCTCCATACTATATGTGCTGGTAGATTAGTTTATGTCTCAAGTCAACATCTTGGTCCACGTTTGCTCAAATAATGAAACTATAAACTTAAAAGGAAATATTCATCACTTTGGGGTTCTATAATTTGTTTTCTAACATTTCTGCATGTAGAGACTGGTCTCCTGTGTTGACTGGGGGGGGGGGGGGGTAATATTGTGGCTCTCCTATAGTTTTTTAAACAACCGGGCCTACTGTATCCTGAAATGAAAGTGTCATTGACAATGTAGCTCAGCTTGAAGAGGGGATGTCATACATTACAGTAAATTTAGATGTTTTACACTTTCTATACTAAATACTCGTTGACGAATAGTTCCCACATGAAATGTTAATATAATAAGGCCATATATGCCGTTTGTTGTACTGATTATCGGAACATAAGTTCCACAAACGAATATAAATCTTTCTGCACGTGTATATTAAACTTTTCGTCTGTCTGTCTGTCATCTGCTATTATTACCAAAACATCCCTCCAAATGAATAATTGACCATAACACTGATTATTTTTTAAATGGACAGGAGAATCCATTTAGTAAAGAAAGGGTTAATTAATACCAGAGGCTAACATGGTTAGCCATGTGAAGTTTGGGTTCAGTCTGATAAAAAATGTTGGTTTGATAGGGCATGCCGATGGATTTAGTCGTGCAAAGAGTAAAGTCCAAGATGGCTGCCAGAGGCCATGTTTTTCAACGAAATTCGGAAATATTTGACAGATCCCATCCAGAGGTCACTCCGATGATCCATAGGAAGTTTGGTGACGATCGGAAGAGGGATGTGGCATGTAGGATGTGTCAAAGGATTTAGTCATGCAAAGATTAAATTCCAAGATGGCTGCCGGCGCCAATGTTTTTCATCGAAAATTGTTCAAATTCAATAGCTCCCAGAACATGTCTAAGAATTTTAAACATCACGTCAATAATTGTGGTCTGCAGGGTTTGCAAATGGATTCAAATGCGAAATCAATGCAAGATGGCAATTGGCAGCCATATTTTAAAAAGAAATTAGTTGGTAAGCTTCCATCTAGAGGCCACCTCGAAGGTACATATATAGTTTGGTGGCGATCGGATCAGGGATGTGGCATGTAGAGTGTGCCAAAGGATTTATAGTCACGCAAACAATATCTCTAAGATGGCCGCACTCCCGTCAAGAGGTCATCCTGAAGACCCGTACGAAGTTTGGTGATGGACGGATCAGGGGTGTGGCATGTTTGGCCCGTTTGCGACTTGGAAATTACCTAAATTTGATATGCGTTATATGAGTTCAGTCTAAAATATGTTTGGAGTCTGTCCTGGTCATGCTCATATGGCTTCTTTCAAATGACTTCTCTTAGAAGTTTCCAGCAATGTCTTGCCAAGATTTAGTCTAATCCCTTTATGTTCTCATGTTCGTGGAATTGAGAATGGTTTGTCATGTTCAATGAGTTCATTCAGTATGTGATTCATGCATCCCGAGCCGGGACAACTTTCTTGTTTGTCATCGGATGAACAACATTTAGATAATCCTGGCCAACACTGCCGATGATACTATTACAACACCCTACAACACTGAACTATTTAACAGACAGTGACTGGTTACACTGGTACTTAGTACAATTCCAGATTGAAACATGTATACTCTGAAATGGACATATCAGCATCAGTAAATAATTGTTAGGCACCTGGGGGTCGCGGCTGGGTGATTTTATGACGTCATCAAGATGGTAGCCATGAACAATTTCAGAGTTGGCACTGATGAGACAGTTTGATTAATAGTAGTGAATTTCTGATGAATATCTCTCTACTGTTGTGATATTCATACATCATACATGCCCTTGATAGAAAAAGTGGTCACCATAATTCAAGATTGCCGCCAAAATGGCGACTGAAATTTGGAAAATTGACGATTTTTCACATTTTCCTCTTATATCATTAATGGATATTTTAAATCGGTGGCCAATATCAACCTAAATTTGAATATTTTTAATATCCAACCATTTCGACAAGATAATATGTCCTACTGTGGGTCTTATTCCTACAAACTATCTTTAAAAATGTGAATTCAAAAATTTTCTATGAAATTTTACAACAAAAAAACAACGTTTCTGGGATTCTAGCCAAGTGTGAAACATTAAAATAGATGAATTTGGTTAATAGAATGTAAACAAATTTGAGACATGTGGATTACCATATAACTACACAATAAATAGTGCACATTCGTTCAAGATAGCATCAAGATGGCTGCCAAAATGAGAAATCACCAAAATCTGTCCAATATGTTATCACTCCTAAGTTGGGGCATAGTGAATATATGCGAATATGTTTGCTCCATATTCGCAAAATACGGTGGAGTTATAGCATATTTTGTAAATTTGATCAAAAGGCCATGATGGCTGCCAAAATGGCGACCGAAATTTTGAACTTGTTGAATTGTCACACATGCCACTTACATTATTTTAGGTTATTCATAAACTGTGGCAAGTAGGACTTGTCTTTTATACCAGTCGTGACATATAATACTGTGTACAACATAATGTTTCAAGTTGGGTCTAATTGATGTCCATATTCTGAACAAAATAGTGCAACATCACTAACGCAGTATGTAATTTCCCCAAAAACTTGCTTCCAGTGGTTCTAGATTAAAGTTTGATAGAAATGGGTAGATTTTTTTAATGAAGTGTGCACATATTTATAATATGGCTATTGTCATTAAAGTACGCTTGAAATTGATCAATTTGATCAAAGATGATCGCCAAAATGGCCACCAAAACTCACAATTATAACATTTGACAAATGTTAACCTATATCGCTTTTCAAATGGCATTTAGCAACGGACGTAGATATACTCGCCCAAATTAATATAATTGAGATAATATCATGTTATGTATGGTATGTTGTGCATACGTTTGAAAACAATCGTTTTTCACAACCGAAGCTATATAAAAGTTGATTCTTGGAAAGTAGAAACCTGACACGAAACTGGCCAATATAACTTAAAACATCATGTCCACTTCAAGCCAGGAACTCAAACTGAATATGTGCTTATTGTATCACTATAAGACCATAACGAGTACACCGAACTCAAAAGAATCACTGCAGTCAGAACACTGAGAAACTATAGTATTGCGTTTGGGGGTAGATTTACTTTATTCTGGCCATGTTGATTTCGTCCGGCCACCAAAATTTAGAAATCCAGAAGCAATATCACAACTTTGCATTGCTATCATAATGCCACTTGGAAATATACTTGCTCAACTTAGAAATACTGACGCCACACGTGCATTACATAATGTAGTGCAGAGCATTAGAACCGTATTGCATATCAATATATGATACAATTGCGTCTAATAAGATACATTAAGGCACGTGACATTTTAGTTTCTTGCTTTTAGCATATTTATGGTGTGTCTCATCAATCCAAATTCGTTTGAAAAGTTGAGCTATTGGCACACTCCTCAAGACGTTAGTCAGCACATATG
This sequence comes from Siphonodentalium dalli, assembly GCA_032622095.1. NCBI lineage: Eukaryota > Metazoa > Mollusca > Scaphopoda > Gadilida > Siphonodentaliidae > Siphonodentalium > Siphonodentalium dalli. The sequence continues at coordinate 96,127,920 of CP136064.1, forward strand.
CTACTCGTGTTACTTCGTGCAAGATATGGTCGCATTGGCGAGAGTCTATCTACAACCAGTTCGACCCAGTAACTACAGTTAAAATACAAACACAGTCCACAAGTGAACAGTAGAGCTCACCAGAAAACTCTCCGACTGCATATCAGAGATATGCAACAGCATGTTTGCTTCGGTTGTTGGAGAGTATACATGTATATGGCAAATCATAATAATGATTTATTATATATATTCGAATGCAGCCGCTAATTTCATGGGTTATATATATGTTGCAGATTCCAGATAGTTAATGCTGGTCAGTTTATATTAGAAAATAACGAAAACGTCAATATCCGGCAAAGGTTTGTCATTATCCGTGTCGAGTGCAGCATGTGACAACAGACACCTTTCGACCGATAATTATGGCGAACAAAAACTTTTCGCAGAAATGACGACTACGAGCCCGTTTGCTTAACCTCGAAGTAAGCGGATAAAACGGGTCTTCGTGTCGTGATTATTTTGTACTTAATTTTGCTCGAATCAGGTCATAGCTTAGCGCTTTGTGTTTCGCAACATTCTCGTGTTTCACGACGACGAATTATTTGATTGCCATTAATATATACAAATTAAGGCCACATGGCGACCACAATTTAAGGACATGACCTCAGAGTCATCTCCCACATTTAGTCTGGTCGTTGAGACTCGATTTTGAGGTGAACCTAGAACAAATTGGTTACAAGCTGTTTTTGGTGTCATTTTGTCGGGCAGAATCTGGGGGGAAATATATCCAAAATCCGCTAAAATCGGCTTTGGGGAAAATTATCTACAACTCGTTGAAATGGGGTCCCAATGAACATGACCAGTATCTAAAATCGATAGCGAATGTCCCAAACCACTCAATGTGAACACTCCACCCAATTGGTGTCCCAAAAGCATCCAACTGAAGTCACAAATCACCCAGCGGGTGACCAAAACCATAAAACTAGCATCATAAACCATCCAACAAGTTCTCTATCCATCCAACTGGACAGGACTGGTGTTACGAACCAACAACCAACTGTCACATCAATACATCTACAATAGTGTAGAAAACCCTCCATCGAGTATTCCACACGATCAAGTGAGTTTGTCAAACCATCCAATGAGTTTACCAAAACATAGTTTGATATATTTGATGGATGGTTTTGTACACTAGTTTGGGACACATATTAAATGACTGGGACATTCAGTGGGTGGTTTGGGACACTAGTTGGACGGTTTTTAGACACTCCTGATGGTTTTGATAATCATCGTGTGGCTTGGGATACTCATTGGATGATTATGGACACTCATCTGTTGGTTTGGGACACCCATTGGATGGTTTGTGGTACACACTTGATGATTTGAGACACCCATTTGTGTGGTTTGGACACCACATACATGAATTGGGACACTCGATGGGTGACATATGGCAATCATCGGATGGCATGGAACACACATCGGACTGGTTTGGGCACTAATTGGATGGTTTGTGACACTATTTGGGTGGACTGTGTTACATGTTATGTGGTTTGGGACACTCGCTGGCTGATTTGGAATGCCCCTTCTATGGACTGGGGCACTCACCGATTAATTTGGTATATTATTAAGAAGGCGGTTGAGACACATGTTGCGTGGTTTTACAGATGGTTTGGGACACGCGTTCAGTTGTTTTTGACACTCATTGGATGTATTTCGATACTAGTTTGGTTGCTGTGGACATTCATCAAATGATATTCGATACCGGATATGAGAAGATTTAGTTAAAAACCAATGACGAAATAGATATTATTTTCTTTCGATTGCAATATTGGCGGCCATTTTGGGACACATTCTCGACATATAGCTCATTATTATCGGATTAGGGTCCGACATCATTTACTGTTGTGCTAGCCATTACACGTGTTTTCGTCTAAATGGAAACAATCTGGTGAACTTTAACGAAAATTCCCAATTATACTACTTTCAGTAGCCATAGTGTCCCTATTTTTGGAAGTGATTGCCTCGTTTCTGCTAAAATTGGCACTAGTGGTTCATATCTGACGTCTAATGAGTATTCAGTACACTGGTGTGTTCGATTTGCGGTTATTCTGGGCATTAAAATAATATTTGATTTTTCTTCGAAATTTAGTACTATCTATTTCGAATTTGAAGGGCACAAATTCCCAATCCTCGTGATATGGCTAACAATTATCAGACATTGATTTAAAATGGTGCATGCATGTTGTCACATATGACCATTTAAACCAAATTTCTTATAAATGGAAACGATCTGGTGAAATTTAGTGAAAATTGCCCAATTTTACCAATTTCGGTCGCCATTTTGTCCGCCAATTTGAAATTTGACAATCAAATTGTACACGAAATAACATACGTCTGTCATGACAACAATAATAATTTGTTTATGTTGCATATTCCTGCCATCTGTATAACTTTAATTTTAATGACATCCATGTGTATATTTCATAAGAAACGGAATATCATACATTAAAAAACACAAATAGGACCTTTTTTTCAAAATGCTCCAGAAAATTTTCCCCAAAGCGGATTTAAGCGGATTTTGGATATGTTGTTCCCCAGGTTCTGCCCCGACAAAATGACACCAAAACAGCTTGTCACCAATTTGTTCTAGGTCCAATGCTTCAACGACCAGACTTAATGAGGAGCTGAGAAACGATCGCGAACTTATTACTTTAAGGTCCATTTGTGAGTTTTGTTGAAAAACCAAAACCGCAATCGTAACAACGGATAGGAAAACGACAACGAATAGAAAGAAAACAATTCTATTGACGTGCACCCTATTCGTAATAATTAACTGTTGTCGTTCATTATGCGAAATAGTAGAGGATCTTATGTCCATATTTGGCTCTCGTGTGCATTTTGTGAAGAATATAGACTATGCTAATGATGTTACTTGATATGTCAAGCATCAGAAAATAAATGTTAAGACATCTGGGGTCGCGACTGGGTGGATACATGACGTCATCAAGATGGCCATCATTAAAACGTTCAGAGTAGGCACTAAGTCAGTTTGATCAATAGCTGGTAGTGAATTTCAGATCGAAAACTGAATATTTCTCTGCTTCTGCCAAAGAGTTGCTGATTTTAATTGATAGAGCTAGGATAGTAAAATAGCATCATGCAATGAATCTCATTGGTATCCACGAGTTCCATAGATGAGAATGTTATCTGGACATCACATATATATTCTGCAAGTTCATTTCGAGTATAGTCTCCCATGCATGTGCATAACAGGTGTACACATAGCATCAAGTTTATATTTTATACACTCAGCATGTCGCATTTGTCACACGTGTTATCGAACTTCGTCCAAGTTTGCGTTGTATGGTCTCATAAAAATGTCACACAAGAAACATGTTCACACCCAATTCCGTTTCAGATGCACGCACTTCTGTAATTGTATCGGTTATTGGCAACGTTATATGCAAAATTAATAGGATATTTATCACCGCACCGTTCGATTTGAACTCACCGACATATTGAGTGAGATACATGTACATGAATTATTATTGGGTGGAACGTTCCTAGTATTCAGTCCAGATGTCTGAAGGTCGATCCACACCTGGCGCGAGCGCGCGATTATAACGGCCGTTTTCTGTCGTCAGTGGCAGTTCTACGCGCGCGATTTTTATATTCACACCGCAAGCGACTGAATCGCTGACCACGAGGCGATCACAGCAGTGATTTTGCTTCGTCGATTTCTTGCTTGGTGGCAAACCAGCGGGATAATTGGGTCGCTGTCAAATATAATATTTATACGGGCGTATTCATCCTATCTGAAGGCGACACATTCAATCGTCGTCGCGATAACAAAGGTGGTGGAGGCGAAGTGAAACTGCCTGGCAATAGATCGACGTAATAACAGGATCGTCTGGTTAATTTTTGGTCCCAATCCATTCCAAGCTTGTGAAGTCACTTTGTCCACAATTTGCATCCCCCACCCCGATAAAAAAGCTCACAAACTGGAATTACAGCATTAAATTCAATTAAACGCAAGTACTATGAGAGTTTAGGAAGCCCGTGCACCATTCCACTTGACATACATTTATGCTGTATTTGACAATTAAATTAGTTTGAAAAACTCTTATACATGTAGGCCTATATGTTTAGCAAATGCTGATTTAAATTTCCTTATACATTGTATTTGTGACCTGTCTATAAATGATGCACTCAATCGATTATCTAACCAAACCATCGCGCGCGACGAAGGGAATATAAAAACCGCGCGCTTTGAACCGCTACGGACGAAAGAAAACGGCCGTAAAAATCGCGCCCTGTGTGGACTGACCCTTAACACTTGGGGCCCACCGCTCCTGCTAAATCCGTCCGAAATCGTATAATCGTCCAGTGCGCATCGATAAATGCTAAGTTGCCCTCTCTGCAATTTTATAAAAATTAGCGTGACGACACTTAAAATGGTAAGTATTTTCTTAAGAATCCAAATTATTCTTTCAAATTTAAATTGTGATTTTTTTCAATATCAACGTCTGTATCCATGTGTGTTGAATGTGAATTGTAGCGCTCACGGAAGATTGAACAATCAGGAATTTATCACTTCCATTTCGACATTTTACCGTAACCTTCGGCGATAAGGTTTGTTTTTAGACCAGAAATAATATACACGTACAATCTGAACAGGTCTATACAGGTGGCACATTAAACGACAAGCATACGGTGGCTCCAGTGCGAAATTTTTATGGCTCCAGTTCGAAAACGAACAAAAATGATAAGCTCCAGTGCGCACCCACGATAAATAATTTCGATATTGCTCATCGAGAATCTAGTAGATTATAGGCCTTATAGCCGAGCAAAATGACATTTTATCTAATATTTGTGCACAAATTGGTCTCTTTGCGCTTTGCAGAGCAAATATAGATGTTACCATTGCAAACTATAAAAGGTGGACAAGTGTAAAACAGTAACAGAATCGTTCACTTTATGATGCAAACCTGACATTTGGCATGAATGGCCAGTGTATGTCAATTATGAAGACTGACTTTTTTCCGACAAACCAATTACATTAGTCGATATATTCAAAATGGCCGCCACTTTTACGAAATGGCCGCCGTTTTCAGCTTTAACTCAACGTATTCGACGAATGTGCCTTCTATTCCTTATTTGAAAATGTTAATATTTCGCTCAAATGAAAGGGTGTTGTAGGATGGCCGCAAGACTCTATTTCCACACACCCCCACCCAATCCAACATGGCCGGCGCCCACAGGGATTCAAATAGGGAACCCATGCCAGTTCTCGACCCTTTACCGATTTAGGTCGAACAAAGAGTGGTGTAGGTTTTCCCCCCAAGACACCCCACATATTCACCAAACACATCCGATTAAAAATTACCGCCGTCCAGACGGGTCCAAAATAGAGGATCATGCACTGGGTTTGAACTGTCCAACTGTTGGTAATATCCAACCAACCTGACACCACCTATAATGTTGGTATATTTCCAATTGATAGCAATTTCAGACAAATATTTGGACTAAATATAGAAACGATTTGCTAGAGTTATGTCCCACAAATCAGTTGTTAGAAAATCAACCAACTAACAATTTCAACCTATAAGTGGTGTAAAATTTCCAACAAATGCTGTGTGTCGCATGAAATTTCCAGCTGTTGAATATTTTGACCAAAGTTGGAGGGTTAGAGGGTTAGTTCCTGTCAAACCTCCCTGTCGACACGTCCCTGGGGCGGAATACACCCTATGATAATATCGCCGGCGCCACGTTCCTTCATATCAACAAAAATAGCTTCATGGAAATCGCGAAGCATCGAAATCAACATGAAAGCACACTGAGGTGACGATTTCGGACTGGTGCAATTTCGCCAAATGCGCACCCGTCGTGTAGCTTGTTATCGCAAAGGCAACGTATCATTTTGTGATATTTTATAAACCTTGTTTTAACAAACTTACGTTCCCCACATGACAATGATTTTGATTGGCAATATTAAAAACAATACCACGATAACAATAACTGATGATGGTAGTAAAATTGAGCACATGCTCCACTCAGAATGCTTTCGGATTTGTCATAGTAAAAAGCACTTGAAATTATGAGGTTGGGAAAAAATACAAAACATTTCAGGTTTATTGAATCCTACGGACCAAGATCCGCTTTCCATATACATAATGGCTTTTAATTGAGGGGGAAACAGGTGGGGGGTCTGGGAAAAATTGCACATATAGGGCCCAAAAAGTTTTTTTTCCGACCCCGAGGGACCCACCACCCCATTTGTGCAAAACAAAATTTTATTCCTCCAAAATTTTGGGGACCCACCCCCCCCTTTATCATGTTTTTATCAAAATTTCTGAGTTTTTTTTTTTAGCCGTTAGAACTTCAATAACTGCCTTTCAATCCCATTCCACTATCCTTTTTTTTGTGCAAACTCTTGCTGTGTACCATTAAGACTCAATCAATAACATGCTTAATTGGTAAACACAGATCAGAAAAACGAAAAATAAACTGTATTTCCAGTATCTAACAACAATAATAAAGCATTGTGTAGGTACACTATGTCACAAATCGTCCTAGACCCCATTATAGCCTTAATATATCGAGTGTGTTGTGTCTGACAGAGAACACTGGCCAGTGTAAATAGTGGTAAACAGGTCAGGGGTTCCACAATTATTTGTGCATGACCAAAGAACTCTTTAGTCTTATCCACCGGGGTGGGTGGGTGGGGGAGGGGAATTGTTTTTGGTTAGGTATACACATAGATATATGGTTATTATACCCCCGATATTAGTCGGCGGGTATATATATAGTTGACGTCTCGAGCCGTCCGTGCGTCCGTACGTACAAACATTTTGCATTATAACTCAAGAGTCGGTTGTCATATTCTGATGCCCTATGGCATGGTGACGGACCAGAAATGGGGAACGAATATGCATAATATCACGGGTTGTGGCCATCAATGCCTACCAGAGTTATGGGCCCTGATCGAAATTCAGTCCGTACAAAGTTTTAGCAATATAAGTTAAGTGTCGGATGTCAAATTTTGATGTGGTTTGGTATGGTGATAGACCAGCATGATAGGGGAAGGATGTATGCACATATTACTGCATATCACAGGTTTCGCCTGTCAATACATACCAGAGTTACCGGCCTTGTTCCATCCGTAAACACATTTTGCATTATTATAACTCAACCAGGGTAATAAATTTATTTTGTTACTAAATATTTCTTCCGTTGATCATAAGTTTCCTGAACGCTATTACGGTGGTCCCCTGTGAAGTGGGCCGGAATCCTGTGAAATCCAGAATGTTGCTAAATCTGAGGCTAAAGAGTCACTAATAGTATGGGCGGCCATTCGGTCGGAAATTACATGAAATAAAAGTTAATGGTGGTTTGTGAAAACAATAGTCTCTATTTTCAAACCAATATACTCCATTTCCAAACCAATAATCGTTCTTGGATTCAATAAGAGACAGTTCCGTTTTAATAGATAAAGATTCATAATCAATGTTGACCGATGCAAAATTAATGTTCTATTTTAATTTAATAGTATTCATTGTTCAACTAATATCTAACAACACACAATTAGTAAGATTCACGCATATTCAATAAACGTACATTCCGTTTCAATAGCCATATTTTCTCAATCAAAAAAGATATTTCAAACCAATAGACAATTTCCCACGATCAATGATTATCGTTATAAAACTCATTTTGTTCCTTATTACGTCCTTCAACTTTTAAACAATGTTAACACGAACAAAAAGTGGCCGTGAAGAGTCCAGACAAGATGGCGTCCATCATGACCGCCGTTTTTCAGACTAGGCCCCAAGTCAGTTTGATGCAAATTATAGCGAGAAAATCTAGTAAAATGTATACAAATGTGTATATTTTCGTTCGTGAAGCTAAGACATAATGCCATTTTTATAGGCACAATTGAAACCCCCCATCCAAGATGGCCGCCAGAAGTTGAAACCATGACGTTTTTTTTTACTAGTATCTTCTAGATCAGTTTAGGCTGTTTGGAACTGGTTTTGAAATGTGACTTTATTTTGTGGTTTTTATTTTCACTGATCATTAGAGCAATGAAATATGCAAATATTGGGGTCCAAGCCCCTTCTGATCCCTCAAAAATTTGATTTTACAGAACGCGGTATAACATTTCACAAAAAATAACAATTGGGATTCTGGTCATATTTCAACAAGAAATGAACAGAACTTTGTAATGTAAGTGAGGCATAACCTATGGATATACCAACTCATTGGAACCAAAATTGTTACTTTGGCTCAATATGGCCCCCAAATTATGGAAAATGGTAGATATCGATTGCCCCAGCGTGTCCTGCAATCGTTTACAAGTGGTGGTTGATGTATAAAATTGGCTATTCTGCCTTCTATACATTGATTACTAACATGCCTGATGCACCATGGTTAATTGTTACTATTGTCACTACTGACATTACCAGAGATATTGGATTTTTCTCTCACAAACTTGACATAAATATCGGCAAAAATTAACTTTTCAGGCTTGGACCATTTTTTTTTTTCAAGTAAAATGTAACTATCTTTGGTATGAAAGGTGTTTATTGTTTTGGTCTTTATATGTGTCACACTACGGTGTTTATAGAACAAATTGCTCAAGATGGAAACAAAATTGGTAAAAAGTATATTTGTTACATATAGTAAAGCTAAAGCATGTCAATGTGAAAGCTTTCTTTATTGTCAACGCCTTGTGTGCTGCTACTTGTTTTGGGTACTGCATTGTTTGATGCAATTCAATTATTTTCTGTGACCCGCTGAGTTTCGACAGAATGAACTTAGCATGATGGTCAATACTTGGAGAATGCAAGTCCAGTAAACTCTTACTCAAACCCGCTAATGGCGATATCAAGTAATTATAAAGTATAGCTCATTACCGACAGACATAATGTTGCGTTAGTATTATTCATTCCAGTCACCCAATCAGGCTATTCCGGATGTTCAATTATGATGGGTGCAACCAGCATATATTGTTGATCTAAATTAGTGGTTTCTATGCTGTTATGCCCTTGAAATGTCGATAATAAACAGCGAGTGTTCGCAAAATAGTCATATTTCAGAATTACTGGGTCTTTTGCCAACATGGAACAAATATGTTCAACAGAAGTCACGGAAACACACATTAGGAGCGTTATCAATGAAACTTTGGCAAATTTGGATGATGTCTCCATTCTGGTAACGACCGTAGGCGCCATTTTGAATATAGATGCACGTGTGTAATAATATGGCAGTCCAGCATGTTATGCTTACCGAGTAGTTATATATCATAATTTATTCAAAATAATGTTGCAATTGGCCACAGTTGTGAATAATTTAAGAGGCAGGTGTGAAAAATCCTATTTTGTCTACGAAATTCCGTAGCCGTTTTGGGAGCCATCTTGGATTTTTAGGTCAAATTTGTTCTACCAAGAGGAATTGTGATACAATGGTATCACTAATGTAGAAATATACCAATTTTCCTATCTAAGTGTTCATGGCTGCTATGTTGATGATTTTATCTCATTTTAGTGGTTTCATGCTCTTGAATTCTCGGGTATAAACAGTCATGGCTCACAAAATATTCTTATTGTTTCATTACTCCATTTTATTTCGCCAACTTGGATAAAATATATTCATCTATATTCACTGAATCGTGCATTAGGAGTGATACAATGGAAATTGGACAGATTTGAGTGATTTCCCTAGATTTGGCAGCCATTTTGACAGCGATCTTGAATATAAATGCAATGTTTTTGTAGTAATTATATGGCAATCGATATATTTAAGATTATTGAACATTGTCTTCATCAAATTCAGCTATTTTTTGTTTAACAAAATTCCCAAAATTGATTTTTTGAATTTTTTTATTTCATACTTATGAATTAATATTTTAAAGATTGTTGGCAAGTTGCTAATAGCGGCTATTAGCCACCGCTTTCAAACTGTCATTAATGTTTTAAGAGACAAGAACGAATATTCATCAAATTTCCAAATTTCGGTCACCATTTTGGAGGGGCACCTTGGACTAATGTGGAAAAAATTCAGTCAAAGGAAACCTGCTGTAAGAGACTAAAATTATCACAGCAGTAGAGCAATATTCAGTTTTCGATCTGAAATTCACTACCAGTTATTGACCAAACTGACTCAGTGTCTGCTCTGAAATTTTGGATGGCGGCCATCTTGGTGACATCATAAATCCACCCAATCGCGACCCCCAGGTGTCTGAAATTTATTTTATGATGCCTGGTATATCAAATAACATCAGTAGAACAGTCGCTATATATCTTCACAAATTGCACATGGGAGCCAAAACAATGGACATAAGATCCTCTACTACAAACATATCTGAACATTTCTCACCATGAATATAAATTCAAAATTAATCTGATTTTAATACTTTAACACCCCTACAAACAAAAACTAGAATATTACATTGTATTTCTCTTCAACTGAATGGAATAAGTATATATAGAAAGAGTTCATTTTGATAACATGTGTGTATGGAATTGGTGAGATTATTAAAAAATATCACAATAAATTAATCAATCAATAGGGGAAAATAATGTGTCAAAATAATCCAATATAACATGAGCTATGTCAGATGAAAGGTATTTCTGTTAAAAATCAGGAATGTTGAGAAGGGTTAATTTTTAACTACAAAAATCCATGCAAGTGAAAGAGGAGAAACCTAGAGAAAAATAGGAGAATGATCAAATGAAAAAGCATAACATTGATGAACAGGTTTAATAATTTTAACTATGTACAACTAGGGGACTTTACCAGGTATGTCACTTGAATATTGCATTGATAGGCTATCAATGGAAAGATACAAGTCTGTAGACAGCAGAACTATGTGGGAGTTGATTCAATCTGTGCCAGCACTGCCCACACAATACGGAAATGGCTATTAAAGTCATTTAATTTTTGCAGTACAGTGAGCTTGGGAAGATTAATAGAGCATCAAATTACAGGACTGTACCAGGTTGTAATATTTCTTTGATACAACACAGTATTGAAAATATATAAAAATAAACAAACACTGCACACAACCCAGACACGGACAGAGGCTTCAATGCAGTACATGTCTCCGAGTTCAGCAAACTACATTAATCACTTTTTGATATATTTGATAAACATAAACATATATCAATTATTAAATTTCTAATAGTGCTGTCCACCACTCCAGGGTGTAGCTTTTAAAGTGGTTTTGGACTTATATGTGTAATGAATGTACTCCCAACACTGCACAGTGGATGTTCACATGATAATTTATTGATATCATTATATTACATGCAACGATAGCAATAACATCTTAATACTTTCAAAACAGGACATCACACCTAATTAATGGTATAAAACTATCAAATAGAGTGTTCATTAATAACCCTGGTTCAAGGGTATAAGGGTTAATTGATCAAAACCAAAATCCATACAGATGAAGAGTGTGCTAAGGAAAACCTAGGTACGAAATATGAGGTAAATCAGAAGACAAGACAGTCAAAGACTGTGGGGTCGCTCACCAGACTGCAAAGACTGATAAGACTGGGACTCTTGAGACCATAACAGTCAGAACTTTTCATAATCACTTTAAAAGAAGTGGATCTAAACAGGATATGTGGCTAGAGAGGCTTCATGTCGATCAGTGAATATCTACCTTTAAATTACCAATGGAACACTACAGATCACCCCCCTCCAGCTCAACATATCCCCTCCTGACCGGGCTCCAGATTCCCAAGTCTTAGGTTGGAATTTCACAACTGACGTCTCAAACTTTCTCAAATGTTCGAAATTTCCAATCTCACAAGCACCTTTTTATAAACTCTTTAGACATGTTTGAAGCCCAATTATCCATGAACCCGAAAACACCATACATATGTCAGATTAATCAGTCAGGTAGTTCCAAGGTAGATGTTTTAAGTGAAGTCCCCATAGCCCCGTCATTTCTTAACAGGTTGACCTCATGTTAACAAATCTGAATCTCAGTCACTAAAGGATCCTTCATACGATATGTAAGCTAAATAGTCCAACCTCTCTTAAGAAGACACTTTTAAGTATTACTATAGAGACATACAGTTATGACCCTGGTCCCACTCTATTTAATCTGGTGACCCCATCTGAATAAATTTGAATCCCAGACACCAAAGAACCCTTCATACTAAATATCAGTAAAATAGACCTGATGGTCTGTGTGAAGGAAGCATATTAAGAGGAAAACTGTCCTTTGCTTGACCCCTAGTTGACCAGGTGACCCCATTTAAAACCAATGACCCCATTTGAAAAAAAATCTGAACTCCGGGTCACCCAAGGACTGTTCATACCAAATATGAACCCATTCAACATGATGGTACAACAGAAGAAGTAGTTTTTAAGAATTACTATGGAGGGCAAGAGTTATGGCCCTGCCTTCATAACCATTTGATAGAGTTACCTCATTTAAACAAATCTGAATGTAAGTCACCTAGGGAACATCCACACCAAATATGAACCCATTCAGTCTAGAGAAGATGTGAGCTCAAAAATTACATTTCATTGAACAAATCTGTAAATCAACCCCCCCCCCCCAACACAGTGGCGACATCCTTGCAAGAATATGACATACATGATTTATTTGAATGCCTATTGGCTCAACAAAATTCTCTTTTATATGGGAGGCTTCCCATGGGAGCATATATAAGAGAATGCACAATCACAGGGTCTTCGCTCTCACCAGCACAACTCTGGTCATGAAATGGTTAATATTAATAGTAAAAATAAACTGTATCTGTCAAACAGGTAATTTGTATCTGAGATAAACATGGGATAAAATTCCATTCATAAAGGGTATAATGAGTTCAACTGGATACTGGTGGTTAAGAACATAATATTCGAAAAGCCAAGCCTGAACATAGTGTCTGACATTTGCAGAATGAGGTCCCCAAATGGTGAATTTAATGACACAATCCTGCAATGCGGGCTATCATCACCAAATTCACCCTCCAGGGACCTCATTCTGAGTAGGCCTCAACTGCTATGGGAGACATAGCATTAGATTGAAGTTCTCCAGTTAAAGTTGGTGATGTGTACCCATTGGGCACCTCAATTATGCATTTTATATTCACAAATTAGGGGATATAGAAACTAAACAGAAGGGAAAAAGTAAGTAAAAATGTCAATTTAAGTGCCTATATACTTCCCAGAAGATGAGGCCTAAGCAGAATGAGGACCCTGGCTAGTGTATTTGGTGATGCTAGACTGCTGTGTAGGGTAGCATAACTAAATTCACCCTCTGGGAACCTCATTCTGCAAATGCCAGACACACTAAATTCAGGTTAGAGAACAATAATTTGTGTTTATTTTATTTTAATAACACACATTGGCATGAGTGCTAGCTAAGCATTAGTTCACACAGGATCTGTCAGCCTGATAAACATCTCAATTGATGACTGTGCGTGTATTTATATTAACTCTCTCTCTCTCTGTCTGTAGCCAACACGGTTGACTTAATCTGCTGGTGGGAGGGATCCTGTGAGTTAGGAGATGAGATAGGGAGGAATGCTGTTGGTTGGGGGCAGGGTGGGGTTCTGGGTCATGTGGGGGGAGGGTGATAAAAAAAAATTTGTATGTTAAATTGATCAAGGAGTTCCTGATTTTTTTAATTTTTTTTTTTAATTATGGCCCTGGCTCCACCCCTATTTGACCCAGTGACCCCATTTGAACAAATCTGAACCCCAGTCATTCAATGACCCCCCATACCAAATATAAACTAAATCGGCATAATGGTTCTGGACAAGAAGTCGTTATAAGAATTACCCAGGAGGAATATAGTTATGGCCCTGGTTTCGCAACTATTTGACACAGTGACCTCATTTGAACAAATCTGAATGACAGTCACCTAGGGAACATCCACACCAAATATGATCAAAATGCAAAAATGTATTTTTTTAGTTTTTAGAGTTATGTCCCTGGCTCTGCCCCTATTTGACCCAGTGACCCAATTTGAACAAATCTGATTCCCAGTCACCCAAGGTCCCTCAGTACCAAATATAAGCTAAATCGGCCCAATATTTTTTTAGAAGAAGTCATTGTAAGAATTACTATGAGTTATGGCCCTGGTTTCTCAACTAATTGACCGGGTGACCTCATTTGAACAAATCTGAACACCAGTCACCCAAGGACCCTCCATACCAAATATTAGCTAAATCGGCACAATGATTATGGACAAGAAGTTGTTGTAAGAATTACTATGGAGGAATCGAGTTATGGCCCTGGTTTCGCAACTATTTGACCCAGTGACCTCATTAGAACAAATCTGAATGAGAGTCACCTAGGGAACATCCACACCAAATATGAACCAATTCGGTATGATGGTTTCAGAGGAGAAGATGTTTAAAAAAAAAGTTGACTGACGGACGGACGACAAGTGATGACTATAGCTCCACCGGAGACTTCGTCTCAGGTGAGTTAAAAAGTATTTGACTAATTGCACTGGATGGCACGTGTGTGAAAGGGTTAATTATTTCTAAACCGAATAACCAATTGATTCCAAAAATATATACAGGTGAGCCATGTGTCTATCGTCACAAACTTGCATATAAAATATGAACACAATTGGACAACAAATACTTGAGTTATGGTATCGGATAGAACATGACCATGGGTGGATGGAAAGTGTTAGTCATCTCTAAACCGATCGATACCAAAAACTTGACAATTTGCAAGACAAACAGAGAATTAATGTCCTCGATTGTGCACAACAAAATAAGTCCAAATCCATAAATCACTGTCTAAAGTGCTTTTTCGCAGGTCAATTATATATATGTGTATTTGTAATAAATTTAGGAGAATCAACGTTTTGCAGCAATTTTCACATTATGTTAAAGATGCATTAATAAGAGCCCGTCAAATACTATTTATTTGGATTTGGGGTAAAAATATTTGATTCACGTCAAGGAACCCACCTACCAAAGCTCAGAGTTATTAGATATCGATTTTTAAAATCTATTATTTTTCACCATTGTTAATTATTGGTGGCCCAGTAAACAGTCTACGAGCCGATAGTCTCGGACCAAATTGCAGATGAAGATGGATAACTCTAAAATCAAGAGGCTTTCTGTCGATAATAAGGCCAAATTTCGTCGAACAACATGTTGATAAGGTGTCAGACCAATTCTCTGAAGACCTATTACTACGAAGGCCCACAACTCCGAAGACCCGATTCTCCGACGGCCCACAACTCCGAAGACCCGATTCTCCGACGGCCCATAACTCCGAAGTTCCGAAAGCCCATAACTCCGAAGGGCCGATTCTCTGAAGACCTATAACTCCGAAGACCTATAACTCCGAAGGGCCGATTCTCCGAAGACATATAACTCCGAAGGCCCGATTCTCCGACGGCCCATAATTCCGAAGGTCCGATTCTCCGAAGATTTTGTTTTATCGGGGTATTATCGTTTACTAAATAGTGTACAGTCCAGTGGCGAAGCCAAGGGGTCCCAAAATTCCTACTGCCCCCATTAAACCTCTACTTGCTATTTCAGACAATATGGGCCCCTACCAAAACATGTCCAATGTCATGTAAACGCCCGGAAATCGTTCGTGGGGCATCAAAATATTCAAACATTTCCTACTGCCCCCACCTAAATGGGAATCCTGGACCGCCACTGACTATACGCCAGATACTATAACGTTACGTTGGCCCATGAGACGCCAGAGTAAAATGTACAGGGGTGAACGGGGAAGAACTTGTCCTTTTTCATATATAAAATGAACTTGATTGCATCAAATCACCCCAATGCAGTCGGATGCGCTCAGTTTAATCAAATCATATTAATTGTATTATAAGACGTACATTTTGGCAAAATAATTGTATTTCTTACATAAATTTAAGCATTCTGTGAAAAATTAAAGCTTGTAGCACACTACTGATGGTGTAGATATCACCTTATTATAATACATAGTTAACGTTTCCAATACTGATGATATAAGAGGCCCCTTCCCCCTTTTCGTACGCCGGATTCCACCCATTTTGGGCCCGTACGCCGGATTCCAGATGTCAATTTGAAGCTGGACGCCGTATTCCAGGGTTAATTTGAAACTGGACACCGGATTCCAGTGTCTTCCCTAGGGCCCCATTGACTCCGCCACTGGACTGTACACTATTTAATAAGCGATAAAACATGATCTTCGGAGAATCGGACCTTCGGAGAATCGGCCCTTCGGAGTTATAGACCTTCGGAGTTATGGGCGTTCGGAGTTATAGGACTTCGGAGTTATGGGCGTTCGGAGTTATAGCCTTCGGAGTTATGGGCTTTCGGAGTTATGGGTCTTCGGAGTTATGGGATTTCGGAGAATCGGGACTTCGGAGTTATGGGCTTTCGGAGAATCGGGGCGTCGGAGAATCGGACCTTCGAAGAATTGGACCTTCGGAGTTATGGGTCTTCGGAAAATCGCTACGTAACCGTTGATAAATAACATGTTTCGGGCAATTTTATACTATAGTTGACCGCGGTTAGCATTATTTTTGGGAAATTAATCAATTCTGATAACTGAAGCAGCATTTCTAAAAATGTTGTTGTTGTTGGAATCCGATTATATGGGGACAATCGAATCGATTGAGTACCTTTAATTTCGCTGCGATTTATTTACAAAATTAGCAGGCCATATGGATATATAATTATTGAGTTAAATGACCCCACATATGGCCATGCAATGGAACACATTTTTAAAGAATACTTGTACATTTGTCTTCTTAACCATTAGATGCATAAAGAAATAATTTTTGTGCACAATCTCGTAAAAAAATTTACTAAAATAGTGAAAAAGCCCTTCATTTTTGTTTAGTTTTTAAAATACCTGACCAAACAATATGGAATTTGGTTCATTCTGAGAAATTGAGACTCTGAAATAAGATAAACTCCCATTTTTGAAAAAAAACAAAAGAAAGGTATTCTGTTCTGTAATCAGGAAACTAAGATCTGCAATTTGGATATAAAATTGGGACTTGTGAATTTAAACTTTTAATATACATGACTGAAATTTATTTCACAAATTTCTCTTTTCTTGATTCTCGTTGATTTTTATATGTTGTTCATAATGGGTTTATGAACTTACTCATGCAAAGGTTTATGAACTTACTCCTGCAAAGAAAATTTCAATTGCAATTAGTTCCAGGTAAAACCATAAATACACTGGACTATATATACAAGGGAGCTTCATTTGTGTCATAATTTTGAGTTAAAGATGCATAATCGGAATTAACGCTCCCAAATTGCTATTTCTTTGGCTTTGGAACCCACCCATCAAAGCTCAAGGTGATCAGATATCGACTTTTGAAATTTGTTATTTCCTCCCGAGATTTGTAATTTTTGGCGGCCTGGCAAAATATTCATCAAGCCGACGGTCTTGGAACAAATTGTGGATGAAGATGGATAACTCTAAAACCAACTGGCTTTGGAGTTACAGCTGATATTTGACAATGCTGCCAAATTTCGTTGAACAAAATGTTGATAAATAACACATTTTGGGCAATTTTATATTATAGTTGACTGTGGTTAGTATTATTTTTAAGCAATTAATCGATTCTGGTAACTGAAGCAGCATTTAATCAAATTTTGTTGTTGGAATTTTATACGGGGGGACCATCGAATCAGATTGAGTACCTTTAATTACACTACTAGCATATGTATATGACATCATTCTCCCAAATATTACAATGAATAATGCAGTAACAAATATTTCAACAACGATTCCGTTGCAATAAGAAAAGGTTACTGTCACCCATTTTGACCTGGCGGGATGACATTTTTGAACACACATCAAATTGGTATATGTGTGGACATCATAATGTTTTAGCATGCTATGATGGGAATGGTTCCAATTCAATGAATAAATTTGTATTTAAGTAAAACAACAGTTTCTTTCAACAGGCAAATCATGGGATTTCAACTTCCGCCAATGTTCATGCCAATGATCATCATGTGTGCCTTCACTGCTGGAGAGTTCATGGTCGAGGTACTGATGAGAATCTTCATAGTCCACTCCGCGTGTCTACTCGAGCAGAAGGATGATGTCATCTGCGAAGTGACAATGGCATCAACTAATTCAAACTCAAAAGCAGACGACATGCTCTTATACACTGGCCTGCTCATCTACATTCCACAGCTGATCATATCACCATTTGTCGGAGTCTGGTCTGACGGAAATGGACGGAAACTACTGATGATGTTTCCGGCTGGGGGGACAGTTATATCAGTCGCTATACTTATTGGAAGTTATGCCACCGCTGGTACATGTCGATCACTACTGATATATCTGAGCTGCCTTGTTTTTGGTTTAACCGGGAGGATGTCTGTTTTCCGTGTTGGGCTCAGCAGCTACATATCCGATATTTCCACAACTGAGCAACGAACAAAATATTTCATATGGCTATCATCAATGGACTATGTTGGTCGGGTCTCGGGAATTTTCATAGGAACCAATATACTACAGGCCATAGGAATGCAATATGCACTTTTAGCAGGAAGTATATGCCATTTCGTGGTGGTGTTTCTAGCGATTGCAATTACAGAAACAGTAGAAAACAGCAATACTAACAAATGGCTTCAACAATCGAAAGATATTGTTTGCACAACTTTCAAAATTTTCAGCAAAATGGATTCTCTTCTTTTCGTGAACAAATCAAAATTAACAGGAGGGATATTTGTTCTCATACTTTACATTATACTGTTTAATTATATGATCTCAAGAACTGGCGAAAACATTGTACTGATAAGTTATGTAACAGCTCCCCCTTTTTATTGGCCAAGTACTTGGTATGGTTATCTTGTGTCTCTAAAATATGCAGCCAATGGGATGTCAGTATTACTTCTGGCTAATATTCTAAATATGTGCTGCCATCTGCATGAGACTAGTCTAATGATAACCGCTTTTGTATTCAAGATCATTGCAGTGTTTGCTTTAGCTTTTTCAGACGAGTCATGGCACATTTATGTAACAATTATTCTTGGATCGACTGCTTCTATGAGTTTGGCAGCTGTGAGATCGCTGTTGAGCAAAGAAGTAGAGCCAACTGAATACGGTAAGATTTTTGGTGTGGCACAACTCATAGACACGACTGGAAAGATGACTGGCCATGTTGGATTTATAATCATATATGAGGCGACTAGGCGATATTTTGCCGGTGCGGTGTTTGTTGTGGATGGCATTCTATTCATCATTCAATTGGCTCTCACTATCTGGATGGTTCTGGAATGTTCAAGAAGGTCAAAGCTCTTGGAATCTCAAACTCAAAGTGTGGATAAAAGCAGCAGTTAACTTAAGCTGAATTGATCATTGTCACACGGCTATGTGGATTTATTAATATATAATTTATCCAGTGAATACAAAAATTAAAAGATTAGCCTTATACTAAGAATATCCCAAATTGTGGAGCAAAGTAATGAGGGTGTCCCCCCCTTATTTTGGCATGCAAGATTCAGGCCATTTTCAGGTGATATGCAGGATTCATACCCCTTGGATAACTGATACTCAGGATTTAACCGGTATTCAGGATTCAACAAAAAGGCTGGTACTCAGCTTTAAACGCACAAATTATTACACAAATGTTGATTATTTTCCAGCCCAAGTGACATATCTGATATAATTCAGTCTAATTCCTCTTGGTATGTTGAAGTTACGGTATGGATACTACTTCAGCAAATGCATGAAAATTATAATATTTAATAGTTAAAATTACCAAGTATGTATTCTATAATTTCTTAACCCTTTCATGACTGTAGCTTCCTGACATTTTGCGAAACCCGTGCCAATGAATTTTCTTATGTATGCGAGTCTCCCATAGGGAGCCTCACATATATAAGAGAATGCATTGGCCTTAAAATATTAACCTTGACAGCCAGAGCATTCTCTTAAATATGTGAGGCTCCCTATGTAAGAGAATACACTCGCACAGGGTCTTCAATGCTGCACCAGCGCAGCTCCGGTCATGGAAGGGTTAACTGAGACACAGGATTCACCCCTTTCTGTTAACTGGTATTCACTATTCAGAGGGTTTGGGGGGGCCGACACTCTCATTAACCAGGATCTCACAATTGTGTCTATCCATCACACAATATCTCACTTGTGGGTTGAAATTTAACAACAAAAATATTTAAATTTTACATATAACTCATGAAACGCCTATATATATGGCATTGCAATTTTAGGAATTGGATAAGGTGTTCATGAATTATCGACATTAAAAGTGATGACATATTCGATGTTGATGATTCCCTTGTCACATTACAGTATTAAATCAATAGAGATGCTTTAACTAAAGTGGTGGCATGCCTGTTTTCAATTTTTAATCATTATTTTTTGTTCCCATTCTTAACGATGACAAATTCAGCCTCACTGATTTACCAATAAATAAGACTAGTGATAATGGCATGTGGTGTAACAACAGCGTTTCTGCTAGGACTAAAACACTGTTTCCTTGCACCAGAGAACAGTTTTGGGTGATTGTATTGGGCAATAAAAATAAAGATGTAATTTGAAAATCACACCGCTTTACACCTGATTACATCCGATTACATCCTATTTCCATAAATATTAAGAAATTTCACTGAATTTATCATCTATGGACAAAAGGCAAGCCTTGTCACCAAATAAATGTCTTGGTAATGTCAGATCAATCTAATACTGAACATGGTATTACTATTTATGAAATTGTCAACAGGACTATTTATTTCAGTTAATTTTCATGGCACATGATTATACATTCCCATTTAAATTCATAATTTTCCGACAGAAATATATGGATGGATTAACAGATGAATTTGTTTTGGACAAAATTGAAATAGTCAATGGTAAAACCTTTTGATTTGTTGCAGTTTGTGGCATTGGTGATCAAACCAAATACAACAAGACCTGTAAAAAACAATTTGTTTTTATTGATTGACACCCTCCTTTATATTATTTTTTGTGCACCAAAACTGGGTTTGTTTACATACCCCCCACTGACCTAGCGGAAACCCTGTTAATGAGTATATTGGGATACAGACCAATTCATGGACTCATCATAGAGAAAATATCTAATAGACGTGTATCTCTTCCCTAGATCATGCCATAAATCTCTACTCTGGCTGACACCCATAGATCATCTCATATTCCACCAGTGAAAAACCATGGAACTTTTTATGTTTTGACAGGGAACCTTATAAAGTGGAAAAAATAACACGGGGAATATATATCTTAATTTTTATCTGTTCCTTAATAATGTACTTCACTGTCGGGGAAGGTCCCAACTCAAAATTGCATGCTTTTTTGTGACTTTTGTGAGCCAATATTGCAATAAACATTCAATTAATTACACAGGATAATTTCCATAATTGCAAGGAACGCCAAGCAAAATCGCTCACAAAGTCACTTAAGTTGTGAAATTTTGAGTTGTGACCTTCACCTGCAGTGAAGTACATTATTAAGAAACAGATAACAACAAAGAAATATATTCCCCATGTTATTTTTTCGATTTTATTGTGGTTCCCTGTCAAAACTTCAAAAGTTCCCAGGTTTTGTACTGGTGGAATATGATCTCTATGGGTGTTAGCCAGAGTAGAGACTCATGGCATGATTTACTCTTCCCTGAACAACCTGGATAAAATCGTGGAGTAATACACAATGAATCGGAGTCAGAGAGACCAGCCAACAGGAATTTCAGTCACTGGGAAATTATTTGTTTTTCCAATTTTGTTCTATGAACTGGGACAAAAATGATGCTATTTTAGAACAGGATTTAGTCCGAAATATGGAGAGCTTTCCGATGAATGGCAACAAGCCATATTTTCGACTAAATCCTGAAAAATTACCCATAGTTCTGCTGTGGTTAAGGAGTCGTTTATTTAGGACAGTACTGTATTTTGATTGAAATCTATCTTAGTAAACTACTTTTGAGTGAAATATGTGCAAGGGCAGATGTTTCCCTTGTGTGTTTTTATTAGTAATAGTAACCTAAATATGCTTTGCTGGAAGATATGTAGCATCTTCAAATAAAAAAAACAATATTCAATATTCAAAAACAAAAAACAATATTGTCAGTGATACATGTGGGACAGGGATAATGTTGACCTTCAAGGCATTTGTATGTATTCAGTACTTTCCTATCATTAACTTTTTCCCATTAATTATATTAATTATGTAGCTGTTTTGTGTTATTATCGGGGCCACTTCATATTGTTAATTATTCTCCCAGGTTATATATGTATGTGACATGTCACCAACCTCATGATGTATACATATTCTTATATGTTGATAATCATGGACTAGTTAGTTAAAGGTCCACTTAATTTTCGAGTTG
This sequence comes from Siphonodentalium dalli, assembly GCA_032622095.1. Taxonomy (NCBI): domain Eukaryota; kingdom Metazoa; phylum Mollusca; class Scaphopoda; order Gadilida; family Siphonodentaliidae; genus Siphonodentalium; species Siphonodentalium dalli. Next base: position 96,150,223 of record CP136064.1, read on the forward strand.
CCGATTATTTTTTTATAGTGCCTTGATATATGGTTTTAATAACAATCTATGCCATAAATTATGATTAAAATACTATAAATCATCACCATTTGTAATGTCTGTGTCTCAGAAGATTCACATAGAGAACTAGAAAACCCCATTATGACTCACAGAAAGCAATAGAATTCAAGCTAAAAATGTATTTTCAATGGAAGGGGAATAACTCTTTATCTTAAGATATAGAGTTATTCCCCTTCCATTGAAAATAATGAAACTTTAGCACAGAACACAAGTCGGTATTTCAACAAAAACAACATATTCACAGTTTATTACACCGACTGTTGATAATACAACATTTTGGAGCTTCCTATTTCAAATGGTATATAATATGGCATATATTTTATATAAAATTATCTGGGGGCTCGAAAATTAAGTGGGCCTTTAAGTACAGAATACACTTTATTTACATGAAGCTGTCTTTCTCATTTTACACCCTAAATCGATATAAGGGGCACTATTAGATATGTGACCTGAAGACCGATGACAACCTGGTCATACATGTATGACTGATAAATTGTATAGTTGTAAAAGGATTTATATGTTGAACCCACAGGCTTTGATATTACCCTCAGCAACTGTCCAGAGATCGTGATTATCCCTTGTAATTTTTTGCTGAGGGTGTGCAAACAAGCTGCCAAACAGCCGGCTCTCCTTTCTTTATGGGCATGCCAGGTTATCCATGCTCTTTTAAGTTCAAAGTATTAAAAGTTTTGTCATTCTCCTCATATTGTCATCAAAGTCAAAGGAACAGCCCAGCCATCACCCGGAGAACCAGTGAATATATATTATCACAGGATGCAGAAGTTTTGTCGCCTCTTATCTTTTCTCGATAAATCGAAGCTGTTTTTTGCGCATCTTTTTTATTTTAGATGAGTTCTTAATCTGCAAAAAAAATTAAATTGTCAAGGATAATAGATCCAAATTTGAATTTATTTAAAGGGGTACTACACACAAAATCCGGCCATTTATGGGACCATCTCCTTTTATACTCAATAGAATATATACAACACATGAATTAATTTCAGCCATGAATTAGTGCAAAATACACTCAAGTGTTCGATGAATGATACCAACAACATGGTAATTATCATGGAAACGAAATTAGGACTCAGTCAAAATTAATATTCATGGTAATTACCATGTTGTTTTCATCGTTCATAGAGAACATGAATGTATTTTGCAGAAATTCATGGTTCAAATTCATTCATTTGCTGCATATATTCTGTTGAGTATAAAAGAAGATGGTCCCATAAATGGCCGGATTTAGGATACAGTAACCCTTTAAAATTTCCTTATACATACAGCTAATGCTGTGTAAAATATACACAAGTGCAACAACAAGCATGGCATATTCTTCAAACTGATTATATGGGAGAAATGTTTTTACTATTTGTCAAGTCAAACAAGAGCTGTAAAACTGTTAACAAGAGCTACGCTGGGCGTGCAAAATACGCCCTCTCTGGGGAAAATTGGCGGATGGAACCCAAATTCGAACTTGACCTGGATTTTGGTGGGAGAAAGTAATATACCAAATTATCATTGAATCCGATAAGCTCTAGTAAAGTTATCACCCGGACAACAAATTTCAGGGATTTTCTAAGTCAAATTACGTCAAAAAAGGGGCCATAACTCTCGCAAAAATTATCGGATTAAAACGAAATTCGGACTTGAGCTGTATTTCGATATATTTAATCCACAAAAAAACGAGTTTTGCGTATAAACATTCCAAAATCGAGTTATCATCCGGAAACCAAAAAACATAAGAAAAACTGAATTTTCTGAGTCGAAAAAGGGGCATAACTCTGCCAAAAAAGTTCGAACTTGACCTGTGTTTTGGTGGGAGAAAGTAATATACCAAATTTGGATTCATTCCGATAAACTATACTAAAGTTATCATCTGGACAACAAATTTCAAGGATTTTCTAAGTCAAAAAACATCAAATAAGGGGCATAACTCTGGTGAAAATTGGCGGGCGGAACCCAAATTCGAACTTGAACTTACTTTTCGGCTAATAAACCCACATACCAAATTTTATTAAATTTGGTTCACTCTAACTAAAGTTATCATCTGGAAACCAGGTTAACGGACGCCCGGACGGACGGACCAATACTATAATACGGCCGTTTTTTTCAAACGGGCGTATAAAAATCAATTGATGAAACCTATTGAATGGGGGTATCCTATATTATCCTTCTCTCATATGGGTCAATCACGATGCCAACAGATATTCAAATCCAATTTGTTGATACTTGGCTAACAGTGCTTAAAGGGACAAAAGGCACTGGCAGTGGGTAAATTTGTAAAATCATAAAAGTTTTCATAATCATTGTCCCTAAGAAGAAAATTTAAAAGTAGGTAGCAATTGTTTTTATTTTTATTGTTTACTAGCTGATGTGCCCGACTTCGTCCGGGCTATTTAGGGATTTCTTTGTGATCGCCTCCGTATGGATAGAATATGAAAGTGTCAATGACACTGTAGCTCAACTCAGGTAGGGGAATAATTTAATGGTCGACAGTAAATGGAGGAATAGGAAAAGTGCTAATTGAAATGTCTAAGTAAGACTAGATGTACATGTCAATATCAACATTCATAACAGGTTTCATAATGATCGGATCAGGGATGTGGTGATTATGGTGTGCCAAAGGATTTATTGATGCAAAGAGTAAATTCTAAAATGGCCACCGGCAGCCATGTTTTTTTCCGAATTACCCCAAAATGACTTGTTCCCATCCACAGCCTTTACAAATCTCATAATGATCTGATCAAAGGTATGACCTGTAGCCTGTGCCAATGGATTTAGTCATGCAAAGAGTAAAATCCAAGATGGCTGCTGGCGGCCATGTTTTTCGGCTGAACGACCCCAAAATGACTCTTTTCCCATCTACATGTCATTGTTAACATACATGACAAATTTCATGAAGTTCCGACCAAGCTACGACCTGTAGCCCGCACCAAAGGATTTATTCATGCAAAGAGTAAAATCCAATATGGCTGCTGGCGGACATGTTTTTTAGCCAAACGACCCCAAAATGACTCGTTCCCATCTACATGTTAATATTAACATCCATGATAAATATCATGATGATAAGACAAACAGTACGACCTGTAGCCCGTGCCAATGGATTGAATTTTGAAATCCAAGATGGCTGCTGGCGGCCATGATTTTTGGCCGTATGACCCCAAAATGACTCGTTCCCATATACATGTCAATATCAATATTCATGACAAATTTCATAAAGGTCAGACCAAAGGTACGACCTGTAAACCGCGCCAAAGGATTTAGTCATGCAAAAAGTAAAATCCAAGATGGCTGCTGACGGCCATGTTTTTTGGACGAACGACCCCAAAATCACTCGTTCCCATCTACATGTCATTGTTAACATCCATGACAAATTTCAAGAAGTTCTGACCAAAGCTACAACCTGTAGCCCGCGCCAAAGAATTTAGTCATGCAAAGAGTAAAATCCAAGATGGCTGCTGGCGGCCATGTTTTTTGGCTGAACGACCCCAAAATCACTCGTTCCCATCAACATGTCAATATTAACATCCATGACAAATTTCATGATGATCAGACGAACAGCACAACCTGTAGCCCGTGCCAATGGATTGAATTTTGAAATCCAAAATGGCCACCAGCAGCCATGTTTTTTCGCCGAATGACCCCAAAATGACTCGTTCCCATCTACATGTCAATGTCAACATTCATGACAAAATTCATAAAGATCAGACTATAGGTACGACCTGTAGCCCGCGCCAAAGGATTTAGTCATGCAAAGAGTAAAATCCATGATGGCTGCTGGCGGCCATGTTTTTGGCCGAACAACCCCAAAATCACTCGTTCCCATCTACATGTCATTGTTAACATCCATGACAAATTTCATGAAGTTCTGATCAAAACTACGACCTGTAGCCTGCGCCAAAGGATTTAGTCATGCAAAGAGTAAAATCCAAGATGGCTGCCAGCGGCCATGTTTTTTGTCCGAACAACCCCAAAGTCACTCGTTCCCATCTACATGTCAATATTAACATCCATGACAAATTTCATAATGATCAGACGAACAGTACGACCTGTAGCCCGCGCCAATGGATTGAATTTTGAAATCCAAAATGGCCACCAGCGGCCATGTTTTTTCGACGAATGACCCCAAAATGACTCGTTCCCATCTACATGCCAATGTCAACATTCATGACAAATTTCATAAAGATCAGACCAAAGGTACGACCTGTAGCCCGCGCCAAAGGATTTAGTCATGCAAAGAGTAAAATCCAAGATGGCTGCTGGCGGCCATGTTTTTTGGCCGAACAACCCCAAAATCACTCGTTCCCATCTACATGTCATTGTTAACATCCATGACAAATTTCATGAAGTTCCGATCAAAACTACGACCTGTAGCCTGCGCCAAATGATTTAGTCATGCAAAGAGTAAAATCCAAGATGGCTGCTGACGGCCATGTTTTTTGGCCGAACGACCCCAAAATGACTCGTTCCCATCTACATGTCAATATTAACATCCATGACAAATTTCATGATGATCAAACGAACAGTACGACCTGTAGCCCGCGCCAATGGATTGAATTTTGAAATCCAAGATGGCCACCAGCGGCCATGTTTTTTGGCCGAATGACCCCAAAATGACTCGTTCCCATCTACATGTCAATGTCAAAATTCATGCAAAATTTCATAAAGATCAGACCAAAGGTACGACCTGTAGCCCGCGCCAAAGGAAATTGTTGACGGACACACGGACGCCGGACGCCAAGCCATGGCAATAGCTCAAACTTACAAAAGTAAGTTGAGCTAATAAAGCATCTAGGCAAACTATTGTTCGATTGGTCCAGAAACATGCCAAAATTATGAATGTATATAAGCGAGATCAATGATGTGAAATTGGATCCGCCCATATAGTTCCCGGGATCAAAGTAGGCCTACATACAAATTCGAGTCGGATCGGTCGAGGTCCAGAAACATGCCTATATGAGCGTATATGAGCAAGGTCGAGGACACGGTTGGACATGAAATTGGACCTGCCCATATTGTTCGCGGGATCAAAGTAGACTTACATACCAAATTTGAGTCAGATCGGTCAAGCAGTTTTCGAGTCTATAACACACATACATACACACAGACAGACAGAAGTTCCAAAATTTATAATAAATAACACTTCAGTGATGAGTTGTCGCATTTTAACACTTTCATGGCAGTTCATGATGGGAGCTGCGCTGATGCAGCATTAAAGATCCTCCATAGGGAGCCTCACATATAAAGAGATACCCAAGTTTGATCAAAACTTCATGGTAAACATTGGATAAGGTCAAAGCATTGAAAAATATTCTGAAAATCATGTTAGAAATTAGACATGTTTGTTGACGAATCACTGTAACGGTTTTGTTCACATAAAAATGGTTTCAACACTTGAAATCTCGTTATTTGAGAACTAACAATAATGAATATAAGAACAAAGTTTATCTATTTCTCCATGTTCTTCTTAGTGGCGATGTTTTTACAGAAAATTTATTTGTTTGGACATTTACCGACTGAAAGTGCCTTGGTTCCCTTTAAGTGTGTTGTACAGTAGGAAAATTTTCCAAACCCAATAAGGGCAAGAAATTTAACAAAAATCCACAGACTACATGTCAGTATCCTTCCATCAATGCTGGTATATATACATGTATATTAGCAATCCAAATAGCATTAAAGTCTAACCATAATTTTATTCTCGAGTTGCAATGCCAAATGTCCGAACAGAGTGAAAATGAACATATTTCTACTAGTAAGTTCAACATGGGCTGTAATTCCATTTGTAGTCAAACCCAGAAGTATGTGGCATCCTTTCCAGCTAGCTGGGTTATCACCATTCCAAAGAACAACAAGATCAGTTCATTCCCGCAATAGCTGGAGGGTGAAATGTTCATTCGGATGGAAAATTCACCAGCTTCCAGCAAATCAAACAAGGGACGTAACTCAAAGGAAAATAACAATCTGATAATTGACATCCGAGACATGTGTGCAAGGTTAAATGTTCATACATGGATGGATGTAACCCCTGACGATATACCTTGAACCTTCTTCATAGAATTTTCAAAATTGAAATATCATCCTGACAACAAAATAATCAGCAAGTTCAAAGTCGAAAAGGGACATAACTCCACCAGAAATGGTCGGACTGGATCCAAATTCTAACTTAATAGGTAGGGCTTCAACAATACACCTGGTCCCGATACGATACGAATCACGATACATGACTAACGATATGATACATATCATGATACACTAAAATAGTGTTTCCAAATGAATACCGCCTGAGTTATCAGAAACAAAAGTTTTTAACTGGAGGTAGAGTTAATGGTGTTCAATTGTTGGCTAGATGAGTCAAATATACATAGTATACATGTAAACTTGAGAGATAATTGGAGTTTTTGCTTTTTTACACTTGCCCATCTTCAGACATTACTTTATTTCCTGTATTACGATACACAAGACAAAATACGATACACATATCGTTTGAAAGTGTATCGCGATACATTGAAAACACGATGAATCGTTGCAGCCCTATTAATAGGCTCATTTCTATAGTCCCCCAAATTTTATATTTGGGGGACAAAAAATAAGGACATTTTGCAATTTACATCAACCATCAGCAAGTTAAATGTTATACCTGCTCTAGTTCCTGGACAAATACATGTAAATCAAATATTTACAAGGTTTTCCTCATTCAAAAGCAGTCGCATAAAGCCCCCTTTGAAAACCTCTTTGAAAACTTACAGTTTGGACAACTTCAGCTTTTCTTTCATTCTCTAGTCTCCTCTTTTTATTTTCATCTGCTCGAAACCGCTTCAGCTGGAAAATGTTTAAATGATTGATTCAGCGTCTTGAATGTGAATATGCATTTTTACTACAAGTGGATAGCCATGTTTATACTAAAAGAATTTGGCACAAAATCTAGACAACAAGAACGGATGGTCAGATGGACATTTACTTGTCCTATCAGTCTAAATTGCATAGGCAAAAGTTCTCTGATCAGTGCAAGATTTACAACACAATTATTGAAAATTAATTGGTCAATATTTTTATGTGCACCCATTGGCCACCTCGATTATGCAATATTTCGTCTGCCAATTTGGGGATATAGAGAAACTAAACTAAATGACACTGTGACTCAACTTGGAGGGGGAGGGGTAATATCATGTGGTACAGTCAATGAAGCAATTAGGAATTGGAAAATTGAAATGTCTAAGTAATACTAGATGTCAAAATGAAGAGATATGTATGAAGTAAAATTCAAGATGGCCATGTTTTCCAAGATGGCTGCCGGTGGCCATGTTTGTTTTTTTTTAAATTCGGAACAATTCTATGACTCCCACCTAGTGGTAATCCCAAAGATCCATAAGAAGTTTAGTGACAATCGGAAGAGGGATATCGTATGTAGTGTGTGCCAAAGAATTTAGTCATACAAAGAGTAAATGGCCATCTTTTCAACGGAATTCAGTAAATTTGATGGCTCCCATTTAGTGGTCACCCAAAAGATCCATATGAAGTTTGGTGACAATCTGATAAGGGATGTGGCATGTAGGGTGTGCCCTAGGATTAAGTCATGCAAAGAGTAAAATCCAAGTTGGCTGCCGACGCCCAAGTTTTTCATCAAAATCCATTAAAATTCATTAGCTGCCATCTCGAGGTGATCCTAAACATACCTGTAAATTTTCAAAACAATTCTCCAATAAATGTGGGCTGCAGGGTGTGCCGATGGATTCAAATTTGAAGCCATTTTTGTTAACAAATTTCGGGCTCCCATCTAGAGGTCACCCTGAAGATATGTATGAAGTTTGTTGACGATCGGATGAGGGAGGTGGCCTGTTATGTATGCCGAAGGATTTAGTCATACAAAGAGTAAAATCCAAGATGGCTACTGGCCGCCATGTTTTTCAGCAAAATTTGAAAAAAAATTATGGTTCCCATCCTGAGGTCATGCCGAAGATCCATATAAAGTACGGACGGACCCATGGCAATAGCTCAAACTTGACTTTGTCAAGTTGAGCTAAAAGAAAAAGAACTTGAATCTAAATAACTTGTTAATTTGATAACAAAGATACTTTCCAGAGAAGATGAGGCCTAAGCAGAATGAGGTCTCCAGAGGGCGAATTTAGTGATGCAAGCCTGCTATGTGGGGTAGTGTCACTAAATTCACACTCTGGGGTCCTAATTCTGCAAATATCTGGCACCATTCTTAGAGGCCTGAAAACAGTTGGCACTCAAAAGTAACTTTGAACAGAGGGCTTCATGTAGGGATCAGCGAATCGGGGATTTTACATCGAATCGAATCTCGATATTGAATCTCCTTCCTGATATCGACATCGAATCGAATCAGCTAGTGATTGACCAGCGTGTATTTTGCTGTCTCATGACAAAAAAACTGCAAAATTCACTAGATACTATATAACAATGTTAATCTTCTTAAACATCCGTTGGAACTTTTGTGTGTTTTTTTTAAGGAAAATCATGACATAGGCAAGTTACTCTCAGTCTCCTGGAGGGTTCAGACCGATTGTTCTAAGGTTTCTAACTGTTTCTGTTTATTCCAAACGACAGCGGACATTGAATTTGATTCATATAATCTGAATTGGATATCTGAAGTTCTAAACATAAGGTAATCAATTGAGTTCTGCATCTAGCGATCACGCACCATGTAGAAAAATTTACATAGTGTGGATACAGATTACAAATATATGAAGCGATTGACCACCGTCACGGGTCGCGATCGAAGCACATAGGCCTAATTTGCATAATGCACGTCTATTCTGAACTGCATACATTCAAAATTACCTATGTTGGCTAACTTGCCAACCTTGTGCTTCAATTGTTGTGAGTTCAGGTCATTTGTCATGTGTTATTTAGATGCAAAAAATGAGACTACACCAAAGTAACACCGATTCGAGAATATCCGAATCAGCGGACGATTCGATGTTTTCTCGAATCGGGTGCCCGATATCGACATCGAATCGAATTTTGAATATTCGCAGGTCCCTAGCTTCATAATGACTTTAGGGAAACCATGAAACAATGTTATGTTGATAATATTTCCATATATTTAGGCCTGAACAAAGGCTTGTGTTTGTAGTATCCCTACCCACCCTAAAAAATACCTCTAACCCTAATCTTAAAATATTTGTTGTAAACACCTCAAAAAAAGAAAGTCCCCCCCCTAATATATTTGGTAATATTTTATGAGATATTGGATGGATTTTGACAAAACTTTACGGAAATGTTTAGTGGTATCTGAGACAAGACCTGTGTGAGGCACCGTCCTTTCAGTTATGTTATAGCCGGCTGAGCACGAATTGAATGGAAGAGGGGTGCTTTTCAAAAGTTGCAAAACACTGATGTAGATTGGAGTCACTCCAGTGTTCACACAAGTTGTTACTGGCTGTAAATGTGGTCCAACAGTGACACTGCGAGTCCACGATAACATGTGTGTCATCTTCAGGACACAATGTGCCCGCTGCATGCCCATGCCATTCAGTCTAACCACATTCCTTTGGAATGACACCTTGAAGTTTTATGACTGTGAGCAACACAGAGTTGTTGAAATCAGTCTCTTTGAAGCCAATTTTCAGTAAAACCATGGTACCACAAATCATTTATACATATACTTATTGGAAATAAAAGCTCATATGTATGCACAGATATAAAGACTACAGCTGAACGGATAGTGGACAAATTTATTAGGTACAAATCTCACCTGAAATTCATCACGGATGCGCTTTCGAAACGCACTATCCAGAAAGGATTTAGGATAAAGTGGACGCCTGCTTTGGACGTGAGTGAATATTACATTTATCAGTGCAACAAAATTCGAGAGGATGCTTCACACAGATTAATGAATGTCATGCTTAGAGCAGTTGAGGTTAAATGTGAGCAGCTGGAGAATGAACTTACCGAATTGAAAACGAGTACACAGGTGAGCATTAGCGATATAAACAACTTCATATCCCGTAAAAGTAGTGAAATGGCAGAAATAAAGAGAAGAAAAATGAACTATCTCAGCGTAAATTCCAGGAATATTAAATATAGCCGGAAAGGTTACAATAATGGTGATGACACTTCCCATATATTAACTGTTGGAAATACGCCAAAGAGAAAAGAACCAGAACGTTCGACTGGTTTTCCATGTCACCCACAGTTAAAACACTAACTGAGCCCGAGAATCTTAACAGGTCAATGCACGACAATTCTGTCTGTTCGAGTGGAGAAACTAATAAATGTGATAGGAAAAAAATGCATAAGGACATAAAATCGGTTGTTACTAACATCTCGTCATACGATTTGACAAGTGCACAAGAAACTATTCCCTCAAAGGGCCTTAAATTTATACCGACTCGGAAGAAGATAGACCATGATAGATTAATGGCAGACCTTGCAGAGTGGGAGAGGAGAATGAGACTACGTGAATTCTTCGCTGATAAAGGAGACACTTCTCTCAAGGATAATGAATTACAAGAAATGAAATTCAAGGTAAAGAGGAAAGGACTTTCACACCACCGGCCGGGAGGGACCCTGCACTAGATACTTATATAACGCTGGTAAAGCGGGATATAATGGCGAGCATAGATAAACATCCGACGTGCAACATTACTATGGATGAACGTATGGCTATTCGTGAACTGGAACAGAATAAGGATATCATTGTCATTCAGGATAAAATTGATTATACTGGGAAGCTTCGCATTGAAATGGCAGGTAGTAACTCGTATGTAGAAACAGATGGTGACAGGACGGATACATCAATCAAAAATTAAAAAAAAATTATCAACATAATGGATAAAGCAAATGTGATATCGGGTGAACTGAAAAAATATATGACACCAGATATTCCAAGTCATGAAAACTGAAAGGGAACCCTAAACTGCATAAAGCTGGTGCTCCGTATCGGACTATCATTAGTGGATTGGGCACACCAACAGAAAGGATTGCCGAGGTGGCGGTAAATGAACTGAATGAATATGTAGTTAGTTCACCTAGTTATATTAAAGACACAACGCACTTTCTCAATAAAATAGAGGAGGTGAATAGTGTACCTGATAACACCAGATTGTTTTGTTTTGATGTGTGCAAACTATACCCATCAGTACCGAGGAAGGAGGCTTTTGATGCATGTAAGGAGGCGTTAGATTCGAGAAGTAATCTGTTAATCCCTACAGAGTATGTCCTACAGATGATAGAAACAGTGCTCGATAACAACAACTTTTCTTTGGGAGACAAACATTATGTTCACAGTGAGGGAGTATCAATCGGAAGTCGCCTTGGAAAAAACCTAGCGTGTACGTACACATGTACATGCGTAAATGGGACCAGTCTCTCCTTACGTTCGAACAGCAGCCATATATGTATGGTCGGTATATTGACGACGGATTTGGGATATGGACTGGTAGTGTAGAGGAACTGGAGAAGTTCGGAGAACATGCTAATTCCATTCACCCAAATATTAAAGTTGAACTGCGACATCACGACAAATGTATTGAATTTTTGGACACATGCGTGAAAATTGATAACGGTAAAATATATACAGATCTGTACAAGAAACCGACAGATAACCAACTATACCTGTACCATAGTTCGGATCACCCATCGCACACGAAAAGGTCAGTGGTATATTGCCTTGGATTGAGAATTAAGCGGATATGCACTCGGGAAGAAGACTATAAACGACACCGCATTGAGCTGAAAGAACAACTGAGGAGACGAGGCTACAGTGGTAGTTTTATTGAGAGGGAATTGAGCAAAACAGACTTACTGCGGAAGGAGAACAACCGGGTACCCTTAGTAACAACATTCTCAAAAGGACTACCAGAACTGCCAATGATAACGAGGAAGTATATGGGAGCATTACATGAATCAGATCGGATGAAGAAAGTCTTTGATTCTCCCCCTTTAATAACGTATCGGAGAGACAACAACTTGGGCGATATATTGGTACACAGGAAGACTGCTAAAGCCGTCCGTACTCCAAACAACCTGTGCACAGATAATTGCAAAGTGTGCAAGATAATAATCACGGATCCCATCATATCGACGGACTTGATTAATGAGTACAAAGTGGCACAGAATGCTAAATGTGATTGTAGGAACGTCGTATATGCCCTAATTTGTGACAAGTGTTCGTGTACGGTGTATGTGGGAGAAACATCACGGCAACTGAAAGAAAGAGTTACAGAACATATGCGAGACATTCGGCTGCACCCAGATAAGCCGGTGTATGACCATTTCAATACAAATGGACATTCACTTCTAGATATGGAGGTAGCCGTGTTGGAGTATGCTAGTGGGAGTCGCTACTTCAGACTTATAAAAGAGAATGGTTGGATACGCCGACTAGGAACGTGCTACGGTGTTGGATTTAACACTAAAATCAACAACATTGGCGCCAATTAATTTGGCGCGAAATGAAATCGATCACTAACGTACATGACGTCAGGTAATCAAACTCAATGAATGTCCGTTATTCGTCTGGCATTTACGAATGAGTTTATGTCAGAGCAACATGTAGACTTTACTGTGTTAATCGTTTTCCACTGACGAAGGCCTATGGCCGAAAGCTACGGAATGAGCTAATAAATCATTTTATATCAATGACAATTGGTCCCTTTATCTGTACTTTATACATATACATTTGTGGAATGTTTCATCAAAATCCAATTAAATATCTTCGAAAATATTACAGAATATATTAGGGGGGGGGGAACTTCCTTTTTTTGAGGTGTTTATTATCCAAACTCATAAATGATGGTTGGACTACTTGTTGTAAAAACTGCATAAGAATATTCTATTTCATTCTACAGTACTACCAGTGAATTACATGCACATGCAGCTTTTAGAGTTGAAACTAATGCCAATGATGCTGAATTGGTCACTCTCTCCATTTTTTTTTATGATAAATTTACCCAGGGTAGAATTACTCAATCTGATTCGATTGTTCCCATATCTCAGATTACTTGCCCAAAAATAATGCTAACCAAAATCAGCTATAGTATAAAATGACCCAAAACCTGTTATTTATCAACATTTTTATCAATGATATTTGGCCGGATTGTCAAATATCTAAAACCCAACGCCAATTGACTGATTTTAAAGTTATCCATCTTCATCCACAATTTGGTCCGAGACCATCTTCTCACTCGATTTTTTGCCAGGCGGCCAAAAAGAAACGGAGGTGAAAAATAATAGATTTCAAAAATTGATATCTGATCACACTGAGCTTTGATGGGTGGGTTCCTCGACTCAAATCAAATAATTTTTACCCTGAAGCCAAAAAAATAGTAAATTGAGAGCGCTAATTCGGATTATGCATCTTTAATAACATTTCATGTGTATCAACAAAATATTAAATGACACTCAATGAGGACTGCCGCTTGCCAAAACTGAAAAGTATTTACCTCAGTAAGTTTTAAATCATGTTCATATTGTGAGATTTGCTTACGGTGACAGGTCTAGGAAATTTTATCTCCCCAGACTGGGTAACTTTATCACAGTTTAGAGAACGCAGGTAACTTTATCACGAAAAACCAGTGAGAGTGACTAATTCAGCACCAGTGACTCGGAGGATTAGATATAAAATTAAGGCTACACAGGATAGCTTTTTATGCATCAGTCTAATTTATTTTACCCAAACACAAGCTTTATTTTTTAGACCTTATTGATAAGAGTTGGTAGATTTTAACCTGTATTTCACACTGAATTAGGCTTTTTTTCATGGAAATTAGTTCGTAAGGATGGTGGTACAAAAAAGAACTTTTTTTCAATATCCCTTAATAAACTTGGCAAGATATTTATAACTGGTAACTGTACATATTATAGTAACTTATCTAATTATAACTTTATCATCCATGTGGTACAAATCAAATATAGAAAGAAAATAATTTTTGGGGGTCTATACTATCGCTAGGGCAAATTGTCACTGGGGGGCATCATCCAGTTCCTTTTCGGAGAGGTCCTGATCAGGGCTTCTTTACAATAATGTCTCACCTCCTTTGCTTTATTTTTATTGTCTAACAGTTCTCGAGCAAACTCTTTCACTGACTTCTCTTCAGCTCTCTTTGACATTTTTTTCTCCCATGATGACTTGAATTGCTTGACCTTCTTCAAGGCTGAAGATCTGGAATGAAGAGAAATAATTATATTCATCATGCCAGTACTACTAATATTACACACAGATGAATTGCACAGCCAAAAAGTGATAATCATTCATTTTTGGTGAAAATGGTTTACATTTGGCAACAAGAACAATGCCACTGAAGAATAATATGCCGGTTGGATAGTTTCAAAAAGATTACAAAACTTGTGGTTATCAATAAATGGAATTTATCATCGGGAAATCAGGAAAACCCAAATTTCAATCTTGAATTAACACGTTCACAGCCGACACCCATTCAAGTACATGCAAAAAGTATGAGATAAAACTCATAAACGGCATTGAAAGTATTAACCTGAACATTTAGAAAAAACATTTTCGACTCAAATTACATATTTTTCTATATAGTATCAATTTTAGATCATTATTATTACCGGGAATTTATTGAAATTGGCATACAGTACCCCATTAACTTCCAGAAACAAGAAAACCCAAATTGTCAAAATTCGAAAAAGGTGTGTATCTCTGGTAAAAATGGCTGGACAGAACCCAAAATTGAACATGACTTGCATTTTATAGTTGTAAACCCAGCTGGTAAACCTGCAACAACAAAATTGTATTATAAAAGCGGGTTCTTTACACAGTAACCAGTTGGCTAATCGCAATTTTTCACACATCACACTTCGATCAGAGGGTGAGATGGCTTCAGAAAGTGTAATAGATAATCACTTTCAGATGCCGACTACATACGGTATACATGAATAAGAAGTGCAAGGTTCTTTCAGTGTTATCCCTGGTAATGATATATTTAATTAAATTTTATTAATATTAAATGTTAATATTCCATCCATAATCATATATTACATTGCTCATTCTATTTGTATGCATGTGACATCTTTGTGTTCAATTGTATAGAAATTGTATCATTACCAACAAATATTCTAATCTAATGTTCTATGTGTAAAAAACAGGTAAGAATTCGTATCCATGGTATTTCATAGTTTCGTTCCGTATATTCATATAATTTTTGTCCGTTTTTCAATTCTATTCTATTGCTTGTCCACACGGCAGAATATCTTATCACAGGTGGTTTCCTGAAGAAATGCTCTGCATTTTACCCGAAGAAGAATTCGAGAGGAGCGGCGGTCAACTAACTCAAGAATTTGTCAAACCACATGAATGTGTACGAGGTGGCCCAGGTCGATGGGACCAAGTGGGCCCTGGGACGAGCTGGCCCGTTTCCTAATTATTATATTATATATCATGTGTTACAACTTACATATCGTTGGTGGGCTTCTAAAACGTCCGTAACATACTTCAAGAAAATAAAATTGTTCACGAGACAGAAAAAACTCTTTATCTCTGGAACTAGAATTGGTATCTGCCAATAACATTGCACAACACTTACAGTAATGTCCAAAGTAATTGACCACTTAACCACAGCAGAATTATGGGTAATTTTTCAGGATTTAGTCGGAAATATGGCTTGTTGCCATTCATCGGAAAGCTCTCCGCGAGAGCTTTCTGATGAATGGCAACAAGCCATATTTTCCGACTAAATCCTGAAAAATTACCCATAATTCTGCTGTGGTTAAGTGGTCAATTACTTTGGGCATTACTGTACATGTAAGTCTTTAGATCACATTTGTTATAACAGAGACACTTTCATATTCAATTATCTCCTACTAATAGTTGATGAGAAAACATGACTTTATGATGTTATATGACACTTTAGAAGTAAAAAGTAGAAATATGTGTAGGCCTTAAGTAAGAGATAATTGAATATGAAAGTGTCTCTGTTATAACAAATGTGATCTAAAGACTTACATGTACAGTAATGCCCAAAGTAATTGTTTTGATGATTTCCAAGGGATTCTAGATGTTTCGTACCATCTTGTCATTTCGTACCATTTTTGTTGTCGTTTCGTACTGGATTGTTTGGTCGTCTCGTACCATATAGGAAATCAATTGGTCGTTTCGTACCAGGATGTAAATCGTTCGGTCGTTTCGTACCGTGTCTTGTACCATGTTGGGTAAGGGGGGGGGACAGTGTTGATTTCATACATTATTCTTTATTTTAAAATAACAACATATTAACATTAACAACAGTATTTTATAAATGACATCAATATTGTATGACATGGGACATGATTGTAGCAATTAATTAACATTCTATTCAGCCGACTCAACAGCGACGGCAACTGCTGGAGTAGGGCCCGACGAATCGGCAATATCAACATCGAATCGAATCTCGAATCGAATCATGATAATGATTCGAAATCGAATCGAATCTCAAATCGAATCTTTTTCAAACACTTTAGTAGATTGGCGGTACCGATGAGTGGGAGGTACGAGCAAAAATGGGGGCAAATGTCCGATGATTTTATAACGTCAGTGAGATTACGAAGGGGTTCATTAAACCTAATTTCTATGACAGGATATGAACAGTATTTAATCAGTTTTAAACAGTTTAATATATGAGAATGGCACATCATTTCATATTTTGTGCCACTGCATGGGACTATGTGTGAAGCTCGTGAAAGTAAGCAGTTTGGAACTTTGGAGTCAATGGAATCTGATTCGAGTCATTGCAAACGGAAACTCTTTGCGCATGTATACACTTCACCCTGTCGCGCACAGCAGGCACGAGCGATATCAAAATTGCGCATCGTGACTTGGAAATGGCGCATACGTAAATGGGATTACAGGATCTATGTATAGTATCCCAACTTGACCTATCCATCGGATCGATTGAGTTGTCATGAAAGCTAAATGGTCAACCATATTCCATTTCCCGGATAACATCTGCTGTATAAAGATCTTGACCGGATTTGGACACCGACATGATGGAGCCCAAAATGTTGATTTAATTTATTTATATTGTGTTAAGTTTTAAATTAAAAAAATATACTATTTGATTGAGTTGAGTAACGCAATATAGGCTTTTCTGGTAAGAATGTCAAATACCGACATACAAATATGTTCCACAAGAAATTCACTCGCTTCCGCAGCTGGGGCCGGGCAAAATCGCGACATCACAGATCTACCAGCAGGTTGCACGAGTAACCCACCGACCTGACACGAGTAACCAGCGCTGGGACTGGTAGGCCAATATATATATATGAGCAGTGGGCTATTGGACAACTCAACTATACACATTGGACCACGGATGTGCCAGATTGTATATATAATGCAGTCTATTCCCGGTGATAAAGGACTTGTATACAAAGATTCGAAATATCCCGAATCACACGACCGCTTTCGAATCGAATCGGAATGTAAGATTCGAAATCGAATCGAATCTCGAAGCTTCGTCGGGCCCTATGCTGGAGCAAACAATTTTGCACATGCCTTCAGAAGTCCACTCCTAGAAATGCCACCGTTTTCATAATTGTTCCATAAACAGAAGAGATGTGCTCGATTTTCCCCGATATTGGACTGATATCTTTTCATCTTTTTCTCTCCCACTAACTTTATAGTCAAAACCTATAGACCTTGCTCAAGGGTCACAACTTGGCGCGGGTTTTGAAACAGCGAGCAATCCGACAATTGCACGATGATCAAAGCAGCCAAGCCTCTGCCATGTGGAGACTCATTCACCACGATGCGCTGCGAACCCACATCGATGTGTTTACAGCGAATACAAGTCCGACGCGCTAACCACTGGACCACGGAGCTCCATCTATTCAAAACAATCCAATCAGAATGATCAGAAAATAAAAATTACGCTATTTTAGAATTAACGAAAACTATTCACAGGGTTGTTATTGTTGTTGTTGTTCACATGGAAAACCAGATATGGCATTTTAGAACACGAATTTCCGAGAAAAATGACATTATATACAGAACCCCAATAAGATTCTGGAAATGCAATAAAATATTTCACGCCAAAATGACAGGTACAACATTTTAGAAGCCCACCGATGATACATGTATGTGCCTGTGGCCAGTGTCATGACACTATGAGTGATTGAGTGTGGCCTGTGGCCAGTCGCCCAGTGTGAGTGCATGTGGTGGTTATAAGCAACTAAATACTTGAAATTATGCCCCTTTTCATTTGTGTAGGGAAACTCGAGTCAGCATAAAAAAAATACCGGCAGCTGAATGGTGTATAATATCTTCGGTTGTTTAATGTGAAAGAAAAAAGAAATTCATAGGCTATGTTAATTCCTCGGTCATTTCAGTGGGATTGTTCGTCAAGCGGCTACAATGGCTACCAAATTTGGTAGGGGGTGGGGGTATTTTTCTATATTGAAATTTTGTGCACAAAAGGGGGTAGTTGTGGAAATGCCAATTTATTTCCAGGAATAAGTATGGTGAGGCACCATTTCTTTTTTGACAACTTATGTGCGACATAGAGTTCTACACGCAAAAATATTTAACCCTTTGAACCCGAGAGACCGGAATACCGGTCCAATCCTTATATTCCTATATCCCGGGAGACCGGTCTGGAAATCAGGCGATATTTGACACGAAATTACAGCTCAATAAACGCACATATCAACTGTAGAGTTGTACTTCTACTTTGCACACACGTGTCACATGTTTACCCACGTGACTTTGATCGACAAACTGACGACAGAGGGTTTGTTTCTTTGCGCATGTGCAGAGGCCTATTTCGAGAAAAAAAAACCCTGCTTTTTATCGTCGGAAAATGGGAAGTATTTCGTTAGAAATTTCGCTATCAAAGCCCAAATTAACTAGAATAGTGCTTCTATACTTTGCGCGAATGAGTCACATGTTCATACCTCTGATTTTAACAGCCAAATTGGAAACAGGGGGTCTGGTTCTTCGTGCAAGCACACAGGTGCATTTTGAGAAATGCCTTCTATTGTAAGCAAAGTGTAAGAATTTCGTTATAAATATATAGCGCGACCAAAGGAAGCCGTAATATATCTATATACATGTATATTGAATTTGGAATAGACTGTCTCATTGAAATACATTGTGACATATTTCGCCGCACACTTGTTCAGTTAGCATAGTAGATTGCTGTATAGTTCAGTGTGTATGCTTTACTCGATAAACGTATGGAAATGAAAAGGAAATTGCAACGCTGGAAAGAGGAAAAAGAAACCCACAAAAATCAAGGACTTTGTTAGTGCCTACGAACCAATTCATACAAACACAGACCAATACGGATATTCCTTCTTCCCGAGGACTGTACTTGACTGGAACAAACTGGACAACAGCACAGTCAATGCCGCCGACCTAGAAACTTTCAAGGCGGCTCTGGGAGAACAAAAATACCGCTCCTCACACCGTCCTGTAAAAGCCAGCTAGGACGTAACAACTACAGATACAGATATACGTCCCAATTAAGAGCTTCATGAGTTACGTCGTCGGAACACTATATAACATCAGGCGCCTCGGGTTGGGGTCATTTAACGTTCAGGACGTCAGGGTTCAAAGGGTTAAAGTTTGGCTCAGTAAGGTAATGAATCGTGGGGATGGCTTAACCCTAACACTGTCGCTATGGGAAATATTTAGTTGATTGTAACTTGGTCACTTTGAACCACAGTTGTTGGAAGATTTTTTATCAAAATGCGCTGCTGTAAGTACACATACCATTACTTTAATAATAATATAGACAAGTATGGAAAGCTCCTGTGTGAGATTGACGAGTCGCCATCCGAGATTGCAACGTCATAACTAATCCGTGCTTCTGTGACTCGGATGGCAACTCGTGAGATTTTCAATTTTTGTGTTGTTGGTAATTCACATTAATTAATGTTGCAAGAAATGCCAAATCATTTCGGATTTGCAGTGATACTTTCAAGACATATATATAGACCATTTTACAGATAGCGAGAATGATGCATTGTGGGCCAGAAAGTATCCAAACAAAGCCATGTGCTTTACGGCCGCATGCATTTACTATGGGGGATTTAGGGTGGGTCTATAAAACTAATTATAACTTTGGTATCTGTCATAGTTTACGCGAGAAATTTTAAACACATATCAGAGACATGTACCCCTTCTAGAATATTCAAAAACATTTCCAGTTGCTTGTCGTATTTTAATTGATTTTATGCGATGAAATAATGCGAAAATTCAGAAAATTGCACTAATTTCTCAATATTTTGCGGTTTTAGTAAACGCCTGATAAAAGTCGTTCTATTGGGAATTTTTACACCAAATTTTCAGAGAATATAGAGTAAACATAGTACTATCGGAATATCGTAAAGGAGTTCTGTGTATTTGGTATTAATTAACCCTCAGACCAGGGATGGATCCAGGGATTTTTTGGGGACACCTGTTTTGGGACCATGATATGCCGAAGGCATATCCTGAGGGCCGTAGGCCCGAGATGGGGGTAGGTACGGGAGGGGGTCACCCCTCCCTAATAGGTGTAAAAAGATTCCACATAAAAAAATGCACTGGTTTACAAGGTCAAGATAAAGGCCAATGTATTATCTTATATATGCGAGGCTCCTCAGATGGGAGACTCTCATTTATATAAGAGAATGCATTGGCACAGGATTTTTGCATTTCAAGAAGCCCCACTCATGAAAGGGTTAAAATATTTCTCACTGGACACTTGATTAAGCAAATAAAGGCTCTATATCAACTGTATATTGATGATTTGCATTGCATGTTGTTGAATTATAATAGAAGATTTCCTTCAAAATATAGAAAATTCAGCTTTAATAAAACTATCCACTGCAATTTGGGGACATTTAAGCCACCATAGTTTGGGCGCCCAAACCTGTAACAGGTATCAAAAGAGCTCTGGATCCTTCCCTGCCTCAGACTGCCTCAGCTGCCGTCAATAAATTTGCTTTTTCGTGTTCGACGAAAATGAAACTTGTCTATTTAAAGGTCCCATTTTCGTGTCGAATGGTGATAGAATCTCCATTTGTCAAGTTCATGAATAAATTACATCACACTTAATCGGCTTATGTCCGCGGCCATAAACCTGTGTTTTTATAACAATTTATTTGAGACAAACTGTTGCGCGCATAAATAGCAGTCGGCGCTTATCAGTTGACGTTAATAATCGTGAAGCCTGTGTAACAAATGTTAAAATACAACGGAAATAAAATACGTTAAATAAATAGCGTGACCAATGAGCATTCACAAAACAATATACATCAGTTTTGGAAACGAGTAAAAATGATTATAAATGAAAACGCTCATTATCGTGTACCGGCGCTTTTGCGCAAGAAGGTTTTTAATGGACGCAATCACTGGATTTTGTTTTAGGCTAAAAAAAAACAAACAATACAAAATGTGTTCAAACTTCCTCTTTTGAAAGTTGAAGTAAAACATCACGGGTGTTGTTACAGTCTATTGTGATTCTTTGGTGAGCACGCAGTGAACACAAGTCATACTTTGCCAAATTCGTGCCGTATATCACACATGTTTAGTATACATGACACGTCGTCACTTTCGGTGAATTGTTGAAACACAAGTGAGAACATCTAACGGAAGTTTTATGGGGATATAAAATAGAAGCATGGCCAGTTGATGTACAGACAGCGAACTAAAAACCTTCCTAAACGAACGTGGTGTTCCATCAACTAGACGAAAAAAAGATGAGAAAGTGCAGCTAGCCGAGTTGGCACACAAACAGAAATTTCCAGTTATTCAGTCGGCAGATGATCAACAGAAAACGGTTAATACCCAAAAAGCGAAGTTGTTATGCCTGGAGTTTTTGTTGTCTCTTAATAAATGCTCAGATTCTACATACAACGAAGATGTGAAATTCAAGCTTTTTCGCCAGATAGATCCAAAGAAATACTTTGTTGAAATCTCTTGCCATATTTTGCTGTATTTATGCAAAATGTGGATCTCCATCTTAACACATCGATGTAGATTGAAAACGACATATTTGCGGTCATGTAATGAGAACATAAACGCTCTTTATTGGTTCCGTTTTATATGGTATAAAATAATTTAAAATGACCTTCCGAATTACTCTAAAAGTTTTTTTAGGAAATCAATAAACTTATAGTACATGTACGAATATTCATATCAAATTAAATAATACTCACGTTTCTGGGTTACGTCTGCCATTATTGCAACCGAAAACTGCACAGCGATTTGAAGGCATTTTCAATTTATGATTTTGTAAGGGTAGTAGATGGCCTAAGATGAGCACGAAGCGAAGTGATTTTGTTGAATGAGAGTAGAAGGGTGCGAAGCGCCCGGGATGGTCGAAAAGATCGAGAGATCTTCTCCTTCACCCCGGTGATTTTGTTCTCCAAACCAAGTCGCATATATAGCAGACAATGTCGGCATTTTCAGACAACTTTTGAAGAAACCCTAGCATATGGATAAGGTTCAACCTAATCATAGCAAGGGCTTCGTGAAAGAGTATCACCTCGCCCTCTCACATGCTTCAGTCGTCAGTTAAAACATGAAGTTTTTCATAAAACAGTTTCATTTTCGTGAAACGCATGCGAAGCCAGATGTGCGAAGAGAGAATTTATGGACGGCAGCTACGGCAGTCTGAGGGTTAATTAATCCCAAATGCACGGAACTCCTTTACGATATTCCGATAGTACTGTGTTTACTCTATATTCTCTAAAAACTTTGGTGTAAAAATTCCCAATAGAACGATTTTTATCAGGCGTTTACTAAAACTGCAAAATATTGAGAATATTAAAAACCTTCTTGCACAGAAGCGCCGGTACACGATAAAGAGCGTTTTCATTTATAATCGTTTTCAAAACTGATGTATATTGTTTTGTGAAGGCTCATTGGTCACGCTATTTATTTTACATAGTTTTTTCTGTTGTATTTGAACATTTGTTACACAGGCTTCACGATTATTAACTTCAACTGATAAGCGCCGTCTGCTATGTATGCGCGCAACAGTTTGTCTCAAATAAATTGTTATAAAAACACAGGTTTATGGCCGCGGACATAAGCCGATTAAGTGTGATGTAATTTATCCATGAACTTGACAAATGGAGATTCTATCACAATTCGACACGAAAATGGGACGTTTAAACAGACAAGTTTCATTTTCGTCAAACACGAAAAAAAGAATTTATTGACGGCAGCTTCGGCAGTCTGAGGTAGTGCTGGGCGGTATTTAAGCATAAAAATACCGCGGTAATCCTAAAATAATACCGCGGTATACGGTATTACCGATTATTTAAACTAATCCCTTAAAACCCCCGTTTAGTAGCATTCGTTTGGTGCACAGATCGACTGTTTATGGAGGAAAATCTAATCGCTACAGATTACATAAAATAAGGAAATGTTTTATTAAATTATGGATTGCAATCAATGAATGTATAATTATCTGCAAGCATGGATTCATGAGCTGATCTTAAATACAGGTAATAATTGCGATTTATGCAACTTAATGCAAGCGTCATTCAGCGAAGCCGGATACACCCAAGAGCTTTGAAACAATCCCCCACTGACAGTGCCGACTTGCAGAGCACGTGCTGTGATGTTGATATTGGAATGTTCCGCCGGGTGTGAATAACTTAAGAATAAGTACAATGCTTTTATTAAATGCCGGGAAATAAAGTGTATTACTTCCAAAGTATTTAACTTCTAGAACTATTATTGACTTCCCGTTGAATTATTATAATCATACTTTTAAATCCCGGTTTATGAATGTGATCAATTATTCCCACTCGATAACACCCTTGAAATAATGAGCTGCCCCATAAATTCGGTCGATAAAAAATAGCGCAGAATGATGCAATCATACCTTGCAATATAATGTTGGGCTGGGTTTTGTCCCAGGTAGCGAAGGAATACATTTTGTTTGGAAATGACATGGGGGAAAGAAGTGACATGAGTGAAGATTGAACAGTTTTTTCCAACTAAAAGATAATGCAACATGGGATGAATACACATAAAGGGCGTTGCATAAACTTGCACACGCCAATCATTGAAACGGACTAGTCATTTTAAAATTGTCGATGAGCACGTGCATGGGGTACACAACGTAAATCTTGAAATATATTCGCGCCAATTTCGCGGATGACTTGGTAAACAGAATCCGCAACACTAGTAGCTACCTCAGCCCAATTTACAGCAACGCTGTCTCCTGACACAAACTCGCTACCTCTTAATTATGATTTCGATGAAATACGGTGTATAGAAACGAAGTAATTTCTTTGTATCGCGACAAAGGAAAACCACAATATACTCAGTAATGTGGCCTGTATGACATGTAACCGCGATAATACCGTCTTCAAGGTTTACCGATTATGGAAAAGAATGACGGTAACGGTAACGGTATTGAAAATCTTACCGATTATAATCGGTATACCGAAATACCGCCCAGCACTAGTCTGAGGGTTAATTAATACGAAATGCACAGAACTCCTTTATGATATTCCGATATTACTGTGTTTACTCTATATTCTCTGAAAATTTGGTGTAAAAATTCCCAATAGAACGACTTTTATCAGGCGTTTACTAAAACCGCAAAATATTGAGAAATTAGTGCAATTTTCTGAATTTTCGCATTATTTCATCGCATAAAATCAATTAAAATACGACAAGCAACTGGAAATGTTTTTGAAGATTCTAGAAGGGGTACATGTCCCTGATATATGTTTAAAATTTCTCGCGTAAACTATGACAGATACCAAAGTTATAATTAGTTTTATAGACCCACCCTAAATCCCCCATAGTAAATGCATGCGGCCGTAAAGCACGTGGCTTTGTTTGGATACTTTCTGGCCCACAATGCAACAGTCAAAATGGTTATCTGTAAAATGGTCTATAGTTGATTGAGTGCAAGAAATATTTTTACAATTGATACATTATTTATGCTGAAATCAGGAAATAGGACTTGAAACTAGTTGTGGTAGCGGGAGTCCAGTTGACTCTGAATCCAGTAAATTGGCCAGCTTTCCGTACTTGTCTATATATTATTATTATTGAAGTAATGGTGTGTGTATTTATTGGATTTGATGATAATAATTTCCAACAACTGTGCTTTGAACTTACTTGGTGGGGGAATAATTTTAAATTAATATTTCAATGTTCACCTTTCAGTCCTGACCACTTTCCATACACGCCCAGATTTCGGTTTGCCACGTTGTTCAACGGGTAATGTGGGAATCTCTTCGTCCTTGGTATTTATCATGCTTTTTTCGGAAGTTAATTTAATAAATTGAGTTGAAACTGAATGCAAACAAATTATTTATTTACGTTTATAACGCACGTGCTTCCGGTGGCGTTCGATTGAGTCCCGGAGCAGCTTTACTTCAATTTGTGGATTGGGAAACGGGTCATCACACCCGGATGGTCACTAAAAAGTGTACTCCGGCCCCGACTTCGATTCGGTTTGGGGGGGGGGGGGGGGTGTACTCGGAAGATATATGCTTGCATATCTTTCCCACTTTATGGGGAAAAGATATTCTTTTGCTAAATTATATATGTAACTATGCCAATTTATTACATATGTAATAAAAATATTACCGAAAAAAATTATTAACATATATACTTTTTAATAGCATTAATTAGGCCTAAGTACTTCGAAAATACAGTACTAACGTAACAATTAAGATATTATGGCATTGCAATCCATGTAAAAAAGGACTACCATGCAGTCACGACCTGCACTACTCAGAACTCAATGTGTTTACTTATGTGAACGTTAAGATTTAACTCTTTCGATGCCAAGCTCGCATAATTGCGAGTTACCCAGTCACTGCCAAATACGCATTTATGCGAGTTCGGGGTGCACCTGGTTTACGGATCGTAATTATATTGTTTTGTTGCATTACAACGGGGGTTCGGTTATTTTATGTAGAGTGCTGGTGTGCGCTGACAATTTAGAAGAAAGGTCAGTCAAAGTCATGCTACTCCTGAAGTTCTATGAATACAGTCCGAGCCAGATTATACCGTTGACAAATTAACTTTTGGTGGGATGCGATATATGAGTGGAAAATAAACATCATAAGTGACTTGGCGGCTTCTTGTCTGCTGATCAGTTTAGCGTCCAAAACGAGTCGCGCAAACCGACCGAAATTCTGTCGGAATGAGGTCGGTGAAAAATACGGAATAGTAGCCGGAATATGATTAACTGGTGAAGCATTAATTAATGGCATAGAACACTAGAACAAAAAAACAAACATTTAATCATATATGAATTGAAAAAAAAACTACCGAAAAACATAAATTAAAGCAAATCCAAGATGGCCGCCAATGTCACGTGACCCCTATGACATTGAATGGGTCTCCACGTCGTGGCAGGTGATAGGTCATTGTCATATATACCCACATGTGGAGTTTCAACTAAATACACCGATAATTACCCGATAGTCATTGCATTACCCGTATATACATACAATACTTGTATTTACACACATAATGATTGGCACTGGGGAGTATGTCCGTGTGGCGGGGTGGCAGCGAAAGAGTTAATTAACTATAAATATTTATTATAACCAATTGCGCACATGGGCGGTGGAGCCGGGGGGGGCACAGGGGGGCACGTGCCCCCCACTTTTCCCCAATTATGGGTACATAATCTTCCAATACTAAATACATTGGGAAAAAAAAAAATTATTCCCAAGAAAACATTCCATTAGTAGACAAATGTGTTTAATCTTATCAGTTATTCCACTATGACTAGCAAGATAGATAGTTAATCCCTTGGTCAGTATTGACACTGTGTCTGAGTAATTGCCCTCTGGGAATTTAACTACAGACTTTGAGTTCTTTGTAGAGCTCAGGTCTTCTGTGGGGGCACCATCATAGCCATGTCTAATTGGGCGCAGCAACTTGCCTTTTAAAATCACATTCATCATACCAATCAAAGGTTAAATTTGAGTGTCTTCAATAAAAGTGCAAACCTGGGGCTTGGCAGGTATTCAATTTCATGCCAAGGTGGTTAAACTCCTGATATGAGATCACTTGCTATATACAATATCAGTTGATGTTGAGTATTCATTGGAATAACTTGACTATGATTGTTATCAACTCAGCTAATTCGTTATTACCGAGAAATAAGAAGAGTTAGAATAATTATTTCTACATGAAGTTTACTGTGTACATGCAAGTGTTTGTGTACATATATATTATAGTGTTATTTAATATTCAAAGTTACTTGTGATTCGTGTTTCTTCGATATCAACGGTTGTCGTATGTGGAGTGAATTGGATTATACAGTATAGTGTATTCTATAATTTCATCATAACATTTATGACAAAGGACGCAGGTTTTGGAAGTTGTATCAACGTCATAGGTCATCTTTCACACATTGGCTGCAACAATAAGTTAGTATAGCAGAGTAGCATCATTTAAACTCTTTCTTATTTTCTACCTCCATAATGGTACATGCTGTAGCCACGAGTAACATCATACTAAACAATCTTTGCGCTGGCGCATATTGGAACAGTTTTCAATTCATTCATGTAGTATTTTTTTTTAAATGGTGCCCCCCCCCACTTTTTTTGTAGCTTCCGCCGCCCCTGATTGCGTACATGTATGAAGTTGATTGCTTGTGGTAGGGGGTGGGGTCTACCTCTGAATTTTCATATTGCACCCACATCTTTAACCCTTTCATGTCTCCCCGGGGCCATTTTTTCGACTGGCCCATAATATTTTCGTCGGTAGGCTTCCAAAAGGACGTATACTATACCCGGTGTTGGCGGGAAAAACTTTTTTGCATAATCAGATTCTCCGTGTCAAATTAGGCAATATATTTAGACTTTAGAGTAGGCCTATGTGCCCCTTAGTCATCTGGAAAATACTTCCCCCCTCGTCATTGAGTTGTTATTTCCAAAATATCGTACAATTTCATTTTGTTGGGTGACTGAATTTTTTGTTTTCCAAAATATCGTACAACTATTTTATTTATTTGGAGACACATCGTTGGTGGTCAGAGTACTCAGAGTATTGGATATCGATCAACAACACAACAAATGGACAGTGCAGGAACCCCGTTCTGATACACACAAGGAAGCGAGATAATCCAGCTTTAATGTTTAGCAAACGACATTCTGGAATTTGAAAACAAATTACCGCCACTATTCCAAAAGTTCGTATGTAGAAGAAAGTACGTCGAAAATTGGTGACATGTCAATAAAAATAAATATTAAAAAAAAAAGGCTCTTAATTCATATATCTCTAACCATAGTGGGCATATTCCCTATTGTGTGAACTTATTATATATACATAATTCTTGTTATTTTGACAACACATTTGAGATTTATTAAGTTTTTTTTACTTCTCCTACAGGTAAATTTGCAAAAAGTAGTATACGTCCTTTTGGTAGCCCACCGACAATATGCCCATTCTCAATTTGGATGAAATTTTAGTTGTACTCGCCTCCCCCAACCCTTGCATGGTTGGAAATTGGGGTTCCGATGAGTTAAAACTTCTGTTTGCCCCCACTCATAATTTGGGTTGTTTGTTTGTTTCAAATCACAACCCAAATCATTAGAAAAGAAGTAAGGAAGAACATTCAATTTCCAAGATCATGTTTTTGGTTGTTCCTACAAATCCTATACCGTAGTGATGTTATCAGTTTGATTACAATTGCATGGAGCTACATTTATACTAGGATTGAGTAATTTTCATTCAATCCACCTGAGCCATGAGCTATGAAACAACAATGTTAACCCAACCAAACCTAATATTGCTAACCCTGCTGACAATTTGCCACCGTTGGCCCAACGTATACAGGCCTTTTTTTCCGAATGGCATAGCAAACCGAGTCCGGTCGACAATATTTATGATTTAAAGGTAGGCCTAGTCAATCCGATCAGACCCTCATAAATTACTATTTCTTTGGCTTCGGGGGTAAACAATATTTGATTTGAGTCGAGGAACCTACCTATCAACGCTCAGAGTGATCAGATATCAATTTTTGAAGTTTTGTTATTTCTGTTGTTTGTGGCCCAGAAACACGCCGTCAAAAGGATGGTCTCTGTCAAAATTGCGTTATTATTACTATGGGCGGCCATTCGGTCGGAAATTACATGAAATAAAAGTTAATGGCGGTTTGTGAAAATAATAGTCTCTATTTTCAAAACAATAGTCGTTCTTAGATTCAATAAGAGACAGTTCCGTTTCAATAGCCATATTTTCTTAATCAATGGCCATCTATTTCAAACGAATAGACACCATTTCCAAACCAATAATCGTTATTGGATTCAATAAGAGACAGTTCCGTTTTAATAGATATAGATTCGTAATCAATGTTGACCGATGCAAAATTAATGTTCTATTTTAATTTAATAGTATTCACTGTTCAACTAATATCTAATAACACACAATTAGTAAGATTCGCGCATATTCAATAAACGTACACTCCGTTTCAATAGCCATATTTTCTTAATCAATACAGATATTTCAAACCAATAGACGATTTCTCACAAGCAATGATTATCGTTATAAAACTAATAGACCTTATTGTCATTCTAACATTTAAAAGATATAAATTATCACAAATGCAAAATTAATGACGTTCTTTCAATTCAATATCTAATTGCGCAATCTACTATTTCCGGTCAAACCAATGATTAGATGTTTGAAGAAACTGTATTCATGTGACGTCAGAAATATATAAATAAACATGGGAATTCCCAATGTCATGTCGGTGTGACGATTTGCAGTAGTTCACTCGGTGCAAATCAAACGACGATAAATATTCACTATGGTCCACTATAACCACAGGGGCCTGTAACGCGCTCCGCTGTCCGCCCCCTTTTGCACTGCCCATATACGCCGCTCTATATACGCGCCTTCTTCGCGTTAATGGAACATTATATAGACAAGGGGCTCTGTAGAAATTCAACGTTTCACCATCGCTCGGGAGTCGCAGAAATTTAGCCCATTCACCCCAGTAATGATAACGATATATACACGGATGGATCGGCAAAGAATTCATCTTTCAATAAATACCACAAACTCCCATCAGAAACATTCATACACGTTGCATTTGATAAAATTTTAACCACCGAATATTGTCTCCGGAGAGCGTATTTTTTCGATTTGATCCGGCTCAGACAGCAATGTCCGCTTGTATCTCGAAATTCACCACCCATGCAGTTTACTATCATTACAAATCGGTCAAACGATCAACTAAATATCTGGAACTTAGTGATTTATTGTCAGCTAATAATTTATTTACTCATACAAATCAACACATTGTCAGTAAACAATTCTAATACAGGAGAAATCTGTCGATAATTCCAACTTTTAAAAAGATATTTGTCAAGTGACACAGTTCCTAAATTTAATATTCATTGTGACCTGACCTTTCCATGACTGACGTGGTAGAAACAGCCAATCACCGCTCAGTGTTAGAATCGAGGTCCTCATTTTAATATTCATTATGACCTGACCTCGATTCTAACACTGACAATAAATCACTAAGTTCCAGATATTTAGTTGATCGTTTGACCGATTTTTAATGATAGTAAACTGCATGGGTGGTGAATTTCGAGACACAAGCGGACATTGCTGTCTGAGCCGGATCAAATCGAAAAAATACGCTCTCCGGAGACAATATTCGGTGGTTAAAATTTTATCAAATGCAACGTGTATGAATGTTTCTGATGGGAGTTTGTGGTATTTATTGAAAGATGAATTCTTTGCCGATCCATCCGTGTATATATCGTTATCATTACTGGGGTGAATGGGCTAAATTTGTGCGACTCCCGAGCGATGGTGAAACGTTGAATTTCTACAGAGCCCCTTGTCTATATAATGTTCCATTAACGCGAAGAAGGCGCGTATATAGAGCGGCGTATATGTGCAGAGCAAAAGGGGGGGGGGCGGACAGCGGAGCGCGTTACAGGCCCCTGTGACTATAACACAGTGGAGTAGATTAAATAAAAATTTCAAGACAATTATTAAAATTGTCTGACTAAAGCATGAAACTTTGCACATATGTACATATTTACATACGTATTGGTATTAGATATGGGGCCACGCTGGAATTTCACTTTAACCCCTCTTTTAAGGGGTTTTCCAAATTTAAAGAGTGTTTCGTGGTTATATAATTTACTAAATGTCGCAAGTAATCTAGCTCCATGAATTCCGTTCCCAGTTCCCAGTTCCCAGTTCCCTATTCTCCTAAAATTACACTTTTCGTTACTAAATCGGCTGCCGTATCCTGAGTCATGGTGGAAACCCGGGAATCCTTGTATTTTCGTGCGGTGCCATCCCGCGGGCAACTATAGGAAAGTCACGCGACCATGCACCCCCTTCCAAATTTTCTAAAATTGGGCTGAAGTCGTGCATGGGGTGTCAAAATAGCACCTTTCGTTACTAAATCGGCTGCCGTATCCTGAGTCATGGTGGCCACCCGGGAATTCTTGTATTTTCGTGCGGTGCCACCCCGCGGGCAACTATATCAAAGTCACGCGACCATGCACCCCCTTCCAAATTTTCTAAAATTGGGCTGAAGTCGTGCATGGGGTGTCAAAATAGCACCTTTCGTTACTAAATCGGCTGCCGTATCCTTAGTCATGGTTGCCACCTGGGAATTATTGTATTTTCGTGCGGTGCCACCCCGCGGGCAACTATATCAAAGTCACGCGACCATGCACCCCCTTCCAAATTTTCTAAAATTGGGCTGAAGTCGTGCATGGGGTGTCAAAATTGGACGTTTCGTTACTAAATCGGCTGCCGTATCCTGAGTCATGGTGGCCACCCGGGAATTCTTGTATTTTCGTGCGGTGCCACCCCGCGGGCAACTATATCAAAGTCACGCGACCATGCACCCCCTTCCAAATTTTCTAAAATTGGGCTGAAGTCGTGCATGGGGTGTCAAAATTGGACTTTTCGTTACTAAATCGGCTGCCGTATCCTGAGTCATGTTGCCCACCTGGGAATTCTTGTATTTTCGTGCGGTGCCACCCCGCGGGCAACTATATCAAAGTCACGCGACCATGCACCCCATTCCAAATTTTCTAAAATTGGGCTGAAGTCGTAATGGGGTGTCAAAATTGGACTTTTCGTTACTAAATCGGCCGCCGTATCCTGAGTCATGGTGGCCACCGCACGAAAATTCTTGTATTTTACTGCGGTGCCACCCCGCGGGCAACTATAGGAAAGTCACGCGACCATGCAACCCCTTCCAAATTTTCTAAAATTGGGCTGAAGTCGTGCATGGGATGTCAAAATTGGACTTTTCGTTACTAAATCGGCTGCCGTATCCTTAGTCATGGTTGCCACCTGGGAATTATTGTATTTTCGTGCGGTGCCACACCGCGGGCAAATATATCAAAGTCACGCGACCATGCACCCCCTTCCAAATTTTCTAAAATTGGGCTGAAGTTGTGCATGGGGTGTCAAAATAGCAATTTCCGTTACTAAATCGGCTGCCGTATCCTGAGTCATTGTGGTCACCCGGGAATTCTTGTATTTTCGTGCGGTGCCACCCCGCGGGCAACTATAGGAAAGTCACGCGACCATGCACACCCTTCCAAATTTTCTAAAATTGGGCTGAAGTCGTGCATGGGGTGTCAAAATTGGACTTTTCGTTACTAAATCGGCTGCCGTATCCTGAGTCATGGCGGCCACCTGGGAATTCTTATATTTTCGTGCGGTGCCACCCCGCGGGCAACTATATCAAAGTCACGCGACCATGCACCCCCTTCCAAATTTTCTAAAATTGGGCTGAAGTCGTGCATGGGGTGTCAAAATAGCAATTTCCGTTACTAAATCGGCTGCCGTATCCTGAGTCATTGTGGTCACCCGGGAATTCTTGTATTTTCGTGCGGTGCCACCCCGCGGGCAACTATAGGAAAGTCACGCGACCATGCACCCCCTTCCAAATTTTCTAAAATTGGGCTGAAGTCGTGCATGGGGTGTCAAAATTGGACTTTTCGTTACTAAATCGGCTGCCGTATCCTGAGTCATGGCGGCCACCTGGGAATTCTTATATTTTCGTGCGGTGCCACCCCGCGGGCAACTATATCAAAGTCACGCGACCATGCACCCCCTTCCAAATTTTCTAAAATTGGGCTGAAGTCGTGCATGGGGTGTCAAAATTGGACTTTTCGTTACTAAATCGGCTGCCGTATCCTGAGTCATGGTGGCCACCTGGGAATTCTTGTATTTTCGTGCGGTGCCACCCCGCGGGCAACTATATCAAAGTCACGCGACCATGCACCCCCTTCCAAATTTTCTAAAATTGGGCTGAAGTCGTGCATGGGGTGTCAAAATTGGACTTTTCGTTACTAAATCGGCTGCCGTATCCTGAGTCATGGTGGCCACCCGGGAATTCTTGTATTTTCGTGCGGTGCCACCCCGCGGGCAACTATATCAAAGTCACGCGACCATGCACCCCCTTCCAAATTTTCTAAAATTGGGCTGAAGTCGTGCATGGGGTGTCAAAATTGGACTTTTCGTTACTAAATCGGCTGCCGTATCCTGAGTCATGTTGCCCACCTGGGAATTCTTGTATTTTCGTGCGGTGCCACCCCGCGGGCAACTATAGCAAAGTCACGCGACCATGCACCCCATTCCAAATTTTCTAAAATTGGGCTGAAGTCGTGCATGGGGTGTCAAAATAGCAATTTCCGTTACTAAATCGGCTGCCGTATCCTGAGTCATTGTGGTCACCCGGGAATTCTTGTATTTTCGTGCGGTGCCACCCCGCGGGCAACTATAGGAAAGTCACGCGACCATGCACCCCCTTCCAAATTTTCTAAAATTGGGCTGAAGTCGTGCATGGGGTGTCAAAATTGGACTTTTCGTTACTAAATCGGCTGCCGTATCCTGAGTCATGGCGGCCACCTGGGAATTCTTATATTTTCGTGCGGTGCCACCCCGCGGGCAACTATATCAAAGTCACGCGACCATGCACCCCCTTCCAAATTTTCTAAAATTGGGCTGAAGTCGTGCATGGGGTGTCAAAATTGGACTTTTCGTTACTAAATCGGCTGCCGTATCCTGAGTCATGGTGGCCACCTGGGAATTCTTGTATTTTCGTGCGGTGCCACCCCGCGGGCAACTATATCAAAGTCACGCGACCATGCACCCCCTTCCAAATTTTCTAAAATTGGGCTGAAGTCGTGCATGGGGTGTCAAAATTGGACTTTTCGTTACTAAATCGGCTGCCGTATCCTGAGTCATGGTGGCCACCCGGGAATTCTTGTATTTTCGTGCGGTGCCACCCCGCGGGCAACTATATCAAAGTCACGCGACCATGCACCCCCTTCCAAATTTTCTAAAATTGGGCTGAAGTCGTGCATGGGGTGTCAAAATTGGACTTTTCGTTACTAAATCGGCTGCCGTATCCTGAGTCATGTTGCCCACCTGGGAATTCTTGTATTTTCGTGCGGTGCCACCCCGCGGGCAACTATAGCAAAGTCACGCGACCATGCACCCCATTCCAAATTTTCTAAAATTGGGCTGAAGTCGTGCATGGGGTGTCAAAATTGGACTTTTCGTTACTAAATCGGCCGCCGTATCCTGAGTCATGGTGGTCACCCAGGAATTCTTGTATTTTCGTGCGGTGCCACCCCGTGGGCAACTATATCAAAGTCACGCGACCATGCACCCCCTTCCAAATTTTCTAAAATTGGGCTGAAGTCGTGCATGGGGTGTCAAAATTGGACTTTTCGTTACTAAATCGGCTGCCGTATCCTGAGTCATGTTGCCCACCTGGGAATTCTTGTATTTTCGTGCGGTGCCACCCCGCGGGCAACTATATCAAAGTCACGCGACCATGCACCCCATTCCAAATTTTCTAAAATTGGGCTGAAGTCGTAATGGGGTGTCAAAATTGGACTTTTCGTTACTAAATCGGCCGCCGTATCCTGAGTCATGGTGGCCACCGCACGAAAATTCTTGTATTTTCGTGCGGTGCCACCCCGCGGGCAACTATAGGAAAGTCACGCGACCATGCAACCCCTTCCAAATTTTCTAAAATTGGGCTGAAGTCGTGCATGGGATGTCAAAATTGGACTTTTCGTTACTAAATCGGCTGCCGTATCCTTAGTCATGGTTGCCACCTGGGAATTATTGTATTTTCGTGCGGTGCCACACCGCGGGCAAATATATCAAAGTCACGCGACCATGCACCCCCTTCCAAATTTTCTAAAATTGGGCTGAAGTTGTGCATGGGGTGTCAAAATAGCAATTTCCGTTACTAAATCGGCTGCCGTATCCTGAGTCATTGTGGTCACCCGGGAATTCTTGTATTTTCGTGCGGTGCCACCCCGCGGGCAACTATAGGAAAGTCACGCGACCATGCACACCCTTCCAAATTTTCTAAAATTGGGCTGAAGTCGTGCATGGGGTGTCAAAATTGGACTTTTCGTTACTAAATCGGCTGCCGTATCCTGAGTCATGGCGGCCACCTGGGAATTCTTATATTTTCGTGCGGTGCCACCCCGCGGGCAACTATATCAAAGTCACGCGACCATGCACCCCCTTCCAAATTTTCTAAAATTGGGCTGAAGTCGTGCATGGGGTGTCAAAATAGCAATTTCCGTTACTAAATCGGCTGCCGTATCCTGAGTCATTGTGGTCACCCGGGAATTCTTGTATTTTCGTGCGGTGCCACCCCGCGGGCAACTATAGGAAAGTCACGCGACCATGCACCCCCTTCCAAATTTTCTAAAATTGGGCTGAAGTCGTGCATGGGGTGTCAAAATTGGACTTTTCGTTACTAAATCGGCTGCCGTATCCTGAGTCATGGTGGTCACCCGGGAATTCTTGTATTTTCGTGCGGTGCCACCCCGCGGGCAACTATAGGAAAGTCACGCGACCATGCACCCCCTTCCAAATTTTCTAAAATTGGGCTGAAGTCGTGCATGGGGTGTCAAAATTGGACTTTTCGTTACTAAATCGGCTGCCGTATCCTGAGTCATGGCGGCCACCTGGGAATTCTTATATTTTCGTGCGGTGCCACCCCGCGGGCAACTATATCAAAGTCACGCGACCATGCACCCCCTTCCAAATTTTCTAAAATTGGGCTGAAGTCGTGCATGGGGTGTCAAAATTGGACTTTTCGTTACTAAATCGGCTGCCGTATCCTGAGTCATGGTGGCCACCTGGGAATTCTTGTATTTTCGTGCGGTGCCACCCCGCGGGCAACTATATCAAAGTCACGCGACCATGCACCCCCTTCCAAATTTTCTAAAATTGGGCTGAAGTCGTGCATGGGGTGTCAAAATTGGACGTTTCGTTACTAAATCGGCTGCCGTATCCTGAGTCATGGTGGCCACCCGGGAATTCTTGTATTTTCGTGCGGTGCCACCCCGCGGGCAACTATATCAAAGTCACGCGACCATGCACCCCCTTCCAAATTTTCTAAAATTGGGCTGAAGTCGTGCATGGGGTGTCAAAATTGGACTTTTCGTTACTAAATCGGCTGCCGTATCCTGAGTCATGTTGCCCACCTGGGAATTCTTGTATTTTCGTGCGGTGCCACCCCGCGGGCAACTATATCAAAGTCACGCGACCATGCACCCCATTCCAAATTTTCTAAAATTGGGCTGAAGTCGTAATGGGGTGTCAAAATTGGACTTTTCGTTACTAAATCGGCCGCCGTATCCTGAGTCATGGTGGCCACCGCACGAAAATTCTTGTATTTTACTGCGGTGCCACCCCGCGGGCAACTATAGGAAAGTCACGCGACCATGCAACCCCTTCCAAATTTTCTAAAATTGGGCTGAAGTCGTGCATGGGATGTCAAAATTGGACTTTTCGTTACTAAATCGGCTGCCGTATCCTTAGTCATGGTTGCCACCTGGGAATTATTGTATTTTCGTGCGGTGCCACACCGCGGGCAAATATATCAAAGTCACGCGACCATGCACCCCCTTCCAAATTTTCTAAAATTGGGCTGAAGTTGTGCATGGGGTGTCAAAATAGCAATTTCCGTTACTAAATCGGCTGCCGTATCCTGAGTCATTGTGGTCACCCGGGAATTCTTGTATTTTCGTGCGGTGCCACCCCGCGGGCAACTATAGGAAAGTCACGCGACCATGCACACCCTTCCAAATTTTCTAAAATTGGGCTGAAGTCGTGCATGGGGTGTCAAAATTGGACTTTTCGTTACTAAATCGGCTGCCGTATCCTGAGTCATGGCGGCCACCTGGGAATTCTTATATTTTCGTGCGGTGCCACCCCGCGGGCAACTATATCAAAGTCACGCGACCATGCACCCCCTTCCAAATTTTCTAAAATTGGGCTGAAGTCGTGCATGGGGTGTCAAAATTGGACTTTTCGTTACTAAATCGGCTGCCGTATCCTGAGTCATGGTGGCCACCCGGGAATTCTTGTATTTTCGTGCGGTGCCACCCCGCGGGCAACTATATCAAAGTCACGCGACCATGCACCCCCTTCCAAATTTTCTAAAATTGGGCTGAAGTCGTGCATGGGGTGTCAAAATTGGACTTTTCGTTACTAAATCGGCTGCCGTATCCTGAGTCATGTTGCCCACCTGGGAATTCTTGTATTTTCGTGCGGTGCCACCCCGCGGGCAACTATAGCAAAGTCACGCGACCATGCACCCCATTCCAAATTTTCTAAAATTGGGCTGAAGTCGTGCATGGGGTGTCAAAATTGGACTTTTCGTTACTAAATCGGCCGCCGTATCCTGAGTCATGGTGGTCACCCAGGAATTCTTGTATTTTCGTGCGGTGCCACCCCGTGGGCAACTATATCAAAGTCACGCGACCATGCACCCCCTTCCAAATTTTCTAAAATTGGGCTGAAGTCGTGCATGGGGTGTCAAAATTGGACTTTTCGTTACTAAATCGGCTGCCGTATCCTGAGTCATGTTGCCCACCTGGGAATTCTTGTATTTTCGTGCGGTGCCACCCCGCGGGCAACTATATCAAAGTCACGCGACCATGCACCCCATTCCAAATTTTCTAAAATTGGGCTGAAGTCGTAATGGGGTGTCAAAATTGGACTTTTCGTTACTAAATCGGCCGCCGTATCCTGAGTCATGGTGGCCACCGCACGAAAATTCTTGTATTTTCGTGCGGTGCCACCCCGCGGGCAACTATAGGAAAGTCACGCGACCATGCAACCCCTTCCAAATTTTCTAAAATTGGGCTGAAGTCGTGCATGGGATGTCAAAATTGGACTTTTCGTTACTAAATCGGCTGCCGTATCCTTAGTCATGGTTGCCACCTGGGAATTATTGTATTTTCGTGCGGTGCCACACCGCGGGCAAATATATCAAAGTCACGCGACCATGCACCCCCTTCCAAATTTTCTAAAATTGGGCTGAAGTTGTGCATGGGGTGTCAAAATAGCAATTTCCGTTACTAAATCGGCTGCCGTATCCTGAGTCATTGTGGTCACCCGGGAATTCTTGTATTTTCGTGCGGTGCCACCCCGCGGGCAACTATAGGAAAGTCACGCGACCATGCACACCCTTCCAAATTTTCTAAAATTGGGCTGAAGTCGTGCATGGGGTGTCAAAATTGGACTTTTCGTTACTAAATCGGCTGCCGTATCCTGAGTCATGGCGGCCACCTGGGAATTCTTATATTTTCGTGCGGTGCCACCCCGCGGGCAACTATATCAAAGTCACGCGACCATGCACCCCCTTCCAAATTTTCTAAAATTGGGCTGAAGTCGTGCATGGGGTGTCAAAATAGCAATTTCCGTTACTAAATCGGCTGCCGTATCCTGAGTCATTGTGGTCACCCGGGAATTCTTGTATTTTCGTGCGGTGCCACCCCGCGGGCAACTATAGGAAAGTCACGCGACCATGCACCCCCTTCCAAATTTTCTAAAATTGGGCTGAAGTCGTGCATGGGGTGTCAAAATTGGACTTTTCGTTACTAAATCGGCTGCCGTATCCTGAGTCATGGCGGCCACCTGGGAATTCTTATATTTTCGTGCGGTGCCACCCCGCGGGCAACTATATCAAAGTCACGCGACCATGCACCCCCTTCCAAATTTTCTAAAATTGGGCTGAAGTCGTGCATGGGGTGTCAAAATTGGACTTTTCGTTACTAAATCGGCTGCCGTATCCTGAGTCATGGTGGCCACCTGGGAATTCTTGTATTTTCGTGCGGTGCCACCCCGCGGGCAACTATATCAAAGTCACGCGACCATGCACCCCCTTCCAAATTTTCTAAAATTGGGCTGAAGTCGTGCATGGGGTGTCAAAATTGGACTTTTCGTTACTAAATCGGCTGCCGTATCCTGAGTCATGGTGGCCACCCGGGAATTCTTGTATTTTCGTGCGGTGCCACCCCGCGGGCAACTATATCAAAGTCACGCGACCATGCACCCCCTTCCAAATTTTCTAAAATTGGGCTGAAGTCGTGCATGGGGTGTCAAAATTGGACTTTTCGTTACTAAATCGGCTGCCGTATCCTGAGTCATGTTGCCCACCTGGGAATTCTTGTATTTTCGTGCGGTGCCACCCCGCGGGCAACTATAGCAAAGTCACGCGACCATGCACCCCATTCCAAATTTTCTAAAATTGGGCTGAAGTCGTGCATGGGGTGTCAAAATTGGACTTTTCGTTACTAAATCGGCCGCCGTATCCTGAGTCATGGTGGTCACCCAGGAATTCTTGTATTTTCGTGCGGTGCCACCCCGTGGGCAACTATATCAAAGTCACGCGACCATGCACCCCCTTCCAAATTTTCTAAAATTGGGCTGAAGTCGTGCATGGGGTGTCAAAATTGGACTTTTCGTTACTAAATCGGCTGCGTAGCCAGAGTCATGGTGGCCACCCGGGAATCCTTGTATTTTCGTGCGGTTCCACCCCGCGGGCAACTATAGCAAAGTCACGCGACCATGCACCCCCTTCCAAATTTTCTAAAATTGGGCTGAAGTCGTGCATGGGGTGTCAAAATAGCACTTTTCGTTACTAAATCGACTGCCGTATCCTGAGTCATGGTGGCCACCCGGGAATTCTTGTATTTTCGTGCGGTGCCACCCCGCGGGCAACTATAGGAAAGTCACGCGACAATGCAACCCCTTCCAAATTTTCTAAAATTGGGCTGAAGTCGTGCATGGGATGTCAAAATTGGACTTTTCGTTACTAAATCGGCTGCCGTATCCTTAGTCATGGTTGCCACCTGGGAATTATTGTATTTTCGAGCGGTGCCACCCCGCGGGCAAATATATCAAAAACACGCGACCATGCACCCCCTTCCAAATTTTCTAAAATTGGGCTGAAGTCGTGCATGGGGTGTCAAAATAGCGATTTCCGTTACTAAATCGGCTGCCGTATCCTGAGTCATGGTGGTCACCCGGGAATTCTTGTATTTTCTTGCGGTGCCACCCCGCGGGCAACTATAGGAAAGTCACGCGACCATGCACCCCCTTGCAAATTTTCTAAAATTGGGCTGAAGTCGTGCATGGGGTGTCAAAATTGGACTTTTCGTTACTAAATCGGCTGCCGTATCCTGAGTCATGGTGGCCACCTGGGAATTCTTGTATTTTCGTGCGGTGCCACCCCGCGGGCAACTATATCAAAGTCACGCGACCATGCACCCCCTTCCAAATTTTCTAAAATTGGGCTGAAGTCGTGCATGGGGTGTCAAAATTGGACTTTTCGTTACTAAATCGGCTGCCGTATCCTGAGTCATGGTGGCCACCCGGGAATTCTTGTATTTTCGTGCGGTGCCACCCCGCGGGCAACTATATCAAAGTCACGCGACCATGCACCCCCTTCCAAATTTTCTAAAATTGGGCTGAAGTCGTGCATGGGGTGTCAAAATTGGACTTTTCGTTACTAAATCGGCTGCCGTATCCTGAGTCATGTTGCCCACCTGGGAATTCTTGTATTTTCGTGCGGTGCCACCCCGCGGGCAACTATATCAAAGTCACGCGACCATGCACCCCATTCCAAATTTTCTAAAATTGGGCTGAAGTCGTGCATGGGGTGTCAAAATTGGACTTTTCGTTACTAAATCGGCCGCCGTATCCTGAGTCATGGTGGCCACCCAGGAATTCTTGTATTTTCGTGCGGTGCCACCCCGCGGGCAACTATAGGAAAGTCACGCGACCATGCAACCCCTTCCAAATTTTCTAAAATTGGGCTGAAGTCGTGCATGGGATGTCAAAATTGGACTTTTCGTTACTAAATCGGCTGCCGTATCGTTAGTCATGGTTGCCACCTGGGAATTATTGTATTTTCGTGCGGTGCCACACCGCGGGCAAATATATCAAAGTCACGCGACCATGCACCCCCTTCCAAATTTTCTAAAATTGGGCTGAAGTCGTGCATGGGGTGTCAAAATAGCAATTTCCGTTACTAAATCGGCTGCCGTATCCTGAGTCATTGTGGTCACTCGGGAATTCTTGTATTTTCGTGCGGTGCCACCCCGCGGGCAACTATAGGAAAGTCACGCGACCATGCACACCCTTCCAAATTTTCTAAAATTGGGCTGAAGTCGTGCATGGGGTGTCAAAATTGGACTTTTCGTTACTAAATCGGCTGCCGTATCCTGAGTCATGGCGGCCACTTGGGAATTCTTATATTTTCGTGCGGTGCCACCCCGCGGGCAACTATATCAAAGTCACGCGACCATGCACCCCCTTCCAAATTTTCTAAAATTGGGCTGAAGTCGTGCATGGGGTGTCAAAATTGGACTTTTCGTTACTAAATCGGCTGCCGTATCCTGAGTCATGGTGGCCACCTGGGAATTCTTGTATTTTCGTGCGGTGCCACCCCGCGGGCAACTATATCAAAGTCACGCGACCATGCACCCCCTTCCAAATTTTCTAAAATTGGGCTGAAGTCGTGCATGGGGTGTCAAAATTGGACTTTTCGTTACTAAATCGGCTGCCGTATCCTGAGTCATGGTGGCCACCCGGGAATTCTTGTATTTTCGTGCGGTGCCACCCCGCGGGCAACTATATCAAAGTCACGCGACCATGCACCCCCTTCCAAATTTTCTAAAATTGGGCTGAAGTCGTGCATGGGGTGTCAAAATTGGACTTTTCGTTACTAAATCGGCTGCCGTATCCTGAGTCATGGTGGCCACCCGGGAATTCTTGTATTTTCGTGCGGTGCCACCCCGCGGGCAACTATATCAAAGTCACGCGACCATGCACCCCCTTCCAAATTTTCTAAAATTGGGCTGAAGTCGTGCATGGGGTGTCAAAATTGGACTTTTCGTTACTAAATCGGCTGCCGTATCCTGAGTCATGGCGGCCACCTGGGAATTCTTATATTTTCGTGCGGTGCCACCCCGCGGGCAACTATATCAAAGTCACGCGACCATGCACCCCCTTCCAAATTTTCTAAAATTGGGCTGAAGTCGTGCATGGGGTGTCAAAATAGCAATTTCCGTTACTAAATCGGCTGCCGTATCCTGAGTCATTGTGGTCACCCGGGAATTCTTGTATTTTCGTGCGGTGCCACCCCGCGGGCAACTATAGGAAAGTCACGCGACCATGCACCCCCTTCCAAATTTTCTAAAATTGGGCTGAAGTCGTGCATGGGGTGTCAAAATTGGACTTTTCGTTACTAAATCGGCTGCCGTATCCTGAGTCATGGCGGCCACCTGGGAATTCTTATATTTTCGTGCGGTGCCACCCCGCGGGCAACTATATCAAAGTCACGCGACCATGCACCCCCTTCCAAATTTTCTAAAATTGGGCTGAAGTCGTGCATGGGGTGTCAAAATTGGACTTTTCGTTACTAAATCGGCTGCCGTATCCTGAGTCATGGTGGCCACCTGGGAATTCTTGTATTTTCGTGCGGTGCCACCCCGCGGGCAACTATATCAAAGTCACGCGACCATGCACCCCCTTCCAAATTTTCTAAAATTGGGCTGAAGTCGTGCATGGGGTGTCAAAATTGGACTTTTCGTTACTAAATCGGCTGCCGTATCCTGAGTCATGGTGGCCACCCGGGAATTCTTGTATTTTCGTGCGGTGCCACCCCCGCGGGCAACTATATCAAAGTCACGCGACCATGCACCCCCTTCCAAATTTTCTAAAATTGGGCTGAAGTCGTGCATGGGGTGTCAAAATTG
This sequence comes from Siphonodentalium dalli, assembly GCA_032622095.1. Taxonomy (NCBI): domain Eukaryota; kingdom Metazoa; phylum Mollusca; class Scaphopoda; order Gadilida; family Siphonodentaliidae; genus Siphonodentalium; species Siphonodentalium dalli. Next base: position 96,193,249 of record CP136064.1, read on the forward strand.
GACTTTTCGTTACTAAATCGGCTGCCGTATCCTGAGTCATGTTGCCCACCTGGGAATTCTTGTATTTTCGTGCGGTGCCACCCCGCGGGCAACTATAGCAAAGTCACGCGACCATGCACCCCATTCCAAATTTTCTAAAATTGGGCTGAAGTCGTGCATGGGGTGTCAAAATTGGACTTTTCGTTACTAAATCGGCCGCCGTATCCTGAGTCATGGTGGTCACCCAGGAATTCTTGTATTTTCGTGCGGTGCCACCCCGTGGGCAACTATATCAAAGTCACGCGACCATGCACCCCCTTCCAAATTTTCTAAAATTGGGCTGAAGTCGTGCATGGGGTGTCAAAATTGGACTTTTCGTTACTAAATCGGCTGCCGTATCCTGAGTCATGTTGCCCACCTGGGAATTCTTGTATTTTCGTGCGGTGCCACCCCGCGGGCAACTATATCAAAGTCACGCGACCATGCACCCCATTCCAAATTTTCTAAAATTGGGCTGAAGTCGTAATGGGGTGTCAAAATTGGACTTTTCGTTACTAAATCGGCCGCCGTATCCTGAGTCATGGTGGCCACCGCACGAAAATTCTTGTATTTTCGTGCGGTGCCACCCCGCGGGCAACTATAGGAAAGTCACGCGACCATGCAACCCCTTCCAAATTTTCTAAAATTGGGCTGAAGTCGTGCATGGGATGTCAAAATTGGACTTTTCGTTACTAAATCGGCTGCCGTATCCTTAGTCATGGTTGCCACCTGGGAATTATTGTATTTTCGTGCGGTGCCACACCGCGGGCAAATATATCAAAGTCACGCGACCATGCACCCCCTTCCAAATTTTCTAAAATTGGGCTGAAGTTGTGCATGGGGTGTCAAAATAGCAATTTCCGTTACTAAATCGGCTGCCGTATCCTGAGTCATTGTGGTCACCCGGGAATTCTTGTATTTTCGTGCGGTGCCACCCCGCGGGCAACTATAGGAAAGTCACGCGACCATGCACACCCTTCCAAATTTTCTAAAATTGGGCTGAAGTCGTGCATGGGGTGTCAAAATTGGACTTTTCGTTACTAAATCGGCTGCCGTATCCTGAGTCATGGCGGCCACCTGGGAATTCTTATATTTTCGTGCGGTGCCACCCCGCGGGCAACTATATCAAAGTCACGCGACCATGCACCCCCTTCCAAATTTTCTAAAATTGGGCTGAAGTCGTGCATGGGGTGTCAAAATAGCAATTTCCGTTACTAAATCGGCTGCCGTATCCTGAGTCATTGTGGTCACCCGGGAATTCTTGTATTTTCGTGCGGTGCCACCCCGCGGGCAACTATAGGAAAGTCACGCGACCATGCACCCCCTTCCAAATTTTCTAAAATTGGGCTGAAGTCGTGCATGGGGGTGTCAAAATTGGACTTTTCGTTACTAAATCGGCTGCCGTATCCTGAGTCATGGTGGTCACCCGGGAATTCTTGTATTTTCGTGCGGTGCCACCCCGCGGGCAACTATAGGAAAGTCACGCGACCATGCACCCCCTTCCAAATTTTCTAAAATTGGGCTGAAGTCGTGCATGGGGTGTCAAAATTGGACTTTTCGTTACTAAATCGGCTGCCGTATCCTGAGTCATGGCGGCCACCTGGGAATTCTTATATTTTCGTGCGGTGCCACCCCGCGGGCAACTATATCAAAGTCACGCGACCATGCACCCCCTTCCAAATTTTCTAAAATTGGGCTGAAGTCGTGCATGGGGTGTCAAAATTGGACTTTTCGTTACTAAATCGGCTGCCGTATCCTGAGTCATGGTGGCCACCTGGGAATTCTTGTATTTTCGTGCGGTGCCACCCCGCGGGCAACTATATCAAAGTCACGCGACCATGCACCCCCTTCCAAATTTTCTAAAATTGGGCTGAAGTCGTGCATGGGGTGTCAAAATTGGACGTTTCGTTACTAAATCGGCTGCCGTATCCTGAGTCATGGTGGCCACCCGGGAATTCTTGTATTTTCGTGCGGTGCCACCCCGCGGGCAACTATATCAAAGTCACGCGACCATGCACCCCCTTCCAAATTTTCTAAAATTGGGCTGAAGTCGTGCATGGGGTGTCAAAATTGGACTTTTCGTTACTAAATCGGCTGCCGTATCCTGAGTCATGTTGCCCACCTGGGAATTCTTGTATTTTCGTGCGGTGCCACCCCGCGGGCAACTATATCAAAGTCACGCGACCATGCACCCCATTCCAAATTTTCTAAAATTGGGCTGAAGTCGTAATGGGGTGTCAAAATTGGACTTTTCGTTACTAAATCGGCCGCCGTATCCTGAGTCATGGTGGCCACCGCACGAAAATTCTTGTATTTTACTGCGGTGCCACCCCGCGGGCAACTATAGGAAAGTCACGCGACCATGCAACCCCTTCCAAATTTTCTAAAATTGGGCTGAAGTCGTGCATGGGATGTCAAAATTGGACTTTTCGTTACTAAATCGGCTGCCGTATCCTTAGTCATGGTTGCCACCTGGGAATTATTGTATTTTCGTGCGGTGCCACACCGCGGGCAAATATATCAAAGTCACGCGACCATGCACCCCCTTCCAAATTTTCTAAAATTGGGCTGAAGTTGTGCATGGGGTGTCAAAATAGCAATTTCCGTTACTAAATCGGCTGCCGTATCCTGAGTCATTGTGGTCACCCGGGAATTCTTGTATTTTCGTGCGGTGCCACCCCGCGGGCAACTATAGGAAAGTCACGCGACCATGCACACCCTTCCAAATTTTCTAAAATTGGGCTGAAGTCGTGCATGGGGTGTCAAAATTGGACTTTTCGTTACTAAATCGGCTGCCGTATCCTGAGTCATGGCGGCCACCTGGGAATTCTTATATTTTCGTGCGGTGCCACCCCGCGGGCAACTATATCAAAGTCACGCGACCATGCACCCCCTTCCAAATTTTCTAAAATTGGGCTGAAGTCGTGCATGGGGTGTCAAAATTGGACTTTTCGTTACTAAATCGGCTGCCGTATCCTGAGTCATGGTGGCCACCCGGGAATTCTTGTATTTTCGTGCGGTGCCACCCCGCGGGCAACTATATCAAAGTCACGCGACCATGCACCCCCTTCCAAATTTTCTAAAATTGGGCTGAAGTCGTGCATGGGGTGTCAAAATTGGACTTTTCGTTACTAAATCGGCTGCCGTATCCTGAGTCATGTTGCCCACCTGGGAATTCTTGTATTTTCGTGCGGTGCCACCCCGCGGGCAACTATAGCAAAGTCACGCGACCATGCACCCCATTCCAAATTTTCTAAAATTGGGCTGAAGTCGTGCATGGGGTGTCAAAATTGGACTTTTCGTTACTAAATCGGCCGCCGTATCCTGAGTCATGGTGGTCACCCAGGAATTCTTGTATTTTCGTGCGGTGCCACCCCGTGGGCAACTATATCAAAGTCACGCGACCATGCACCCCCTTCCAAATTTTCTAAAATTGGGCTGAAGTCGTGCATGGGGTGTCAAAATTGGACTTTTCGTTACTAAATCGGCTGCCGTATCCTGAGTCATGTTGCCCACCTGGGAATTCTTGTATTTTCGTGCGGTGCCACCCCGCGGGCAACTATATCAAAGTCACGCGACCATGCACCCCATTCCAAATTTTCTAAAATTGGGCTGAAGTCGTAATGGGGTGTCAAAATTGGACTTTTCGTTACTAAATCGGCCGCCGTATCCTGAGTCATGGTGGCCACCGCACGAAAATTCTTGTATTTTCGTGCGGTGCCACCCCGCGGGCAACTATAGGAAAGTCACGCGACCATGCAACCCCTTCCAAATTTTCTAAAATTGGGCTGAAGTCGTGCATGGGATGTCAAAATTGGACTTTTCGTTACTAAATCGGCTGCCGTATCCTTAGTCATGGTTGCCACCTGGGAATTATTGTATTTTCGTGCGGTGCCACACCGCGGGCAAATATATCAAAGTCACGCGACCATGCACCCCCTTCCAAATTTTCTAAAATTGGGCTGAAGTTGTGCATGGGGTGTCAAAATAGCAATTTCCGTTACTAAATCGGCTGCCGTATCCTGAGTCATTGTGGTCACCCGGGAATTCTTGTATTTTCGTGCGGTGCCACCCCGCGGGCAACTATAGGAAAGTCACGCGACCATGCACACCCTTCCAAATTTTCTAAAATTGGGCTGAAGTCGTGCATGGGGTGTCAAAATTGGACTTTTCGTTACTAAATCGGCTGCCGTATCCTGAGTCATGGCGGCCACCTGGGAATTCTTATATTTTCGTGCGGTGCCACCCCGCGGGCAACTATATCAAAGTCACGCGACCATGCACCCCCTTCCAAATTTTCTAAAATTGGGCTGAAGTCGTGCATGGGGTGTCAAAATAGCAATTTCCGTTACTAAATCGGCTGCCGTATCCTGAGTCATTGTGGTCACCCGGGAATTCTTGTATTTTCGTGCGGTGCCACCCCGCGGGCAACTATAGGAAAGTCACGCGACCATGCACCCCCTTCCAAATTTTCTAAAATTGGGCTGAAGTCGTGCATGGGGTGTCAAAATTGGACTTTTCGTTACTAAATCGGCTGCCGTATCCTGAGTCATGGCGGCCACCTGGGAATTCTTATATTTTCGTGCGGTGCCACCCCGCGGGCAACTATATCAAAGTCACGCGACCATGCACCCCCTTCCAAATTTTCTAAAATTGGGCTGAAGTCGTGCATGGGGTGTCAAAATTGGACTTTTCGTTACTAAATCGGCTGCCGTATCCTGAGTCATGGTGGCCACCTGGGAATTCTTGTATTTTCGTGCGGTGCCACCCCGCGGGCAACTATATCAAAGTCACGCGACCATGCACCCCCTTCCAAATTTTCTAAAATTGGGCTGAAGTCGTGCATGGGGTGTCAAAATTGGACTTTTCGTTACTAAATCGGCTGCCGTATCCTGAGTCATGGTGGCCACCCGGGAATTCTTGTATTTTCGTGCGGTGCCACCCCGCGGGCAACTATATCAAAGTCACGCGACCATGCACCCCCTTCCAAATTTTCTAAAATTGGGCTGAAGTCGTGCATGGGGTGTCAAAATTGGACTTTTCGTTACTAAATCGGCTGCCGTATCCTGAGTCATGTTGCCCACCTGGGAATTCTTGTATTTTCGTGCGGTGCCACCCCGCGGGCAACTATAGCAAAGTCACGCGACCATGCACCCCATTCCAAATTTTCTAAAATTGGGCTGAAGTCGTGCATGGGGTGTCAAAATTGGACTTTTCGTTACTAAATCGGCCGCCGTATCCTGAGTCATGGTGGTCACCCAGGAATTCTTGTATTTTCGTGCGGTGCCACCCCGTGGGCAACTATATCAAAGTCACGCGACCATGCACCCCCTTCCAAATTTTCTAAAATTGGGCTGAAGTCGTGCATGGGGTGTCAAAATTGGACTTTTCGTTACTAAATCGGCTGCGTAGCCAGAGTCATGGTGGCCACCCGGGAATCCTTGTATTTTCGTGCGGTTCCACCCCGCGGGCAACTATAGCAAAGTCACGCGACCATGCACCCCCTTCCAAATTTTCTAAAATTGGGCTGAAGTCGTGCATGGGGTGTCAAAATAGCACTTTTCGTTACTAAATCGACTGCCGTATCCTGAGTCATGGTGGCCACCCGGGAATTCTTGTATTTTCGTGCGGTGCCACCCCGCGGGCAACTATAGGAAAGTCACGCGACAATGCAACCCCTTCCAAATTTTCTAAAATTGGGCTGAAGTCGTGCATGGGATGTCAAAATTGGACTTTTCGTTACTAAATCGGCTGCCGTATCCTTAGTCATGGTTGCCACCTGGGAATTATTGTATTTTCGAGCGGTGCCACCCCGCGGGCAAATATATCAAAAACACGCGACCATGCACCCCCTTCCAAATTTTCTAAAATTGGGCTGAAGTCGTGCATGGGGTGTCAAAATAGCGATTTCCGTTACTAAATCGGCTGCCGTATCCTGAGTCATGGTGGTCACCCGGGAATTCTTGTATTTTCTTGCGGTGCCACCCCGCGGGCAACTATAGGAAAGTCACGCGACCATGCACCCCCTTGCAAATTTTCTAAAATTGGGCTGAAGTCGTGCATGGGGTGTCAAAATTGGACTTTTCGTTACTAAATCGGCTGCCGTATCCTGAGTCATGGTGGCCACCTGGGAATTCTTGTATTTTCGTGCGGTGCCACCCCGCGGGCAACTATATCAAAGTCACGCGACCATGCACCCCCTTCCAAATTTTCTAAAATTGGGCTGAAGTCGTGCATGGGGTGTCAAAATTGGACTTTTCGTTACTAAATCGGCTGCCGTATCCTGAGTCATGGTGGCCACCCGGGAATTCTTGTATTTTCGTGCGGTGCCACCCCGCGGGCAACTATATCAAAGTCACGCGACCATGCACCCCCTTCCAAATTTTCTAAAATTGGGCTGAAGTCGTGCATGGGGTGTCAAAATTGGACTTTTCGTTACTAAATCGGCTGCCGTATCCTGAGTCATGTTGCCCACCTGGGAATTCTTGTATTTTCGTGCGGTGCCACCCCGCGGGCAACTATATCAAAGTCACGCGACCATGCACCCCATTCCAAATTTTCTAAAATTGGGCTGAAGTCGTGCATGGGGTGTCAAAATTGGACTTTTCGTTACTAAATCGGCCGCCGTATCCTGAGTCATGGTGGCCACCCAGGAATTCTTGTATTTTCGTGCGGTGCCACCCCGCGGGCAACTATAGGAAAGTCACGCGACCATGCAACCCCTTCCAAATTTTCTAAAATTGGGCTGAAGTCGTGCATGGGATGTCAAAATTGGACTTTTCGTTACTAAATCGGCTGCCGTATCGTTAGTCATGGTTGCCACCTGGGAATTATTGTATTTTCGTGCGGTGCCACACCGCGGGCAAATATATCAAAGTCACGCGACCATGCACCCCCTTCCAAATTTTCTAAAATTGGGCTGAAGTCGTGCATGGGGTGTCAAAATAGCAATTTCCGTTACTAAATCGGCTGCCGTATCCTGAGTCATTGTGGTCACTCGGGAATTCTTGTATTTTCGTGCGGTGCCACCCCGCGGGCAACTATAGGAAAGTCACGCGACCATGCACACCCTTCCAAATTTTCTAAAATTGGGCTGAAGTCGTGCATGGGGTGTCAAAATTGGACTTTTCGTTACTAAATCGGCTGCCGTATCCTGAGTCATGGCGGCCACTTGGGAATTCTTATATTTTCGTGCGGTGCCACCCCGCGGGCAACTATATCAAAGTCACGCGACCATGCACCCCCTTCCAAATTTTCTAAAATTGGGCTGAAGTCGTGCATGGGGTGTCAAAATTGGACTTTTCGTTACTAAATCGGCTGCCGTATCCTGAGTCATGGTGGCCACCTGGGAATTCTTGTATTTTCGTGCGGTGCCACCCCGCGGGCAACTATATCAAAGTCACGCGACCATGCACCCCCTTCCAAATTTTCTAAAATTGGGCTGAAGTCGTGCATGGGGTGTCAAAATTGGACTTTTCGTTACTAAATCGGCTGCCGTATCCTGAGTCATGGTGGCCACCCGGGAATTCTTGTATTTTCGTGCGGTGCCACCCCGCGGGCAACTATATCAAAGTCACGCGACCATGCACCCCCTTCCAAATTTTCTAAAATTGGGCTGAAGTCGTGCATGGGGTGTCAAAATTGGACTTTTCGTTACTAAATCGGCTGCCGTATCCTGAGTCATGGTGGCCACCCGGGAATTCTTGTATTTTCGTGCGGTGCCACCCCGCGGGCAACTATATCAAAGTCACGCGACCATGCACCCCCTTCCAAATTTTCTAAAATTGGGCTGAAGTCGTGCATGGGGTGTCAAAATTGGACTTTTCGTTACTAAATCGGCTGCCGTATCCTGAGTCATGGCGGCCACCTGGGAATTCTTATATTTTCGTGCGGTGCCACCCCGCGGGCAACTATATCAAAGTCACGCGACCATGCACCCCCTTCCAAATTTTCTAAAATTGGGCTGAAGTCGTGCATGGGGTGTCAAAATAGCAATTTCCGTTACTAAATCGGCTGCCGTATCCTGAGTCATTGTGGTCACCCGGGAATTCTTGTATTTTCGTGCGGTGCCACCCCGCGGGCAACTATAGGAAAGTCACGCGACCATGCACCCCCTTCCAAATTTTCTAAAATTGGGCTGAAGTCGTGCATGGGGTGTCAAAATTGGACTTTTCGTTACTAAATCGGCTGCCGTATCCTGAGTCATGGCGGCCACCTGGGAATTCTTATATTTTCGTGCGGTGCCACCCCGCGGGCAACTATATCAAAGTCACGCGACCATGCACCCCCTTCCAAATTTTCTAAAATTGGGCTGAAGTCGTGCATGGGGTGTCAAAATTGGACTTTTCGTTACTAAATCGGCTGCCGTATCCTGAGTCATGGTGGCCACCTGGGAATTCTTGTATTTTCGTGCGGTGCCACCCCGCGGGCAACTATATCAAAGTCACGCGACCATGCACCCCCTTCCAAATTTTCTAAAATTGGGCTGAAGTCGTGCATGGGGTGTCAAAATTGGACTTTTCGTTACTAAATCGGCTGCCGTATCCTGAGTCATGGTGGC